>JARHVA010005248.1:595000-652500 GCA_037957365.1 Torreya grandis | reverse complement strand
TCAAAAAAGTTTTAAAAACAAATGATGTAGATTCCAAACTTATTAAGGCCCTAAATTTTGATCCATAACTTCATCTAACCTCTCATTTGTACCAAAACCATCATTTCAAAAAATATAATTTAGACATAAATAACTCTATATATTTAGGATGTTTTAAAAAAAAAATTGATCCTCATATGGTCATGTATGTCTTCCAAAAAGTTCTAAAAATAAATTATATGGAGATTAAATTTATGGAGGCCATAACTTCTAATTTGTGACTCTATTCGAGATCTCGTTTACACCAAAACAACTATATCATAAATTAAAATTTAGTCATAAATAGATCTAACCATTAATAAATGATTTTAGAATGTATATGGCCCTTACATCATCACTTATATCCTCCAAAAATTTTTAAAAATAAAAGATGTAGAATCAAAAAAATTATAACTTTTAGAGGCCATAACTTTTAATCTATTTAGGCCATCATTTCAGAAAGTATAATTCAACCATAAATAGCTATATTTATTTAAGGATGTTTTTATAAAATTTTATACCCTTAGATTATCATGTATGGATTATGAAAATTTCTTAAACTAAATGATGTAGAGTCCAAACTTTTGGATGCCATAACTTTTGATCTATAACTCTATTTGAGCTCTTGTTTGCACAAAAATAATTATTTTAAAAAGTAAAATTTAGTCATAAATATCTCTATCCATTTATGAATGTTCTTATATATTTTATGACCCTAATATGGTCATGTATGGATTTAAACCATTATATAAATAAATGACACAGAGACCAAATTTATGGAGGCCATAAGTTTTGATCCTTAAACTTTTTTTTAACTCTTGTTTATGCTAAAATGCCTATCTCAAAAAGTACAATTTAGGCATAAACATGTCCATCCATTTAATAAAATTTTAATAAATTTTAAGACCATTAGATGGTGATTTATGGCCTCTAAATTTTTATAAAAACTAAATGATGTGGAGTCCAAACTTCCATATGCGATAACCTTTGATCAGTAACTCTGCTTGAGCTATCATTTGCATGAAAATGGTCATCTAAAAAATTAAAATTTAGTCATAAATAACTCTATATTTTGGGATATTTTTTAAAAAAATTAAGCCCTTATATGGTCATGTAAGGCCTCCATAAAATTTGAAAAAATAAATGATGTAGATTCTAAATTTATATAGGCTATAAATTTTGATCTATAACTCTATTTGAGATCTCGTTTATGCCAAACCAACATTCATAGCAAGTAAAAATTAGTAAAAATAGATTGATACATTTAGGAATGTTTCCAAAACTTTTATGATCCACAGATGGTCATGTCTTACCACCACAAAAGTTTTGAAAATAAATGATGCAGCTTCTAAACTTCCAAAGGCCATAAATGTTGATATGTAATTTTCCTGTTTGCATGAAAATGACTCTCAAAAACTTGAATTCAACCATAAACAAATATATCCATTTAGGGATTTTTTTAGAACTTTTCACAAACTCAAATGGTCATGTATGGCCTCTAAAAATTTATGAAAACAAATGATGTAGAGTCGAAACTTCTTGATGGTATAATTTTTTATTCATAACTCCATTTGAGATCTTGTTTTTACCAAAATGACGGTATCAAAAATTATAATTCAACCATATATAGTTATATCCATTTAAATATCTTTTTATAAAAAATTATACCCTCAGATGGTCACATATGGATTCTAAAATATTCTAAAAATAAATGATGTGGAATCTAAACTTTTAGAGGCCCTAATTTTTTATCTGTAACTCTATTTAATCTCTCATTTATACTTACTCCATCATCTCAAAAAATTTAATTCATCCATAAATATCTCCATCCATTAAATAATGATTTTAAAAAAATTCTGACTCTTAGATGGTCATGTATGGTCTCTAAAAAGTTATTAAAATAAATCATGTAGATTCTAAACTTATGGAGGCCATAACTTTTAATCTGTAACTCTATTTGAGATCTCAGACATAAATAGATCTTACCATTTATGGAATATTAAAAATAATAATTATGAACCTCAAATGGTTAGGTATGGCCTCTAAATTTTTTTGAAAATAATTGATGTGGATTCTAATCTTTTGGAGGCTGTAACTTTTGATTCATAACTCCATTTGAGATCTCATTTACACCAAAATTATTGTCTTATAAAATACAACTCAAACATAAATAAATATATATGTTTATGGATGTTTTAAACTTTTATGACCCTCATATGGTCATGTATGTCCTTTGAAAATTTCTAAAAACAAATGAGGTAGAGTCCAAACATTTATAGGCCATAACTATTGATTTGTAACTTTAGGTGAGCTATATTTTATGCCAAAATGACCGTATCAAAAAGTTAAATTCAGCCATAAATAACTCTATCCATTTAGGTATGTTTTCATAACTTTTAATACTCAACTATGTTCACATATGGCCTCTAAAAAGTTATGAAAATAAATGATTGCATGACTTTTGAATTGTAACTCCATTTGAGTTCTAGTTTACATCAAAATAATTATCTTAGAAAGGAAAATTTATCCATATAGAGCTCTATCAATCTAGATATGTTTCAAAAAATTTGGGACCCTCAAATGGTCATGTATGGCTTTCAAAAATGTATAAAAATAAATGATATAGAGTTAAAACTTATAGAGGTTATAAATTTTGATCTATTACTTCATTTGAGCTCCCACTTGCACCCAAACCATTGTCTCAAAAAGCAAAATTCAATCACAAAAACTCTATCATTTATGGATGTTTTTATAACCATTTAGAACCTCATATGGTAATGTATGGCCTTTTATTTTTTTGAAAACAAATGATATGAAGTCCAAACTTCTAGAGGCCATAAATTTTGATCTATAACTCCATTTATACTCTCATTTACAAAAAAATAACCATATCAAAAAGTAAAATTCAAATATAAATAACTATATCTATTTATGTATATTTTCAAAAAAAATGAAACCCTCAAATTTTCTATCTAGCCATAAATGACTCTATCCATTTAGAGATATTTTCAAACCTTCTCTCATTTGTGTTAACATCATTATCTCAAAAATTAAAATTTAGCCATAAATAACTCTATCCATTTAGGTATATTTTCAAAAAAAAAAAAATCTCATACCCTTATATAGTCATACATGGCCTCAAAAAAATTCCAAAAATAAATGATGTGAATTCCTAACTTTTGAAATCCATAAATTTTGGTCTATAACTCCATTTAAGCTCTCATTTGTTCCAAAATAACTATCTGAGATGTTTATGCATCATCTCTATCCTTTTAGGGATATTTTTATAAAATTTTAGACCTTTATATGGTTATGTATGGCCTCTAAATTTTTTGAAAACAAATCATGCAATCTCTAAAATTTTAGAGGCCATAAAGTTTGATTCCATAACTCCACTTGATCTCTCATTTACACCAAAATAATCAACTCAAAAAGAAAAAATTAACCATAAATAGATATATCTATTTAAGGATATTTTTAGAACTTTTATGACACTCAAATAGTCATGTATAGCATTTGAAAAGTTTTAAAATCAAATAATGTGGAGTCCGAACTTCTAGAAGCCATAAATTTTGATTTGTAACTCTATTTGAGTTCTCCTTTGCACTAAATTGATTGTCTTTGATTGTCACATATCATTTCTATCTATTTAGAGATTTTTTTAAAACTTTTCAAATCTTCTTATAGTCCTGTATGGTCTTCAATTTTTTTGAAAATAGATGATGTAAAGTCTAAACTTCTAGAGGCCATAACTTTTGGTCTATAACTCTATTTGAGCTGTCATTTGTGTGAAAATGGTTTTCTTAAAAATTAAAATTTGGTAAATAGATATATCCATTTATGGATATTTTATAAACTATTTGTAATCTCATATGGTCACGTATAACCTCTAAAATGTTTTAAATATAAATGTTGTAGAGTCTAAAATTTTGAAGGCCATAAATTTTGATCCAAAACTCTATTTTATTTTTCATTTGTGCAAAAATGATCATCTAAAAAAATAAAATTCATCCACAAATATATCTATCTATATAAGGATTTTTTCAAAAAAAAATTATAACCTCAGATGGTAATACATTCCCTCTAAAAATTTCTAAAAATAAATGATGTGGAGTCCAAACTTTTGGACGCCATAACTTTTCATCCATAACTCTATTTGATCTTTCATTTACACCAAAATTACCATATAAAATGGTCATGTATTACCTTTATCCATTTATTGATGTTTTAAAAAAAAAATAGACCATCATTTGGCCTCTAATATTTTATAAAAATAAATGATGTGAAGTCCAAATTTTAGGAGGCCATAACTTTTGATCCATAACTCTATTTGACCTCCCATTTGAGATAAAATGGATAGAGTCATTTAGCTCAAATGGGAGGTCAAATAGAGTTATGGATAAAAAGTTTAGCCATAAATAGGTATATAAATTTAGGGATTCATTTAAAAAAATTTAGACCCTCTTATGGTTTATAGATTTTAGAGGTCATAACTTTTGATTAGTAACTTTAATTGAGCTCTTATTTACACAAAAATGATTGTCTCAAAAAGTATAATTCAACCATAAGTAGATATATCTATTTAGGGATGTTTTAAAAATAAATTAACCCTCAAATGATCACATATTTCCTTTGAAAATTTCTTAAAAAAAATGATGAAGAGCCCAAACTTTCAGTCTGTAACCCCTTTTGAGTTCTCATTTACATCAAAATCATCATCTTAAAAAGTATAATTTAGTCATAAAAATATCTATCCATTTAGGTGTGTTTTTTATAAATTTTATGATCATAAGATGGTCATGTATGACCTCCAAAAATTTATAAAAAAAATATATAGAGTCCAAATTTTTAAGGCCATAAGTTTGATTCATAAATCTATTTGAGCTCTCATTTACAACAAAATGATTGTCTTAGAAAGTACAATTTGGACATAAACATCTATATCCATTTAGGTATGTTTTAATATATTTTTAGACCCTCATATGTTCAATTACGTCTTTTTAAAAGTTCTATAAAATAAATGATGTAGATTTTAAACTTTTAAAGGCCATAACTTTTGATTTGTTACTCTACTTGAGCTATCGTTTGCACCAAAATGATTGTCTTAGAAAGTAAAATTTAAACACAAATAACTCTATCTATTTACGGATATTTTTATAAATTTTAAAACACTAATATGGTCATGTATGACCTCTAAAATTTTATTTAAAAAATGATGCATAGTTTAAATTTTTGAAAGTCATAACTTTTGATCCATAACTCTGTTTGAATTATCATTTATGCCAAAATGACCATCTTATAAAGTAAAACTCAACCACATAAATATCCATGTATTTAGGGATGTTTTAATTACTTTTATTACCCTCATATGCTCATATATTAATCTAATGTTTTTTTAAAATAAATGATATAGAGTCCAAACTTCCATAGGTCATCACTATTGATCTATAACTCCATTTGAGCTTTGATTTATGCCAAAATGACCATCTCATAAAGTTTAATTCAGCCATAAATAGATCTATATATTTATGGATATATTTTTAGAAATTTTTAGACCCTCATATGGTCATTCTAGCCTATGAAAATAAATGATGTAGAGTTTAAACTTTTAAAGGCCAAAAATTTTGATTTATAACTTTGTTTGAGTTCTCGTTTATACCAAAATGATTGTCTTAGAAATTATAATTTAGATATATAAAAATCTATCTATTTATATATGTTTATATAGATTTTAAGACCCTCATATATTCACTTATATGTTTTGAAAATTTCTCAAAATAAATGATGTAGAGTCCCAACTTCTAGATGACATAACTTTTGATTTGTAACTCTATTTCAGCTCTTGTTTACATCAAAACAATTATCTAGGAACTTTTAATTTAGATATAAATAACTATATCTATTTAAGGATGAATTCAAAAAATTTATCAAACATATATGGTGATGTATGTCCTCAAAAAATTTATAAAAAACAAATTATGTACAGTCTAACGTTTGATCTATAACTCCATTTAAGTTGTCATTTATGTCAAAAGGACTATATTAAAGATTACAATTTATCCATAAATAACTCTATCAATTTTGACGGCTGCTGTTTGTGAGCAATTCCATTAACATTATGTTCTTGGGGTTGTTGGTTGGAACCTGGGAGCCTGCTCTGTTCTTTTTGGAGTTGGGCTTTGGTGTCTCTATATATGAGGTTTTCAGGTCCTTGTAAAACCTGGTTTTCAAGTTGTTATGCCTAGTTTTATTTAGGTTTTAGGTCCCTGTAAAACTTGGGGTGCTTTTACTAGTTTAAATTGTTGGTTTCAGGTCGCTGTAAAACTTGGTTTAGTTACTATTTTTCAGTGGGTTTGCCTTTCTTGGCGGTTTGTAATGTTTTATCTTTCTTGATTTGTAATAAGGTTTCGGGGCCCCTTCAAAACCTACTTTTACCTTAATATAAAACTCTATCAATTTAGATATGTTTTTAGAACTTTTCTAACCTTAAAATGGTCACACATGGCCCTTGAAAAGTTATAAAAATAAATGATAGAAAGCACAATTTTTGAGAGGCCATAACTTTTGATCAATAACTTTGTTCGAGCTCTTATTTACACTAAAATTACCATCTTGTTGAGGTCAACATACCCTTATTTATAAAAAATGGGGACCCTTATTCAAAATTTATAAAAATCCATGATATGATTGAACATTCAACTTCATCAAAGTATATTATTTGAATAATCATGTGTTGATCTAGTTTACATAAGCATGTTAGAGCATAATATTCATTTGACTTCATCTAATATTTCTAATGTTGAATTTTTTTTTCCCATGTTACAGTTTTAATGGAATCCATTTTGGATAAACATTGTTTATGGTTTTATGATTTCATGATTAATTTATCCTTTGATTAATCTTTTTAGCCCTTAATTGTCTAATTGAATATATGGTTAAAATGTTAAAAAAAAAACCTTAGTCTAAATGTTTTAGCCCAAGTCTTTTTTGAAATAAGATTCAAATTTAAGAGGGATAATTTTTATGTGAGAATATTATTATGATTTAGGTTTGGTTTAAACTTTAGCCTAAGCCCTAGTCATATTTATTAATACAACTTAAAATTTAGTCTAAAATCTTTATGCTAGGTCCTTTATATCTTATGGTTCATGAGGACTAATTAATAAGGGGACTCTTATTATGTTTTAAAGTTAGCTTAAAATTTGTATTAAAATTTTAATCATGTTTATTGACATGATAAAAACCTTATTTTGAATTATTTATGCTATGTCCTTTAAGTCTCTAAACACTTATGTCTTTAATTTTATGCCCATAGAAATGGACAATCCCAAATGTGACATATGGCAAGATTATAGGAGATTAATGACATGTGTGATCAAAGTTAAAATTTAATATGTAAAATAAAGGATATAAGATACACATTAACTCAAGCACCATAGATATAACAGAGAGAAAACATTTGAAATGTCAAAAGGATCTAAGAGCAGTACAAGAGTTACAAGTGTCACAATCTTGGAGGCAGTTCAAATATCTAATGGAGATCGAGGGTAAAAACTTAAATAAAGCCATAAGATAAGTGTGAATTCACCAAGTAGAAATATACTAGAACTTAAAGACAACATCCAATGGATCACATTCACTCAGGTAGACAAGATCTGGTATAACCCATTGGATTGGTCAAAGATGATCTAATAGTGCAAAGTGAAGGTAGAATTTTCAATAGAGCTTAAACAAATATGGTTGTGAAAAATGTCATATCCATGACAAGAAGGATGAGAATAAATGATCCACATTCAAGCGTACATTCATAAAATCAATATTAAGAAAAGGGTTAAAGATTCAATGGGCCCAGATCTAATGGGAGTCTACCACTTGGCACAGAGGTCCTCGAGCAATGAAAAGAGATCAGAGAACCCATACATATGCCAAGTGGCATGATTTTATTCAATCACATAGAAGTAAGATCCAATGGCACGTGAAGAAAATAACATGATCCAATGGAGCATATTTGATTAGGCAAGGATGATCTGACAGTATGAGTACTAGGTGGTCTTTTCAAATATCTACACCCAATCATGTGTTAACACATGTCTTAGGGGCAATAATCACATTTCATGAGTAGTAAACAAAATGACATGGCATTTCCATATAGATAGAACATGTAGATCTTTTTGACACTTGATTTATTCTTATCATCATCCATTGGGTCTCATAGTTAAGTTAGATAAGGAATATTCCTTTAATAAATAAGCATGTATAGCATTTTGAGAAGGAATATTCTATTCTATAAAGTCATGGGTAACATCTAATGTATAGTTTAGTTAGGTTAGTCATAATTAAATGATGTCACTAGTTCTAAAGCATTTTTAAAGGGATACCTTTCTATGACACTTGTCTAGTTTCATGTTGA
This sequence comes from Torreya grandis, assembly GCA_037957365.1. Classification (NCBI taxonomy): domain Eukaryota; kingdom Viridiplantae; phylum Streptophyta; class Pinopsida; order Cupressales; family Taxaceae; genus Torreya; species Torreya grandis. The sequence goes on along the minus strand of JARHVA010005248.1, from coordinate 644,072 downwards.
CAAGTAATGACTAACATAACTCATGAAATGTATATATAAAGAGGTATTATCCATTGTAAAAAGGGAGAGAGTTTTTGAGCCAAAACTATTTTCTAACTTTTGAGCAAATTAATACAAATCAAGGATTTTTACAAAGTTTGTCAATGTTTCTTATGTGAAATGATATTATGGTTTCTCTCTTATTTGTCTAGTCTAAATATAATATTTTAATGGTTTTTATGAATTGTGGATGTGCATATTTAAGTGTAGAGTTTATAATTTGTGCTTATGCTAAATTAGTTAAAAGTTCTAAGGTTTACTTCATTTTTTACCTTTCTTGCATATGTTCTAATGTTTTTTTCTTATAGGGGTGAATCTTTAATGTAAATCTAGTTCTTATTTACACCATTTCATACTATTCTTATATGTTTGCCTAATGTGTGATAGGATTTGAGCATCTGTTACTTCATGTCATATATTGGTTTAATGCATGTTCAAATAGAACTTGAACTTTGTCATGATATTTATGTTAAAGATTAGTATCATATCCCTTCTTTTCCCTACCATTCCTTTTACTCATTTTTTATCAATTCAATTTAAATAGCATAGGTCACCTTCAAAATCAAAGATCAACTATTAAGCTATGGTGGCTCTGAATCACCAACTAATATAAATTTGTGGAACAGTTCATTTACTCTACCTCTGTTCCACCAAAGATAGTAGGATTATTAGAACATGAAACTCATGCAATAAACTCTCTAAGTTCAAAAATGAGAAGTGTTTATTAACACTCTAAACCACTTATGATACATATTTAGTCATCAACAGGGAAATCCATTCCACTAGCACTAGAAAGAGGGTCTTTAACTAAATATTTATGAATTTTTAGTATTTTTGCTAAGTTTAGTGACATTTGTTCAAATATCAGTTAATCCTTTGCATATTTTTGTTATTCTTATCTAAGTTATGTAAATATCATTGATATTCATGGTTTTAGACTAGTCTTTAGGCTATTTAGCTAAATATAGTTATTCTTTAAAGATCTATATGAATTTTTTTTGCAAATACTTCAAGATCTATTTGTATTTGTAAAAATTTGGTTTGTATGTTGTATTGCGAACAATATTTGGAGCTAGAACAACCATAAGTAATATCTTCATCAAGGTATGGTATCTCCTATCAATGTTCCTAGTTAGGTACATGATTGGCCGTAAAATCTTGAATGGTATTTACCTTCTTTTAATCCTACTGGTGTTGTGACCACTAAAGAACACATAAAGTGCTTTAAAGTTGCCTTAGGATTATTAAATGTTTTTCATGAAGATGTTGCCTATAGATTGTTTCCTTTCACTCTTATATATGAGTCATATGATTGGTTTCTTAACCCTCCTAAATATTTCATTGTCATCTAGAATGATTTAAATAACTGTTTCATTAATCAATTTGGAAAGACCATCAATCCATATGTCCTTTATCAACAATTCATTACTATGAATAAGGATTCAAATGAAACCATTAGAGATTTTAATGCTAATTTTAAAAAGATGTTGAATATAACTATAGCTCCTTATAAACCTATTAAGGTTTTAGATTTAAAGATTTATAAAGATTCTTTAGGTCCATTAACTTTTATATTTTTTAAAATATCTATTAGATTCATTAATACATTAACTTTAGCTTATGCTAAAGTTGTGGTAATTAATGACCGAATGCAACTCTAGGTTCAAATAGCATATGCCATTCCAAATATCAATCCTAATTTTGCCCATGCTAAATGTCATGCCTGATGTTAATTAGATCATGATTAATTTAAATCAAACTCTAGTTTTAAACTAATTACCTTTCAGTCATGTTTATCTTGGTCAAAACCTAGAATTCCTAAATAGCATGGCAGGTGGATCTCATCCACAAGATCAAAGAGCTATGGTACCAACAACTAGAAGTAGTCCTTAAGTTCACAATTCAAAGGAATTTAAAATAAAAAATGACTCCATATTAAAAATGGTTAAAAAATTGAGCATTGATTTTCTTGAGACACAAAAGTAATTATGTAACAATGGGGAAGGTTCTAATATAAATTATTATGTTTAGGGTTTCAACAAACCCACATATAAGTTGTAAAACAATAATGATAAATATAATAATGAACCATCTAAAATTATGAGTGTGCCTAACATAAACACTTGTGATGTGCCTTTAGATAGCTATTTTAGGGGTCATAATAATGTTGCATGGTCATCTAGTTCTTATGAGACATCTACATCTTCTAAAATAGATCTTATGGTAGAGACTTATTATTTTCCATTTCAAGATGAAAATGAATTTAAAATATAATTCAAAGGAGGGATATACTATACCAATCATGGAGGAATATCCTATCCTTTTTGAAGTAATATAAGAAGTTGTAGCTAAGGTGAATGGAGTTCCTTAATATGTCATTGAAATACTTATAGGAAAAGAAGATGAAGATGAAGAAAATGCAACAAATCAAGAACTTTCATATGATTACATCAAAAGGTCATAAATATGTGATCAAAATGTTCCAAATGGTAAGATTCCAAATTAACCTCATGTCCTTTCTATTAATCATGATGAATAAGATTTTTGGGATGATTTGGATATTTTTTGTGTAAGGATTGATAGTCCATTCCCACTTTATGTGGAGATTGAAGAATGTATTATAGAAAGTATTATTTCATATATTATTCAAGTAGGTAATGAGATTATAGATATACCTAAGTGAGATGATTTATAGCCTAATGAATACATTAATCCAAGTATACTAGATAAGTTCACAATATGATCATGGAAGGAGGAGACAAGACATGATTATTATTTGAATGAAGCAGAACTAGATTTCTTGATGCAAAAAAATTAAAAAAAAAAATAAATTGGGAAGAATATGATTGGATCTTGTATCCATATCTTCAATCCATGTGATTAATAATGGAGGTGGGAATCCAAGATACATCATACAAAGGACACAAGTATACAAGTGCTCGTATCCACAAGAAGATGCCATTGAATGGAAGCAATCATTTTCCAATGTTTTATAGTAGACTAAATAACTTTACATTTGATCTTGGAGGTAGGTTATTTATGGATTTAGTGTATGGATTTAGATTAGTTTCTTTCCTATTTTTTTCCTTCCTATCCCTTGTTTTTTAATAGTGTTTGTAAAAATTTGTTTGCTTGTTGTTTGTTTGACATGTTTGATTTTTTACTTTAATTTATTCCATACTTTCAATAAGTCTTTTCCAAGACAATTTTTAGGATCCAAATTCACCTAAATGTTTGAGGAGCTTCTCAAATCAAGAATACAGGTATGAATTTTAAACATTGGTTGATCATGGATTCCAAAAATTTGAACTTGATGTTATGATTTGAATAAATTGGTAAAGAATGATATCTAGGTTAATTTTTCCTTAAAATATTAAGCCTTGTTCTTATCTAAATTTGATTGATATCTAGGATTTCACATATTGGGTGAAAGTTTGAATTATCGAAACATAACCATGTTTGCACTTAATAAACATTATTTTCTAGGATAAAGTTTACAACTAAAGATGATTGTTTGAAGATCAAACACTTGACCAAATCCAAAAAAATGGCTAACCTAGTTCCCAACCTTTGATAGTAAGTCAAAATCACTTTAAAAATGTAAAAAATAAGAACCTTATTGCAAAATTCAAGAGCTTTCTAAGCAAAGATGATTCTTGTAAACTCCATTGGGGCTATGGATGTCTAGTTGGTAATGGATCAAGGCTTTGAGTGGAGCTAAAGGTATCTCTATTGGGGCTGTAGATGTTAAGCTGGTAGTAGAGCAATGCCCAAGCCTTCTGTGAGCTAAATCATGATCCTCAATACACATCCAAATATTTTATAAGTTAGTGTTAATGGTTGAAGTCATGAAATTTGGAGGTTGTTCCCTAAATCCCATGGTAAATAGTTTATGAAATTAAAGCACACACATAATTTGCCTAAGTTTTGATGTTTAAGCCTAGTTCTATATTTTTAAGACTTCTTTTAATCATGAATTAATCTTAATAATGGTACTTGATCAAGTAGAATAAATAGTCTAATTATTAGTCTAAACCAAGAGTATCTAAATTCTAACATATTGATATATTTCCCCCAAAAGTCACTATTTATTGAGGTTAATATACCCCAATTTCTAAAAATGGGGATCCTTGTTCAAATTTCTACAAATTTGTGTTATAATTGAAAAATCAACTTGATCAATGTATATTATTTGAACAATCATGTGTTGACCTAGTTTACATAAGCCTATTAGAGCATACTCTTTAATTGACTTCATATAGTATTACTAATGTTGACTTTTGTGTTCCCATGTTGTAGGTTTAATGGAATCCCTTTTGGATAAACATTGTTCAAGGTTTTGTGATTTCATGATTTATTGACCCTTGATTAATATTTTTAGCCCTTAATTGTCTGCTTGAATCTATGATTATAATGTTTAAAAAAAATGAGTCTAAATGTTTTAGCCTAGGTATTTTTTGAAATAATATTTAAATTTAAGTAAGATCAATTTTATGTGGGAGAATTTATTAAGTTTTAGATGTAGTTCAAATTTTAGCCTAAGTCCTAGTCATATTTATTAATACAATTTAGACTTTAGTCTAAAATATTTATGCTAGGTCCTTTATATATTATGGTTCATGAGGACTAATTAAGAAGGGGACTCTTTTATTATGTTTTAAACTTAGATTAAAGTTTATATTAAATATTTAATCATGTTTATTAACATGACAAAAATCTTACTCTAAATTCTTTATGCTAAGTCCTTTAAGTCTCCAAACACTTATGTCTTTAATTTTATGCCCATAAAAATAGATAAACCTAAAGGTGATAGATAGAAAAATCATGGGAGTTGAAAAGGAGATCAATGATGTGCATGATAAAAGTTAAAATTCAATAAGTCAAATAAAGTATCTATGATGAATGTTAACTTGGGCATTGAAGATCCAATAAAGAGCAAAAGGTTGAAATGTCAAAATAATCTAAGATCATCACGAGAGTGACAAGTTACACCATCTCAGAGGTAGTTCAAATATCCAATGGAGAGTGAAGTTTAAAACATCAACAAAGCCTTGAGATAAGTGCAAATTTTCCAAGTGGAAGGATCCTGGAGCTCAAAGACAAGATCCAACAAAGTGCATTCATTTAGGAGGATAAGATCTTATGGAACCCATTGGATCAGTTGAGGATGATATAATGTCATGAAGTGAAGGTAGACTTTTAAATAGAGCTCAAAAAAATTTAGTTGTGACAAGTGTCATGACCATGATGAGAAAAATGGGAATCAATGATCCACGTTCAAGTATACATGCATCAAATCAATATAAATCAAAGGGATGAAGAATCAACAAACCCAAATCTAATGGGAGTCTACCACCTAGCATAGAGGCAATTGAGTGATGAAAAGACCTCAGAGATACCATAGAGCTACCAAGTGGCATATTCACATTAAATCACGTAGAAGTAAGATATAATAGCAAATGAAGCAAAAGGCATGATCTAAGGGATTAAGATCCAAAATAGCACATTCATCCAGGCAAGGATGATCTAATAATATGAGTCTTAGGTGGAATTTTCAATGATCCAGACCCAATGATGTATTGACATGTGTCCTAGGGGCAATAGTCATATTTTAGGATTAGTAAATAGAATGACATGGCATTGCCATATAGACAAAACATGTAGATATTTTCACTCTTGAGTTATTCTTATCATTAGCCATCGAGTCTCATAGTTAAGTTAGATAAGGAATATTCCTTTGGTAACTAATCTTATATAATATTTTGATAAGGAATATTCTATTTTATAAAGGCATGGGCAACATGTAACACACATTTTAGTTAGGTTGGTCATAATTAAATGACATCACTAGTTATAAAGCATTTGTAAATGGATACTTGTCTATGACACTTGTCTAGTTGCATGTTGATAAGGAATGACCATCATACCTCATGACATGTCTATATAAAGAGGTATTATCCATTGTAAAAAGGGAGTGAGTTTTTGATCCAAAACTATTTTGTAACTTTTGAAAAAATTAATACAAAGTAAGGAGTTATGAAAAGTCTGTCCATTTTACTTATATGAATTGATATTATGGTTTCTATCTCATTTGTCTAGTCTAAATCTCATATCTAAATGGTTCTTGTGAATAATAGATGTTTATTTTTAAGTGTAGAGTTGTGAATTTGTGCTTCGCTAGATTAGTTGAAAGTTCTATGTTTTACTTCATTTTATTTACCTTTATTGCATATGTGATAATGTTTTTTGCTTGAAAGCGTGAATATTTAAAGTAAATTTGGTCCTTATTTTCACTATTTCATACTATCCTTATATATTTTCCTAATGCATGATAGGATTTGAGCATATGATACTTCATATCATATATGGGTTTAATGCATGTTCAGATAGAGCTTGAACTTTATCATGATATTTGTGTTAACGATCGGTAATATATCCTTTCTCTACCCTACCCTTATTTTTACTCTTTTTATCAATTACATTAGATTTGATTCATTGTGAATGTTCATCTTAGTTTATATTTAGACTTAGGTTTGAGCATAATTCACTTTAAATAGCATAGGTCACCTTCAAAATCAAAGATCAATTATTAAGCCATGGTGGCTCCCAACCACTAACTAATATAAATTTGTGGAACAATTCACTTACTCTACCTATATTACACTAAATATGGAATAACTATCACAACATGTAACTCAATAAATGGAATCTTTGAGTTTAAAAATGAGAAGTGTTTATTGAACACTTTGGACCACTTGTGATACATACTTAGGCATCAACACATCTCAAAAAGTATAATTTTATCATAAATAGATATATCTATTTAATAATATTTTAAAAAAATTATGACCCTTAGATAGTCATGTATGGATTTAAATAAGTTTTGAAAACAAATGATTTAGATTCAAAAAAATAACTTTTAGAAGACATAAATTTTGAGCAGTAACTTTGTTTGACCTCTCATTTATACTAAAATGATCATCTCAGAATGTACAACTCAACCATAAATAGATCTATCCATTTAGATATGTTTTCAAAAAAAATTGGACCCTCATATGGTCACATATGGCCTTGAAATTTTTATTAAAATAAATGATGTGGATTCCAAATGTTTGGTCTATAACTTTGTTTGAGCTCTCATTTATGCCAAAACCATCATCTCAGAAAGTAAGGTTCAACCATAAATAAATATATCCATTTAAGGATTTTTTATAACTTTTATGACCCTTAGATGGTCACATATGCCCTCTAAAATGTTATGAAAATAAATTATATAGATTCCAAACTTCTAAAGGCCATAAGTTTTGATTTGTAACTCCTTTTGAGTTCTTGTTTATGCCAAAAAACTCTATTAAAGTACAATTTAGTCTTAAATATCTCTATCCATTTAGGGGTGTTTAAAAAAAAATTAGGACCCTCATATGGTTAATTATGACCTCTAAAAACTAAATGACATAGAGTCCAAAATTTCAGACTCCATAACTTTTGATTTGTAATTTTGTTTGAGCTATTGTTTACATCAAAATGACCATCTAGAAAATTAAAATTTAGCCATATAAAACTCTATCTATTGAGTGATGTTTTTAGAAATTTTCAAACCCTCATATGGTCTCATATGTCCTATAAAATTTTCTAAAATAAAATTATGCATAGTCTAAATTTTTGAAGGACAAAATGTTTAATCTATAACTTCCTTTGAACTCTCGTTTGTGCCAAAATGACCATATCAAAAAGTATAACTCAACCACAAACATATCCATGTATTTATGGATGTTTTAAAAACTATTATGACTCTTAGATGGTCACATATTAACTCTAAAAGGTTTTTAAAACAAGTGATATGGTGTCCAAACTTCTAGAGGCCATAACTATTGAACTATAAATCCATTTGATCTCTCCTTTATGCTAAAATGACTATCTCAAAAAGTTCAATTTAGCCATAAATAATTATATCTATTTATATATATTTAAAAATATATATACCCTTATATTATCATTAATATCCTTCAAAAAGTTATGAAAATAAGTGACATAGAGTCCAAACTTCCAAAGGCCATAACTTTTAATTTGTAACTCTATTTGAGATCTCGTTTGTGACAACATGACCATATTAGAAAGTAAAATTAAGCTATATATGTTATTTGTAGATACTTAAAAAAATATATATACTTTTTGGTGGTCATTTATATCTTATATAAAATCTCTCAAAACAAATTATCATGTATCCATCATTTGTTTTCAAAACTTTTATGACCCTCAGATGGTCATGTATATATGGCTCTATCTATTTAGGGATGTTTTTATAACTTTTTAGACCCTAATATGGTCATATATGGACTCTAAAAAGTTTTTAAAATAAATCATGACAATTATAAACTTATAGAGACCATAAATTTTGATTTATAACTCCATTTAAGATCTCGTTTGTGCCAAAATGATTATTTCATAAAGTGAAATTCAGCCATATACATGCCAATCCATTTAGATATATTTTCAAAACTTTTTAGACCCTCAGATGGTCATGCATGCCTTCCAAAAAGTTCTTAAAATAAATGATGTAGATTCCAAACTTATTGAGGTTATAACTTTTGATCCATAATTTGTTTCATCTCTTATTTTCACCAAAACCATCATATCATAAAGTTTAATTTAATCATAAATAGATAATAAATTTAGGGATAAATTTATAATTTTTATGAACCTTAGATGGTTATGTATGACCTCCAAAATTTTATAAAAATAAATTACGTAGATCCCAAACTTTTGGAGGCCATCATTTATGATCCATAACTTTGTTTGAGCTCTCATTTATGCCAAAAGAACCATCTTAAAAAGTACAATTCATCCATAAATATCTCTATCAATTTTTAGTATTTTTATAAATTTTATGACACTCAAATAGTCATGTATGGCCTCTGAAAATTTATAAAAATATATTATATAAAGTCCTAACTTATGAAGACCATAAATTTTAATCCGTAGCTTTTTTTAACTCTCATTTGTGCCAAAATAACCATCTCATATAGAAAAATTCAGCCATAAATAGATATATCCATTTAGGAATATTTTCAAAACTTTTTGAAATGTTATAATGTCATGTATGGGCTCCAATTTTTTTTTAAATAAATGATGTGGTGTCTAAATTTTAAGAGGCCATAACTTTTGATCTATAACTCCATTTCAGATCTATCCATTTAGGGATGTTGTTGAGAAAATTTTGGAGCCTTAGATAGTCATGTATGATCTTTGAAATTTTATGAAAATAAATAATGTAGAGTCTAAAATTATAGAGGCCATAAAATTTGATTTATAACACTATTTGAGCTCTCATTTGTACCAAAACAATTGTCTCAAAAATTATAATTTATCCATAAACAACATATCCATATAGGGATCCTTTATAAATTTTAGGATCTTCATATATTCATGTATGAATTTTATATAGTTATGTAAATAAATTATGTAGAGTCTAAAATTATGGAGGCCATAACTTTTTATTTATAACTCTATTTGAGATCTCATTTACACCAAAACAATTGTCTCAAAAATTATAATTCATCCATAAACAACATATCCATATAGCGATGTTTTATAATTTTTAAGAGCTTCATATTTTCATGTATGACTTTTATAAAGTTATGTAAATAAATTATGTAGAGTCTAAACTTATGGAGGCCATATATTTTGATTTTTAACTCTATTTGAACTCTAGTTTATGCCAAAAAAACTCTCTTAGAAATTAAAATACAACCATATAGAGATCCATCCATTCAAATATATTTTCAAAAATATTTAGACCCTTAGATGGCCAAGTATGGCTTCCAAAAAGTTTTAAAAATAAATCATGCAGAGTCCAAACTTCTGAAGGCCATAACTTTTGATCTATAACTCCGTTTGGTCTCTCATTTTCACCAAAACTATAATCTTAGAAATTACAATTTATCTATAAAAAAAAACTCTATCTATATAGTTATGTTTTTATAAATTTTAAAACCCTAAAATGGTCACATATGACCTCTATTTTTTTTTCAAAATAAATTATATAGAGTCCAAGTTCTTAGAGGCCATAAATTTTGATCCGTAACTCCATTTGATCTCTCGTTTGTATTAAAATGACCATCTCATAAACTAAAATTTAACCATAAACAATTATATGAATTTATAGATATTTTTAGAAAATTTATGACCATTAAATGGTCAAATATGGCCTTCTAAAAGCTATAAAAATAAATGATGTGGAATTCAAGCATCTAGGTGCCATAGATTTTCATTGATAACTTTGTTTGAGCTCTCATTTACACAAAAATGGCCATCTCATAAATTATAATTCAACCATAAGCATATGTATTTATGTAGGGATATTTTTAGAACTTTTAAAACCCTCATATGGTTATTATGGATTTATAAAGAGTATAAAAATAAATAACACAGAGTCAAAATTTTGAAAGGCCATAAATTTTAATCTGTAACTCCATTTGATCTCTTGTTTATGCTAAAATGATTGTATTAGAGGGCCATGTATCCCTCTATATATTTACTAATGCATTTATAAATTTTGAAACCATAATATGGATACATATGGCCTATAATTATTTTAAAAACAATTTATGTAGAGTCCAAACTTTTGGATGACATAACATTTGATCTATAACTCTATTTGAGCTCTTGTTTATTCCAAAACAACCACCTCAAAAATTAAAATTAAAACATAAATGGATTTATATATTTAGGGATTTTTTGAAAATTTTGGACCCTCGCATGGTCATTTATGGCCTCTGAAATGTTTTTTAAAAAATGATGTAGAGTCCAAACTTTGGAAGGCCATAACTATTGATTTGTAACTCTATTTGAGCTCTCATTTGTTCCAGAATGATTGTTTCAAAAATTACAACTTAGTCATAATAGATTTATCACTTTAGGTATGATTTATAAAAATTTTGGAACCTCAAATAGTCAAGTATGGCTTTTGAAATTTTAAAAAATTAAATGATATAGATTCAAAACTTTGGAAGGCCATAGCTTTTGATTCATGAATCTATTTTAGCTCTCATTTCCACCAAATCAACCATCTCATATGGTCATGTATTACCTTTATCTATTTAGGGATGTTTTTATAAAATTTTAAACCCTCATATGGTTAAGTATGGCCTTATAAAACTTTTAAAAATAAATTATGTGCGCTATAAAATTTTAAAGTCCATCAATTTTGGTCTATAACTATATTTGAGCTCTTGTCTACACCAAAATGATAGTCTCAAAAAGTACAATTCAATCATAAATACATCTACCCATTTATAGATGTTTTAAAAAACCTTTTGGACACTTATATGGTCATCTATGACCTCTAAAAAGTTTTCAAAATAAATGATATGGAGTCCAAACTTCTAGAGGCCATAAATTTTGATCCATAACTCCATTTGAACTCTAATTTATGCCAAAATGACCATCTTAGAAATTATAATTTGGCCATAAGTATTTATATATATCTAGGGATATTTTAAAAATATTTTAGACCATTATATGTTCACATATGGCCTCTAAAAATTTTATAAAATAAATGATGTAGAGTCCAATTTTTTGGATGACATAACTTTTGATTCCTAACTCTATTTGAGCTCTCATTTTCACCTAAATGATCATCTCTAAAATTAAAATTTAGCCACACACACACACACACACACACACACACACACACACACACACACACACACACACACACACACACACACTTAGGGATGTTTTAATAACTTTTTAGTCCTCTATACATCCATTTATGGTCTATGAAAAGTTATGAAAACAAATGATGCAATTCCAAACTTATAGAGGTCATAAATTTTGATCTATAACTCTCTCTCTCTCTCTCTCTCTCTCTATATATATATATATATATATATATATATATATATATATATATATATATATATATATATATATATATATATATAAGAATGTTTCTATCGCTAATTCGCTTTTCAGATTATAAGAGAGAGAAGAAACTAAAGAAGTAATGGACAAGGCTAGAAGTACCTGGATATAGACTGCGCACCGTAATCCAGACGCTTGTGAGCACCCCTCTTTGGCTGTGGAGGAATGACACCTGCAAAGAAGAAAACTTGGACAAAAAGGCGTTAGATGGATAGGCAGTGGGTTGCCAAGCGAAAGCTTGTTCCCAGAAGTATGAGAACTTCCTTAAGGGAGGTCAACCCACTATTTTGATAAAAGATAAATGACTGATAAATGACAGAATGCTAAAATAGACTAAAATGATAGCAAACTGAAAGAGAAAAGAAAGCAAAGGCTTACCTGGAAGAAGCTGTCGGCCTGGTTGCAGTTGCCGGTGTCGGTGGTCTCATCGGCATCAGTTGTCAGGTCTGCCGACGTCGGTTAGTCTGCCGACGTCGGTGGGGGTAATGACTGGCGTTGATCGGGGCAATGGCCTCTAGACAGGTCTGGTCAGGGCTTGGTCTGTGGATGGTCCGAGGTTGGTCTGCAGTCTGTTTAAGGATGGTCTGTGGATAGCTCTGAGTATGATTTGAGGCAGTCAGGGGGTCTGTGCAGAGATACAAGAGAGTCAAATGGATAGAGAGGGACAGAGAGATAGAGGAAGCCAATCAGGGAGATAGGAATCTGGGTTTGTGCCCTGCTGAAGAAAATGATGTAGGTTGGTGTCCTGTTGCTGGTGATGCCAGATGTGAAGGCCTATTGCTGATGGAGAATCCCTGTTGTTCACCTGCAGAAGCTTGCTGTGTACCTGAGGGAGAGAGTCAGATTGATTGGCAGAGAGGTCAAGTGAAAGGATGGATATAAGGGTCTGATGCAAAGATTCAAGAGTCAGGATGCCAGAGAGAAATGCAGAGAGCGAAGAGAAGCCAAGAGGAGGAGATAACGGTGAAGAAGCTGTTATGAAAGGTGTCGACGCCGGCAATATCACTGACGTCGGTCGACGGTTGACCGACGTCGGTGGCTAAGAGGCCAGAGAAAGGCTAAAAATAGCCTTTAATCCATTTCCCAGCCGTCGGGTCAAATGAATACGAGGATGAAATGGTCGACGGGGGTTAAATGAGCGAGTGAAGAGATTGGAATGGGAGTTTAAGGCATTAAATGGTCATGTGGGGAATGAAGGGGATCCAAGGAGGGTATCCTAGGGTGGCGAGGTGGCAAGGAGAGGGAAAAATGGACTTATTAATAAATGATTATTTTCAATTAATAAGACCTAGGTAGGTTAGGGATAGTCGAAGTGGCAAGGGACCAAGGGGGGAGAGGAAGACCAAGAGTTAGACACTTTTTAGGTGTCTACATTTGCCCCTTTTTGTCTTGTTGGTTGTTCTGGATGAACTGCAAGACAAAAACAGGAGATGGTTGCCCCAGGTGAGGGATGATGTGGATTGCCCCAAAGTAAGGATGAGGTATTCCCCCTCAAAGCAGGAGTCGAGGGAAGGGAACCTGATGTCGGGTGCTGATTTGACAAAAGGTGGATGAGAAAGATGAGAAGTGAGTGAAAACGCTGCAAAAGTTGTGATTGCACGTATACCATGTCACGGGATAGGTAGGGCAAATTGTCGCATGTCGAGGGTCAAGGAGTGCCAAAATTGAAGTAATCGGGCCCCAGCATTTAGTCATCTGCTGATCGGGTTACTTGATCTAAGCTGAAGCTCCAAATGGTCATCGTGTTCCAAGTATCCAGGGCTCAGGAAGTGCTCCTAGAATCACAAAAAAGTCACAAGTAGTGTGGATCAACCGGCTTGTGATCCTATACTTGTGAGGGTCCAAAAAGGTCTGCACACAATTCTGCTAACCAGCCATGAGGTAGCATACATGCAAAAACAACCAAGGCAACATTGGCTTGGAAGTAGTCGAAGGTCGAAGGAGATACGCATGATCTCCAATGGTCATTGGTCAAGGGGATGGATGGACGAAGGATGTGGCCGAGCTAACCTCAGAAAATGTCATGTGATCTGAGTGCTGCCTACATAGCCCTGGTGATAGGGCCTCAGGCCAATGTAGTTCTCCTTAAAAGGGAGGAAGGGTCAAAGACAATGATTGGTCTTGGTCAAAAGTCACAGAAGAGAAGGTGTGTCCATCAAAGAGACGAACAAACGGGGGTGGTCGAGCTAACCCCAGAGGATGTGGTATCTGAGTGCTGCCTACATAGCCCTGGTCATAGGGCCTCAGACCAATGTAGTTCAGACTGCGAGGGTCAAAATGGTCGATGATGAGTTTGGTTGAGTGTCGAAATGATGCGGGGGAAGAGATGTTACAGCCTTTTCCAAATGGTGTATTCTGTAACATTGGTCGAGAGTCTTTCATCCCTAGCAAGTTTCCATAGTCGTGATGGATGTATGCTAAAAATGAATGGAGGTCTATTTATGCTTTAGCAAGTATTGGTTTATGCTTAACATAAATTGGGTCGGGTCGGTAGTTTCCATGTGTATTGGTGTCCATAGAAACTATGTGAAATGGACTAGGATGGTGTCTGATGCCTTGAGGATGACAAATAGCTTGGTTTGAGTTGACAATTGATGTGGTTAAATGTGACCAAAGTGTAGAGGAGAAGTGAAAGGCGAATCGCTCTTTCATTGACAAGGACCAGAAAGGGAGCATAGATAGGGGTTATTAGAACAAAAGCCCCATTCATGCATTACGTCGTTGACCAGTGTGGTGTTAGAACGGTAATCGAATCACTTTGACATTAAAGTGAGCTCGAAGTCCCCTGAGCAGGTGATAGGAGGTGGATAGGGTAACCCAGTTTAAGAGCAGGAATAACCTTGCCCCATTTTATAGGAGACCCTGAGACAACTACAAGCCAAGTCCATGACTTTTTTTTTCTTTTTTTTTTTTTTTTTTTTGGGTGCAGGCTGATCGATGCGGGAAGCCTACATAGAGATGTCTTTTGATGTATGGTCATGTTGCAAAGCTGATCAATGCGGGAATCTTCTAAGAAAGGTTGTTGTTTGTAGCCAGATTTAGTCATAGCCATCCTTCGAGGGAGTGGTCTATATTTTTTCTTAATATAAGGGCTTTTGAATAGCTGTCCTTCGAGGGAGCAGTCTATTAATTACAGCAATGATAGTACAGCTGTCCTTCGAGGGAACAGTCTGCTTTTTGATTTGATATTGATATAGTGACCATGGATATGTTTTGACATCTTGATTGATTGTTGATAGGAATTTGAGTCATGGACAAGACTGTAGAAGTTCAAGGACTCCCTTTTATTAGGACAAAGCATTACTGCTTGAAAAAAAAGGGTTGACAAGTGTTAGGAAGCAGGGTTGAAAGGAATGAGGACGAGGATGACAAGGGGTTGCTCAAGGGACGAGCTCAAGTAAAACGTCAAGTGATCGAGCACTCGACTAACAATAGAAATGGTCGAAGATGCAAGACATAAGAAGGGGTTCAATGTCTAATAAGTCCCTGGGCCATGCTTGTATGTTATGATAAGGTCCAAGTCAATTAGGAGCAAACTTGCCCCAATTTGCCTCTTTCCAGATTGGTCAGGTGTTGATTGATGGATGTGAAGTTGGTTGACATTATCGTTGGTTGGTTGAAAAAGGTTGAATGTTTGGTCGAGCGGTTAGGTTGATTGATATTTGGTTGAAGTTGGGTTGAGATTAGTCGAATAATTGGTCGAAGGTCAGGTCGATGGACACTTGGTCGAGATTTAAGATTAAATGAGTGATTGATATGTGGTAGAGACTGGGTTGAAAAGTTTGTCGAGGTTTGGATGAAGGATGAATTCCCCCAGCGGGCAGGGAGAATGTTTGAAAGATTGGTTAAGGTTGGTTGAGGTTTAGTGGTCAGATGGATGGTATTAATGTCGAATAAGGGGGTCAAAGGTGGCAAGGGAACCATAGTCTGGCGTGGAGATCCTGATTTAGGTGATGAGGTTGGAGAGGCATGAGTCGGGGCTGATGTTTTGTTGAAGAGGTGGTCAAGAGGATCCTTGATGAGAAGGGAATCCTTTTTCCGGTGTTGATGAGTGACAGCTTTGAGAGCACAACAATGCTTAGTGTCATGTCCCAGAGTGTGGTGATAGTGGCAGAATGTAGAGTTGTTGAACCAAGATGGCCTTGATCCGAGAGTTGATGAGTGAGGCGGTGTTGAAGGTTTGTTGATGATGTGGTTGAAAAGGGAGGTGTCATTCTCCAAACATTGGTGAATGGCGACCTTGAAGGCATGACAATGCTCCGTGTCGTGCCCAGGCATGTGATGATACGCACAAATGCAAGTGTGGTCGAACCAAGGTGGTTTAGGTCCGAGAGATTTATATGGTCTAAGAGGCAGGAGATTGAGGCAAGAGGACTGCAACAAGTGCCGTAAGAGCAAGGCATATGAACCTGCTAACGGGTCTGGATGTTTTATTGCAGTGGGGGTTGATGACGTTGGTTTGGGAGGCGAAAGAGGCATAGGTCGAGGGCTTGGATGAGATGTATGTCTGATGGGTTGAGAGAGTAATGGAGGCAAATTGCCTCTGTGAAGGATGGGAGTGGGAAGCACTCCTATTAAAGTGGACGGATGCAGGCCCAAGATTGAAGGTAATGACGAAGGTGGAGGAGGAGTTCTCTGATGAGGTCTAGTAGTTTTTGTGTGTTCGGGTCGAGGGCCACCATTGTGTGAGGCGAGGTTAGATATGGGTTTGGGTTTAGATGTGGACGGAGGTGCGCGAGATATAACAATCTCACGCAGAGGGCAAGAGGAAACCGTGACTGGGTCTTCCTCGGTTGAAATGGGTGGAGAGACTGGTTCTTCTCTTGGTGGAGAAGAAATAAGAGAGGGCGGCTCCTCAAGTGGGCAGAGGGCATGGATGATCGTGCCTTCTACTTGTAGTTGAGGAGTAGGCAAGGTAGGGTCTTCGGATGGAGGTGGGCTTAATGGCATTGATGTGGTCAAATCATCCTCCAATACAAGAGAGGTAGATGGAGGACTAGTAGGAGAAGAAGGTTCTTCATCCTTTAATGGAAGAGGTTGGTCAAGGACAAGAGGCAAGATAGTGCCAATTGTGTGAATGTCATGGTTTTGGGGGTCGTTGGTCGAAGTCTGGACGTTGTTTTGAGTAGGCGGATGATTCAAAAATGGTTTTTTGAAAATGTCGATATGTTGGTTAGGTGGGGCGTTCAGGTTATCTAAAATAAGATCCCCCTTGTCGATCATGTCCTGGACGATATTTTTGAAAGTTTGGCAGTTGTCGATGTCATGGCCTTGGACGCGATGAAAGGGACAGAAGTCGGCCCCCTATACCATGTAGGGATGGTTTTTGAAGGGTCAAATTGAGGTGGTTGGATTGGAGGGAGATTGAGGACCCCCTGCTTGAGTAGTTTTTCCAAAACGGAAGCGTATGGTTCTCCAAGTGGAGTGTAAGAACGCTGAATGTACCGTTGTTGGAATTGTTTGGTGATGCTTGAAGACGTCAAAGGTTGAGATTGATTCATTGTTGTCGAGGATGGTGATCTAACGACCATAGTATTGGCCACTCCTTTAGATTCAGAATTGGCAGAAGAAGAAGGTCTGGAAGAAGAATGGCCATTGGTAGATTTTGCGTTGGTATTACGCAGT
This sequence comes from Torreya grandis, assembly GCA_037957365.1. Classification (NCBI taxonomy): domain Eukaryota; kingdom Viridiplantae; phylum Streptophyta; class Pinopsida; order Cupressales; family Taxaceae; genus Torreya; species Torreya grandis. Next base: position 626,483 of record JARHVA010005248.1, on the reverse strand, counting down.
TTGACCTTATCTTCTTCAAGGGCACAGAGTTCAAGCTTTCAAGCCATGGTGAAAGCTTCATCAAAAGTATGGAAGGTTTGAACCCGCAAGGTGGACGAGATGTGCCTGGCACATGCTCGAGAAAAGAGCTCAATGAGCTCGGGTTGAGGCAAAGAGAAGGAGAGCTAGTTGATCAGACCTCTCCAATGAGCGACAAAGTCGACGATTGATTCGTCATCAAATTGCCTGATGGAGTAAAGGTCTGTGATTGAGACTTGTTTGGTGATGTTTATTGAGAAATGGTCAAGAAACAATTGGGCGAGTTGAATGAATGAAAAGATAGAGTGTCTGGCAAGAGAACTATACCAGTCAAGGGCTGGGCCAGAAAGTGACATAGGAAACGTGCGTAAAAGTAACGCATCGTCATGGGCAATAAGATAACAGGCATGTCTAAATGCCCATAGATGTTGTTGTGGGTCTTCCTTACTCTGAAAGTGAGTGAATTTAGGAAGCTCCCAATGGTTAGGGTATGGTCGAATAGGGACGGAAGGATGGATGGGCTCGTTGCAAATTTGCTCATATGACAAAGTATTGCTTGAACCAGAAATAGAGGTTTCGAGACTGGACATTTTATCCATCAACATCTTGATAAGATCTGCTAACAGATTGGCGGGTTGAGCACCCCCTAAGTTGTAGGGTGCTTGGAAGAGGCTAGAGGAGGCGTGCGACGTAGTTGGTTGTGCTTGTAAGGGCGCAATGTATGGATGACTAGTCGCAGGGACATAAGTGGAGGCTAAAGGTGGTTGTGTTATGAAGGTCGAAGGTATAGGTTGACTGGGCACTGCCAAAGGTGGTTGAATGGCGGCACTGGTAGAAAGATAGGTTGGCACGCCTACATTTGTGGGTGCAAGAGTATGAGGGGTCGAGACAATCAAGTTTTGATATGATGTAGAACTTGGTTGAATTGCAGGTGGTTGAGGGGGTAATGAAACCCCGATGAAGGTCGGTCTAAAAATAGGCGGGGAGGCCAAACTTTGCGTATTGGCCATGGTTGGGTTAATAGTTGAGGCGAAAGGCTGAGTCATAAAGGGTTGGGTGGTGAATGGTGTGGATGTCGTCGCCATGTCACCCGAAAGGTCTCGCATTGGGTTTCTCGTGAGATAGTTTTGGAGGGCTGCAGTATTGAGGTCCAAGAATCTCTCGAAATCTTGGTCCCCTTCAGGGATGATGGGAATTTGAGTCGGGGTCGGGGTCAGGGTCGGTCCTGTAGGAGTTCTTTCAGTCTCTGAGTGGAACTCCATGATAGGACTTGTTAGGGACGGGGTAGACAGAAGCGGTTGTTGGCTAAAGTGGTTAAGAAGAGAGTCCTGGTTCCAGAAACTATGTTCTTGCAGTCTCAGAAAACTAGAATGTGGTTTTTGACAGAGAAGGGATAGGTTTTAGGCTGCTGGTTTTGAAAAAAAAAGGACAGTGACAGAGACCGACGTCGGTTGAAAAACTGATGTCGGTAAGGAAGATAGCCGACGTCGGTCAGATAACCGATGCCAGTAAGAGAGGAAAGCCGACGTCGGTGACAGAACCGATGCCGGTGACTGTGTCTTCTAGAGAACAAAAAGATTTTAAGATTCTTGGAAAAACAATGAAGAAAGCGTCCTTACTCACTCAAACAAACAGATGAGAAGAGAAGAACAGAGAGAGACAGACAAGCCTAAGCGATAAATCCTAGGAATTAACTTTAGAATTTGTGGCTTATGCCTTAGATGAATGTTTAGGGAGATGGGCTGTAAGAAGGTCCTAGAAGAAGCAGTCTAGAGCTAGTTTTGGGTCTTGTTTTAGGTGCTCAAAGTCTGTGTTAGGGTCTGGTACGTGGCCTGGTGCTAAGGAGCAAGCTCCCCTCACTTCACGATTCCAGTGGTTAGCTGGTCTCGCTTAGCCAAGATATACCTCACCTAGAGTTTATCCTCCACCAGAGAACGGAGTGGGCTTCCCCCTTGGTGATGAAATCCAAGTAGGGTCACCGGGACGGGTAAGGTATTCGCTGGGGGATGAAATCCCAGTCGGGCCTTGTCTCAAGTAAGTTTTATGTTCATTTTAGTGCATGTGGTTTGGTAGTGTAACATCAAGTGTCTACGATTCATTCAATATGCGGATTTAAGTTACTAGATGTGGACTAAGAAGATGCAAGCACAAGCAGAAATGAATGCAAAGTGTTTTAATGCCCAAGTCAAAATGTGACGTTTGTTATGAAGACAAGTTTGAGAAAGGGTTGAGAGTATGATGTTGGACTAGTCTAGAAATGCAAGGAAGAAAGATTCGTTTTAAATTCCTGCTTATAGTGTCATTGAGAAGAAAAGAAGGAGGAGAAAAGGTAAGAACCTAATGCTCCTAAATGAGTGAAGAAGAAAAGGAACCCAGGAGGAACCTAGGGTCCCACTGGGCGTGCTAGAATGTTTCTATCGCTAATTCACTTTTCAGATTATAAGAGAGAGAAGAAACTAAAGAAGTAATGGACAAGGCTAGAAGTACCTGGATATAGACTGCGCACCATAATCCAGATGCTTGTGAGCACCCCTCTTTGGCTGTGGAGGAATGACACCTGCAAAGAAGAAAACTTGGACAAAAAGGCGTTAGATGGATAGGTAGTGGGTTGCCAAGCGAAAGCTTGTTCCCAAAAGTATGAGAACTTCCTTAAGGGAGGTCAACCCACCTTTTTGATAAAAGATAAATGACTGATAAATGACAGAATGCTAAAATAGACTGAAATGATAGCAAACTGAAAGAGAAAAGAAAGCAAAGGCTTACCTGGAAGAAGCTGTTGGCTTGGTTGCAGTCGCCGACGTCGGTGGTCTCACCGGCGTCGGTTGTCAGGTCTGCCAACGTCAGTTAGTCTGCCGATGTCAGTAGGGGTAATGACTGGCATCGGTCAGGGCAATGGCCTCTAGACGAGTCTGGTCAGGTTCCTGGTCAGGGCTTGGTCTGTGGATGGTCTGGGGTTGGTCTGCAGTCTGTTTAAGGATGGTCTGTGGACAGCTCTGAGTATGATTTGAGGCAGTCAGGGGGTCTGTGCAGAGATATAGGAGAGTCAAATGGACAGAGAGGGATAGAGAGATAGAGGAAGCCAATCAAGGAGATAGAAATCTGGGTTTGTGCCCTGCTGAAGAAAATGATGTAGGTTGGTGTCCTGTTGCTGGTGATGCCGGATGTGAAGGCCTGTTGCTGATGGAGAATCCCTATTGTTCACCTGTAGAAGCTTGCTGTGTACCTGAGGGAGAGAGTCAGATTGATTGGCAGAGAGGTCAAGTGAAAGGACGGATACAAGGGTCTGATGCAAAGATTCAAGAGTCGGGATGCCAGAGAGAAATGCAGAGAGCGAAGAGAAGCCAAGAGGAAGAGATAACGGTGAAGAAGCCGTTATGAAAGGTGCCGATGCCAGCAATATCACCGACGTTGGTCGACGGTTGACCGACGTCGGCAGCTAAGAGGCCGGAGAAAGGCTAAAAATAGCCTTTAATCCGTTTCCCAGCCGCTGGGTCAAATGAATGTGAGGATGAAACGGTCGACGGGGGTTAAATGAGCGAGTGAAGAGATTGGAATGGGATTTTAAGGCATTAAATGGTCATGTGGGGAATGAAGGGGATACATATATATATATATATATATATATATATATATATATATATATATATATATATATATATAGAGAGAGAGAGAGAGAGAGAGAGAGAGTTATAGATCAAAATTTATGACCTCTATAAGTTTGGAATTGCATCATTTGTTTTCATAACTTTTCATAGACCATAAATGGATGTATAGAGGACTAAAATGTTATTAAAACATCCCTAAGTGTGTGTGTGTGTGTGTGTGTGTGTGTGTGTGTGTGTGTGTGTGTGTGTGTGTGTGTGTGTGTGTGTGTGTGTGTGTGTGTGTCTACACACACAGACACACACACACACACACACACACACACACACACACACTCTTAGGGATGTTTTAATAACTTTTTAGTCCTCTATACATCCATTTATGGTCTATGAAAAGTTATGAAAACAAATGATGCAATTCCAAACTTATAGAGGTCATAAATTTTGATCTATAACTCTGTTTGAGCTCTCATTTGTGCCAAAACAACCATCTCAAAAATTATAATTCATTCATAAATGTATATTTACATATATATATATATTTTAAACAATATAAACCCTTTTATATTCACCTATGGCCTCTAAAAAGTTTTAAAATTAAATGATGCAGAGTCCAAACTTTCTAGGGTGATAACTTTTGATCTGTAACACCATTTGAGCTCCCATTTACACCAAAACAACCATATTAGATAGTTATATACTTATTATATATATTTATAAATGTTTTTATAACTTTTAACTCCTTGATAATATCATGGATGGCCTCTAAAAATTTCCAAAAATAAATGCTACAGACTCTAAAGTTTTGAAGGCCATTCCTTTTGATCTGTAACTCTGTTTAAACTCTTGTCTACACCAAAATGACTATCTTGAAAACTAAAAATCATTCATAAGTATATCTATGTGTTTAAATATTTTTTAATAATTTTATGACCATCGTATGGTCACATATATTTTTTAGACTCCATAATTATTGATATGTAACTTTGTTTGAGCTCTTATTTATTCCAAAATGTCCATCTCAAAAATATAATTCATCTATAAATAGATTTTTTTATTTGTGGATATTTTATTTAAAAAAAAACCCTTTATATGGTCAGGTATGACCTTTTAAAAGTTATGAAAACAAATGATTTAAATTATTAACTTCCAAAGGCCATAAATTTTGATTCATAATTCTATTTGAGATCTCATTTATGCCAAAATGACTGTCCAAATTTTATTTTTTGAGATGGTCATTTTGATGCAAATAAGAGCTTAAACAAAGTTATCTATCAAAATTTATGGCTCAGATGTTTGGACTCTACATTATTTATTTATAGAACTTTTCAAAGTATATACATTAATATATGAGGGTATTAAAAGTTTTGAAAAAAATTCTAAATATATAGAGTCATTTATGGTCAAATTATACTTACCAAGATTATCATTTTGGTGTAACTAAAAGCTAAAATAGAGTTATAGATCAAAATTTATGGATTATAGAAATTTGAATTTCATATAATTTATTTTTATATTTTTTTAGAAGCCATATGTGACCATATGAGGGTCTTAATTTTTTTTAATATATATAAAAGTATAGAGTTGTTTATGGCTGAATTTTACTTTTTGAGATGGTAATTTTAGTACAAACGAGAGCTCAAATAGAGTTACAGATCAAGATTTATGACCTCTCAAATTTTGGAGTTCACATCATTTATTTTTAGAAATTTTTGGAGGCCATATGTTACCATATAAGGGTATAAAAAGTTTTGAAAATATCCAAAACATGATATAATAATTTATGTATAAATTATGCTTTTTGATACAATTATTTTGGAATAAACAATATCTCAAACAAAGCTATGAATTAAAATTTATAACCTCTAAAAATTTAGACTCCACATTATTTATATTGAAAACTTTTGAGAGGCCATACATGACCATTTAAAGGTATATTTTCTTTGAAAACATCCCTAAATGGATATATCTATTTATGGATGAATTATAATTTCTTAAACCATCATTGTTTTACAAATGAGACCTCAAACAAAGTTACAAATCAAAATTTATGGCCTCTAGAAGTTTAAACTCTGCATCATTTATTTTCACCACTTTTAGGAAACCATACATGACAATTTGAGGGTCTAAAAAGTTGTGAAAACATTCATAAATGTATAGGTTTGTTTATGATTGATTTTACTTTCTTAGACACTCATTTTTGTATAAATTTTAACTCAAATGAAATTATGAATCAAAAGTTATGGCCTTCAAAAGTTTTGACTCTGCATCATTTATTTTAATAAAATTTCAAAGGCCATACATGAACAACATTAAGGTATAAATATTTTTGAAAACATATATAAATGGATATAATTATTTATTTCTATATTATATTTTCCTAGAAAATAATTTTGGCATAAATAAGTCCTCAAACAGAGTTACGGATAAAATGTTATGGCATCCAAAAGTTTGGACTCCACATAATTTTTTTGAGAAATTTTATAGGTCATAAATAGATATGAGGGTAAAAAACATTTTTAAAAAATTATGAAATATGTATAAATTTTTATTTTTGAGATGATCACTTTGGTGCAAATGAGAACTCAAATGGAGTTACGTATCAAAAGTTATGGCTTCTAGAAGTTTGGACTCTGTATCATTTGTTTTTATAAAATTTTAAAGGCCATATGTGATCATATCAAGGTTTGAAAAGTTATAAAAAAATCCATAAAATGATAAAGTCAATATGTGACAATTTGAAATGGTTGTTTTGGCACAAATGAGAGATCAAGAAAAATTAGGAATCAAAAGGTATGACCTCCAAAAGTATGGACTCCATATCATTTATTTTCATAAATTTTTAGAGGCAATACAAAACCATCTAAGGTTACAAAAATTTCTAGAAACATACATGAATGGATAGATATTTTTATTACTAAATTGTACTTTTTACAGTCTTTTTGTCTTAAATGAGAGCTCAAATAGAGTTATAGATCAAAAGTTATGGCCTCTAAAAGTTTGGACTCCATATTTTTTATTTTTCAAATTTTTTTAGTGTAAAGTGTGACCATATGAGGGTCTAAAAATTTATAAAAATATATCTAAATGTATACATAATTTATTGATAAAGTTTACTTTCTAATGGTCATTTTGGTGCAAATGAGAGCTTAAACAGAGTTATGGATTAAAATTTATGGCCTCTAGAAGTTTGGAGTCTATATTACTTATTTTCAAAAATATTTGGAGACCATACTTAACCATATAAGGGTTTGAAATGTTCTAAAATCATCCCTAAGTGGATAGAGTTTTTTATGGCTAATTTATATTTTTCAAGACAATAATTTTAGTGTAAATGAGAGCTCAAATAGAGTTATAGATCAAAATTTAGGGCCTCTAGAAATTTGGATTCTGTATCATTTGTTTTTAAAAGTTTTTTGAGCCTATATATGACCATATGAGGGTTTAAAATGTTAAAAAAACATCCTTAAATGGATAACAAGTAAAATTTCTTATCTTTATTATCCTTGATAAGTCAAAGGATGAAGATGAATAATAACTTTCATTAGGAATCAATTCTTTTATAAATGCATTTATTGATATAGATAAGGATTATCCTTATCTTTATTTATGTCTTAGATTGTAAAAAATTACCAGAATTCGTTAAGGTCCCATATCCATCTATAGGGACCTAGATTTGGATGTTCCTATACTCCTATTGCCCAATCTAGTTTATTATGCCATGCTGGAGTCTATTTTGTCTAGTGATGATGAGTCTTTATTATGTTGTCTAATCTGGTATACCTAGAATAGATTTATTATATACGAAGTGTAATTTCTAAGACAATCATTTTGGTGTAAACGAGAGCTTAAGTAGAGTTATAAATTAAAAGTTATGTCCTCTAGAAGTTATAAACTTCTTTGAAGCTTTTTGTAAATGTCCATTGCATTCAAAGGTTGAAAAACATAAGAATCCACTATAAACACCATATATTTTATGATATAAATTTTGATAATTTTTATAGATTTAAATATTAGATATGTAAATTTTTATTCTTTTATGTACAAAATCAATAGTTTTTTAGTTTTCATAGCTTTATTTTTCATTTTTTCTACATATTCAACATTTTTAAAGTTTTTGATGTTAAGTTTTTTTTTTTTTTTTTTTCTTGTCTTTGGAAAGTTTTAAGAAAATATTTTATTCAAAGTCCTAGAGAAAGAAAAAACATCTCCATTGTGTTAATGCCAAAAAACATGGGAATCAGTTGTAAACATGATAGGGTTTTGTGATAGACCTTATGGATATTTTTTTAAATTTAAAGATCAAATACATAGATTTCAATTCTTTTATCTATAAAATTGACAAATTTTAGTTTCTAATCATAATTTTTCATTTTTTATTTTATATCCTACATTTTATCAAATTTTCAAATATGAAGGTTTTTTAAGTTTTTGGGATTTAACGAGATTTAGGAACCTATTTTATACAACATGCTTAAACAAAAAATATATCTCTATTGTGTTTAAAGGTAGAACACATAAGAATCAACTATAAACACCATAGGGTTTTACAACAATATTTAGGATTTTTTTTATGATTTAAAAATTGGATATGTAATTTATCATTTTTTATGTATGGAGTTCTTATTTTTATCTACTAAAGAAACATTTTTTCAGATGTCAAATATACTATTTTTCCTTTTTTTTCACTTTCAACATTTTTTTAGTTTTTAGATATAATGCTTTTTTGGTGGCTTTGAGAAGTTTTATAAAATTATTTTATGTAGCATATCTTATTAAAACAAACATCTCCATTATTTTCAAAGGATGAAAAATAAAGGAATCAACTATAAATACCCTATGGTTTTCTCACAAAATTTGCTCGTTTTTGAAGTTTTAAAGATTGGGTATATAGTTTTTCTTATTTTTATCTTAAAAATTGACATTTTTTAATTTAAGAGCATATCTATATATTAATTAAACAAGGATCTGGTATAATGCTAATCATACAAAAATCTAGGTGGAGAAGTCACACCCCGTGAGCATAACCACACTGAGGGTGAAAACACCTCATGAAATGTCCAAAAGGTGGTCAATAAATGACCACAAACATAAAATATCACTTCAATAGTTGAATAACTAAGCATAAAGAGTAAGGAATAGAAAGCAATAAAGAGGATTATTAAGCAGTTGTATCAAACATGGACGTCATGGGAGGTGGTGGAGATAGTGGGTCCTGAGGCTTATCACTCCATCCTCCTAGAGCAGGAGGATCCTCATCCATAGGTAAGGGATCCCAACCATTAGTTTTCTAGGCTTATAATGCCTCATCTTAGTGTCTTTCAAGAGAGATTTCCAATGCTAGTCACAAAAAATTTCATTAGGGGGGAGGGCCTCAACTCTTGATGTCACCATCATAATTTGGTGGGGAGAGTCTTAGCCCCTCCCATCACCTTCAGATCTGGAAGACCCACATAGACCACCACATCATAGGGAAGACTAATGAGTTGGTGGTTGATGATGAGAATGACTCCTATGTTTGGTTATGGAATGCTACCAATGTGGTTGATGCCCTTTGCCTTAGAGAGGTGTAGGATATCATGGAGGCTTAGGAGGTTCAAAACTAACTATGCATGGGGCATTTCCCTAGTGGTTGAACAAACATTATAGGTGTTTAAGTTATAGGTAGACTTTATCAATTTGTCTTTGAATCTAAAGAGTAACACTAGATAGAATAATAATTTTGTTAGTAATAGAAAAACTAAATTCTATCTCTACATGATTAAATCAATCATAATTTCTAGCTTTCCATATTTAAAACAAAATTAAAGATTGAAAGATTTACCAAAATATATTGTATTTTATAAGCAATAGAGCTGAGTTCCCCAAGAGAGCCATTTTCCACATAAAGGTTGAGGTCAGAAGGGTTGAAAGAATGACTGAGTCTAGTGCCACGTAGATTATGCATTAGAGTTAAAATAAAAAAATGTGCTTATAAGTCATTGGTTATCAACAAGCTTGACAAATGGGGTTTAAGACTCCTAAATGATTGAGATGGTCACCCACAGGTAAGCCCTAATAAAGGAGACACCATAAAAAAAAATGAGATTTTTAGGGCTCAATGATAATAGTCCACATAGTGTTAAAGCATTTGGCCCAAACCCCATGTCTGGAATAGAGATTCCATTTGAGGTAAAAATCAAATATTATTTTTTTTCATTTTTTGCATATTTAACATTTTTTTTTAGTTTTTAGGTTTGAAGTTTTATTTCATAACATTAGGAAGTTTTAAGAAACTATTTTATACAACATCCTAGATTAAAATTGACATCTTTATTACATTTAGAGGATAAAAAACATAAAAACTGATTATAAAATTTTTTATAACAAACATTTTTGCTCATTTTTTCATATTTAAAAATTAGATATGTTTTTCTTCATTTGATATACAAAATCACCTTTTTTACAATTCTTTTAGAGATATAGTTTTTATATTTTTTTCATATCCAACTTTTTTTCTTCAGTTATCAACTATGAAGTCTTTTTTAATGAGAGCTCAAACAAAGATATGGATCAAAATTTATGGCCTCCAAAATTTATGAGCTTTTTGACTTCACATCATTTATTCTTAAAACATTTTTGAAGGCTATACATGACCATACAAAGGCCATAAAGGTAATAAAATATTTATGAAAGGATAAATTTATTTATCACTAAATTATAAATTTTAATATGGTTATTTTGGTGTAAATGAGAGCTCAAATAGAGTTATTGATCAAAACTTATGGCCTATAGAAGTTTGGAATCCACATAATTTTTTTTTTAAACTTTTTAAAGGACATACATGAGAATCTAAGGTTCCAAAGACTTATAAATACATACCTAAATAAATAAATTTATTTATGTTTGAATTCTACTTTTTGAGATGGTTGTTTTGTTGCAAATGAGAGCTCAAATGAAGATATATATATATAAAAGAAGTTATGGTCTAAAGAAGTTTGGACTCTACATAATTTATTTTTAGAACTTTTCAAACAACATACATGCCCATTTGAGGACCATATTTTTTTTTTAAAAATCCTTAAATGTATAAAAATATTTATGGATGAATTTTACTTTACAAGATGATGGTTTTGGTGTAAACAAGAGCTCAAACAAAGTTATAGATCAAAAGTTAAGGTCTCTATAAGTTTAAAATTTAAATCATTTATTTTAAGAGCATTTTGGAAGCCATATGTGACCATATGAGGCTTTAAAAATTATGAAAACATATCTAAATGAGTATATATTTTAATTTATAAATTTTAATTTATGAGATTGTCATTTTCATACAAATGAGGGCTAAAACAGAGTAACAAATTAAAAGTTATGGCCTCTAAAAGTTTAGAATATATCTCATTTGTTTTCATAAATTTTTAGAGGCCATAAGTGACCATATGAGGGTCTAAAATTTTCTTAAAGCATCCATAAATGGATATACCTATTTATGACTAAATTGTATATCCCAAGACAATCATTTTTGGCATAAATGAGAGCTCAAACAGAGTTATAGATAAACAATTATGTCCTCTAGAATTTTAGATTATGTATCATTTATTTTTAAAAAAATTTAGAGTGAATATATGACAATTTAAATGACATAAAATTTATTAAAAACATCCTTAAATTCATAGATCTATTTATAATTGAATTGTACTTTATGAGAAACCATAACTTCTAAAGACCATAACCTTTGATTCATAACTCCATTTCACCTCTCGTTTAAACCAAAAAAAACATATCATAAATTAAAATTTATACATAAATATCTATATCCATTTAATAATATTTTAATAGCATTTTGGAACATTATAAGTTCATTTATGGCCTCCAAAATGTTTTGAAAATAAATGATGTAGATTCTAAATTTCTAGAGGCCATAACTTTCGATCTATAACTCTATTTCATCTCTATCCATTTATGGATGTTGTTGAGAAGATTTTATAACCTTAGATATTCATGTGTGGTCTTTTAAATTTTTTTAAAATAAATTATGTATAGTCCAAAATTATAGATGCCATAACTTTTGATTAATAACTTTATTTAAGCTCTCGTTTATGCCAAAATAACCATCTTAGAAATTATAATGCATCCATAAATAACATATTCATTTACATATGTTTTATAATTTTTAAGAGATTAATATGTTTATGTATGACTTCTATAAATATATGAAAATAAATGATGTAGAGTCTAAACTTATAAAGGCTATAACTTTTGGTCTGTAACACTCTTTGAGATCTAGTTTGTGTCATAAAAACTCTCTTAGAAATTAAAATACAATATATAAATATTCATCCATTTAAATGTGTTTTCAAAACATTTAAGACCCTTATATGGTCACATATGGATTATAAGTTTTTCTAAAAATAAATGATGTAGAGTCCAAACTTATGGAGGCCATAACTTTTGATCTATAACTTTGTTTCAACTCCTGTTTGCACCAAAACAATCATCTTAAAAACTAAAATTTAGCCATAAAAAATATATCCATAAAGTGATGTTATTATAAATTTTAAAACCCTCATATGGTCACATATGGCCTTTAAATTTTTTTGAAAATAAATGATATGGAATCGAAAAATTTAGAGGCCACAACTTTTGATTCGTAACTCCATTTGAGCTCTCATTTTCACTAAAATGACCATATTTGAAAATAAAATTCAACCATAAATAATTGTATACATTTAAATATATTTTTATAACATTTATGATCTTTAAATGGTCAAATATAGTATCCTAATGTTCTAAAAATAAATGGTGTAGAATTCAAGCTTCTAAGGGCCATAAATTTCCATCTATAACTTTTCTTGAGCTCTCTTTTTCACCAAAATGACCATCTCATAAATTAAATTTCAACCATAAATGGATATATTTATTAATAAATTTTTTTAAGACTTTTCAAACCCTCATATGGTCATTATATTTTTTCAAAAAATTATGAAAATAAATAATACATAGTCAAAACTTCCAAAAGCCATAAATTTTAATTGATAACTCCATTTGAGCTCTTGTTTATGCTAAAATAACCATATTAGAGGGCCATGTATTCATTTTATATATTTAAGGATTATTTTGGAATTTTTAGACCCTAATATGGTTACATATGGCCTATAAATATTCTAAAAACAATTGATACAGAGTCAATCTTCTGGAGGCCATAACTTTTGAGAGTTTTTTATGACTGATTTTAATTTATTAGATGCTCATTTTAGTACAAATGAGAAATCAAACATATTTAGGAATCAAAAGCTATGTCCTTCAAAATTTTGGACTCTACATCATTCATTTTCAAAACTTTTCAAAGGCCATACATGACCATTAGGGTTCGAATGTTTTTGAAAACATACTTAAACAAATATAACTATTTATGGCTAAATTGTATTTCCCTATATAATCATTTTGGTGAAAATTTTTAGAAATGTTTAGATGTCATATATATATATATATATATATATATATATATATATGATGGTACAAGACATTTTTAAAACATTCTTAAATATGGTTGAATTTTAATTTTTGAGACAATTGCTTTGGTGCAAACAAGAGCTCAAATAGAGTTACATATCAAAATTTATGGCTTTTAGAATTTTGGACTATGCATCATTTGTTTTTAGAACTTTTTAGAGGCCATACATGACCATATGAAGGTCAAAAAAGATATAAAAAAGTAAATAATAGGATAAATAAAATATGTGACCATATGAGATGGTCATTTTGACATAAATAAGAGCTCATATGGAGTTAGGAATCAAAATTTATGGCCTCCAAAAGTGTGGACTCCATATCATTTATTTTCGCAACTTTTTAGAGGAAATATGTGACCATCTAAGGGTAAAAAAAATTTATAAAAACATCCTTTAATTAATATTTTTTTTAATTAATAAATTATACTTTTTACAATAATTTTATCTTAAGTGAAAGCTCAAACAAAGTTACAAATAAAATGTAATGGCCTCTATAAGCTTGGACTCCACATCATTTATTTTTCAAACTTTTTAAAGGCAAAGTGTGACCATATGAGGGTCTAAAAATCTTTAAAAAACCATCTCTAAATGGATATATCATTTATTAATAAATTTTAATTTTTAACTATCATTTTGGTGTAAATGAGAGCTTAAACAGAGTTACGGATCAAAAGTTATGGCCTCTAGATGTTTAAATTCTTTATCATTTGTTTTCTAAAATATTTGGATGTCTAAGGGTCTAAAATGTTTTAAAAACATCCCTAAATGGATAGAGTGTTTTATGGTTAAATTATAGTTTTTAAGACAATCATTTTGGTGCAAATGAGAGCTCAAATAGAGTTATAGATCAAAATTTAGGGCTTCTAGAAGTTTAGACTTTGTATCATTTGTTTTCAAAAAATTTTAGAGGCTATATGCGACCATATGAGGGTTAAAAATGTTCTATAAATATTCCTAAATGGATAACTATGAGTAAAATTTTTATCTTTATTATCCTTGATAAGTCAAAGGACTAAGATGAATAATAAATTTCATTGGGAATTAGTTTTTTTTTTAATAAATGTAGTTATTGATATAGAGAAAGATTATCCTTGTTTATGTCTCAGATAGTAAAAAAAATTACCAAAATTTGTTAAGTTCCCATATACATTTATAAGGATTTATAATAGGAAGTGAGTATGATCTTGTTTCCCAATTTAGTATGTTATGCCATGATTGAGTCTATTTTGTCTAGTGATGGTGAGTCTTTATTTTGTTATCCAATCTAGTTTACCAATAAAATAGATCTATTATGGTTGAATTATACTTTTTGAGATAGTCATTTTGGTGTAAACAAGAGCTCAAATAGAGTTACAAATTAAAATTTATGTCTTCCATTAGTTATAAACTTTTTTGAAGCTTCTTATAAATGTCCATTGCATTCAAAGGTTGAAAAGCATAAGAATCTACTATGAAAACCATATATTTTATGACAGACCTCTTATTCATTTTTATAGATTTAAAGATCAGATATGTAAATTTTACTCTTTTATATAGAAAATCAATAGTTTTGGAGTTTTCATATCTTCAATTTTTTATTTTTTTTGCATATTTGACATTTAAAATTTTTTTGATATGAAGTTTTTTGTTTTCTTATTTTTCTTGTCTTTGGAAAGTTTTAGGAAACTATTTTCTTCAACATCTTAGAGAAAAACAAACATCTCCATTGCATTTAAAGGCCAAAAAACATAAGAATCAGTTGTAAACACCATAGGGATTTGTGAAAGACCTTCTAGATTTTTTTTTAAGATTTAAATATCAAATACATATATTTTAATTATTTTACCTATAAATTGACAATTTTTAGTTTCCAATTATGATTTTTCATTTTTTCTTTATATCCCACATTTTATCATATTTTCAAATATGAAGGTTTTTTAAGTTTTTTGTATTTAAGGAGTTTTAATAAGTTATTTTATACAACATGCTTAAATAAAAAATATATCTCTATTGTGTTTAAAATTTGAATACATAAGAATCAACTGTAAAAATTGTAGGGTTTTATGATAATATTTAGGATCATTTTTTATGATTTAAAAATTTGATATGTAATTTATCATTCTTTTATCCAAACAATAGGCATTTTAAAAAAAAATCATCTCTGCAGTCTTTCATTTATTTACACACTTGAATTTTTTTTATATATGTAGTTCTTATTTTTATCTACAAGAGAAATATTTGTTTTAGTTGTCAGATCTACAATTTTTCATTTTTTTGCATATTCAACATTATTTTAGTTTTTAGATATGATGTTTTTTTGGTAGCTTTGATAAGTTTTATAAAATGATTTTTTTTAACATATTTGAGTAAAACAAACATCTCCATTAAGTTTAAAATATGAAAAACAAAAAAAATGACTATAAACACCATATGGTTTTCTCATAAAATTTGCTCATTTTTGAAGTTTTAAAGATTGGATTATAGTTTTTCTTATTTTTATCTAAAAATTGACTTTTTTTATTGAAGACTATATCTATATATTAATAACATAAGGATATGGTACAATGTTAATCATACAAAAAAACTTGGTGGAGAAGTCACACCCCATGAGCATAACTACACCAAGGTTGAAAACACCTCAAGAAATGTCTAAAAGGTGGTCAATAAATGATCACACACAAAAAAAGATCAAATTAATAGTTTAAAAATTAAGCATAAAGAACAAGGAATAAAAATCAATAAGGAAGACTATTAAGCAGTCGTCAAAAAGATGGATGTCAGGGGGCGATGGAGATAGTGGGTCCTAAGGCTTATCACCCCATCGTCCCAATGTAGGAAGATCCTCATCTATAGGTAAAGTATCCTAGCCATTATTTTTTCTAGATTATAATGCCTCATCTTAGTTTATTTTGAGAGAGATTACAAGTGCTCGTCATGGAAAGTTACATTGGGGTGAGGACCCTAAGTCCTGATGTCACCATGATATTTTAGGCAGGGGAGATTCCCAACCCCTACCATTTCCTCTAGATATGGAATATGCAATTAGACCACTACATGATAGGGAATACTAATGAGGTGGTGGTTGATGATGAGAATAAATCCGATGTTAGGTTATGGACTCTATTAGCATGGTCAATGATGTTATCCTCAGGGAGGTGTAGGATATCATGTAGGCTTAGGAGGTTCATGGCCAACCATGCATGGGGAATTTCCCTAGTGGTTGATCAAACATTGTAGGTGGTTAAGTTTCAAGTATAATTTATTATTTTGGATTTGAATCTAAAGAGTAACATTAGATAAAACAATAATTTTGTTTGTAATAGAAAAACTACATTCTATCTCTTCATGATTAAATAAATCATAATTTCTATCTTTCCATATTTAAAATAAAATATTAGATTAAAATATCTAATAGAATCTATTATATTTTATAGGCAACAAATCTAAGTCCCTCAAGAGAGTCATTTTACACATAAATAATTTAGGTTATAAGGGTTAAAAAAGGGAGTGAATCTAGTGCCACACACATTATGTATGAGATCAAAACTAGAAAAGGTGCTTACAAGTCTCTGGTTACCAACAAGTTGGGTAGATGGGGTTTGAAACTCCAAAATACTTGAGCTGGTTACCCAAAGGTAATCCATAATAAAGGAGACACAATAAAAAAATGAGTTTTTTTTGGGCATTTTTCCCAAACCCCATTTTTGGAGTAGAGATTCCATTTGAGGTAAAAATAAAATATCATATTTTTTTCATTTTTTGCGTATTTAACATTTTTTTTTAGTTTTCAGGTATGAATTTTTATTTTATTACCATTAAGAAGTCTTAAGAAACTATTTTCTACAACATCTTTGATTAAAATTGAAATCTTCATTACATGTAAAGGATAAAAAACATAAAAACTAATTGTAAACAATTTTATAATAAACCTTTTGGCTCATTTTTTCATATTTAAAAATTAGATATGTTTTTCTTATTCATTTTATCTATAAAATCATTTTTTTTTAATTCTTTTAGATCTATAGTTTTTTGTATTTTTCTTTACTCAACATTTTTTTTCAATTATCAATTATAATTTTTTTTGGATGAGAGCTCAAATGGAGATATGGATCAAAAGCTATGGCCTCTAGAAGTTATGAAAGTTTTAAATCCACATCATTTATTCTTAGAAATTTTTGAATGCCATACATGACCATATAAGGGTCATAAATTTAATATAGTGTTTATAAATGGATGGAACTATTTATCACTGAATTATAATTTCTAAGATGGTCATTTTGGTGTAAATGAGGGCTCAAATAGAGTTATTGATAAAAAGTTATGGCCTTTAGAAATATGAAATCCACATCATTTATTTTTTAAAAACTTTAGAGGCCATACATGATCATATAAGGTTATAAATACTTATAAATACATCCCTAAATACATAGAGTTATTTATGGTTGAATTGTATTTTTTGAGATGGTTGTTTTGATTCAAATGAGAGCTCAAACAAAGATATAGATAAAAATTTATGGTCTAAAGAAGTTTGGAATCTACATAATTTTTTTTCAAAACTTTTTAAAGGACATACATGACAATTTAAAGATCATTTTTTTTAAACATCCCTAAATGGATAAAAATATTTAAGGATGGATTGCTCTTTTTAAGATGATAGTTTTGATGTAAACAAGAGCTCAAACAGAGTTACAGATCAAAATTTATGGTCTCTAGAAGTTTGGAGTCTGTATCATTTATTTTTAGAGCATTTTGGAAGCCATATGTGACCATATGAGGCTTCAAAAATTATGAAAACATATCTAAATGAGTATATCTTTTAATTCTGAATATGGTCATTTTCGCACAAAAGAGGGCTCAAATGAAGTTACAAATTAAAAGTTATGGCCTCCAAAACTTTGGACTCCACATCATTTATTTTCATAAATTTTTAGAGGCCATCCATGACCATATGAGGGTATAAAAATTTCTAAAATAATACATAAATGGATATACCTATTCAAAACTAAATTTTACTTCCTGAGATAATTATTTTGACATAAATGAGAGCTCAAATAGAGTTATAGATCAACAATTATGTCCTCTAGAAGTTTATATTTGTATAATTTATTTTTTTTTAAAATTAAAGGTCATAAATGACCTTATAAAGGACATAAAATCTATTAAAAAACATCCTTAAATGCATAGATATATTTATAATTGAATTATACTTTTTGAGAAACCATAACTTCTAAAGACTGTCACTTTTAATCTGTGACTCTATTTGAGCTCTCATTTATGAAAAACCAACAATATCATAAATTAAAACTAATCCATAAATAACTATATCCATTTAGGAATTTTTTTTATAAATTTTTAAAATTTTATAATGTCATGTATGGTCTATATTTTTTTGAAAATAAAAGATGTAGAGTCTAAATTTCTAGAGGCCATAACTTTTGATATATAACTCTGTTTCAGCTCTATGCATTTAGGAATGTTGTTTATAACTTTTAAGACCCTTAGATAGTCATGTATAGTCCTTTAAAAGTTTTTAAAACAAATTATGTAGATTTGAAACTTATATTAGCCATAAAGTTTTATTCATTACTCACTTTGAGCTCTCATTTGCACCAAAACAATTGTCTCATAAATTATAATTCTTCTATAAAAAACATATACATTTAGGGATGTTTTATAATTTTTAAGATCTTCATATGTTCATGTATTACTTATATAAAGTTATGAAAATAAATTATGTATGGTATAAACCTATGGAGGCCACAACTTTTGATTTGTAACTCTCTTTGAGTTCTAGTTTGTGCCAAAAAAAAACTCTCTTAGAAATTAAAATACATACATATAGAGCTCCATAAATTTATATATGTTTTAAAAACTTTTAAAACTCTTATATGGTCATTAATGGATTCCAAAATGTTCTAAAAAAATGATGTACAGTCCAAACTTCTAGAAGCCATAATTTTTTGTATCTATAACTCCATTTGAGTTCTCATTTACACCAAAACCATCATCTTGAAAATTAAAATTTAGCAATAAAAACTCTATCAATATAGGGATATTTTTAGAAATTATCAAACCCTAAGATGGTCATATATTGACACTAATTATTTTTTAAAATAAATAATACAGAGTCTAAATTTGTAGAGGCCATAACTTTTGATCCATAACTCCATTTGAGTTCTTGTTATCACTAAAATGGCCATCTCTAAAAATAAAATTCAAACATAAATAATTATATAAATTTAAATATATTTTAAGAATATTTATAATATTTAAATGGTAAAATATGGAATTCTAAATATTCTAAAAATAAATGATGTGAAATTCAAGCTTTTAGTGGCCATAAATTTTAATCTATAACTTTGTTTGAGCTCTCACTCTCACCAAAATGACCATCTCATAAATTGCAATTCAACCATAAATGGATATATTTATTAAGGAATGTTTTTATAACTTTTAAAAGCCTAATATAATCATTATATTTTTTCAAAAAATTATTAAAATAAATAAACCAAAGTTAAAACATCCAAAGGCCATAAATTTTAATATGTAACTCCATTTGAGCTCTTGTTTATGCCAAAACAACCATGTCAAAGGGCCATGTATTCCCTATATATATTTATGGATTTTTTAATAATTTTTAAGACCATAATATGTTTATGTATGGCCTCTAAAATTTCTAAAAATAATTTATGTGATGTACAAACTTCTGGAGGCCATAACTTTTAATATATAACTCTATTTGAGCTCTTGTTTACTCCAAAACAACCATCTCAAAAATTACAATTCAACCATAAATATATTTATCCATTTAGATTTTTTTTCGAAAATTTTGGACCATCACATGGTCATGTATGTCCTTTTATATGTTTTGAAAATATTTTATTCAAATTCCAAACTTTGGAGTGCCATAACTTTTGATCTGTAACTCCATTTGAGCTCTTGTTTATTCTAAAATGATCATTGCAAAAATTCAAATTAAACCATAATATATTTATCCATTTAGGTATGGTTTATAAAAATTTAGAAACCTAAAATAGTCAAATATGGCCTTTAAAAAGTTTTAAAAATAAATGATATAGATTCAAAACTTTGAAAGGCCATAACTTTAGATTTGTATCTCTATTTGAGCTCTCATTTCCACCAAATCAACCATTTCATATGATCATGAATTTAATTTATATATTTAGGGATGTTTTTAGAATTTTTTATAACATTATATGGTCAAGTATGGCCTTTTAAAATTTTTAAAAATAAATGATGCTGACTCCAAAATTTTAAAGGCCATAACTTTTTGTCTATAACTCTATTTGAGCTCTTCTCTACATCAAAATGATAGTCTCAAAAAGTAAAAATCAACCTTAAATATATATACCCATTAATATATGTTTAAAAAAAATTATACTCTTATATGGTCATGTATGACCTTTTAAAAGTTTTCAAAATAAATGATATGGAGTCTAAACTTCTAGAGGCCCTAACTTTCGATCCATAACTCCTTTTGAATTATCATTTATGCCAAAATTACCATATAAAAAAATTTAATTTACCCATAAATAATTGTGTGTGTGTGTGTGTGTGTGTGTGTGTGTGTGTGTGTGTGTGTGACATATGGCTTCTAAAAAGTTTAGAAAATAAATGATGTAGATTCCAAACTTTTGGAGGCCATAAATTTTGATTCGTAACTCCATTTGAGATCTCATTTACACTAAAATGATCATCTCAAAAAGTAAAATTCATCCATAAATATAAATAAATACTCAGCAATATTTTCATAAATTTATATAACACTATATATCGATGCATGGTCTCTAAATATATATTCCCATTTATGGATATTTTAAAAACTATTTTTACCCTTATATGTTCACATATGGCCTCCAAAAATTTCTAAAAATAAATGATGCGGAGTCCAAACTTCCTAGGGTGACAAATTTTGATCCGTAACTCTATTTGAGCTCTCGTTTACACCAAAAACAACATATTAGATAGTTATATATTTCTTATATATATATATATATATATATATATATATTTTAGGTGAGTTTTTATAACTTTTAACACCCTCATATTATCATGTATGTCCTCTAGTTTTTAATAAAAAATGAATGCTATAGACTCTAAAATTTTGAAGGTTATACCTTTTAATACATAGCTCTATTTGAGCTTTTGTGTACAAAAAAATGTTTTTTCTTAAAAATTAAAACTAATCCATAAATATGTGTGTGTGTGTGTGTGTGTTTAAAAATGTTTTCATTATTTTTATGACCATCAGATGGTAACATATGTTTTATAGAGGCCATAATTATTGATCTGTAACTTTGTTTGATCCCTCATTTATGTTAAAAAGTATGTCTTATAAATATAATTCATCCATATATATATATATATATATATATATATATATATATATATATATATATATGGATGAATTATATTTATAAGACATACTTTTTAACATAAATGAGGGATCAAATAAAGTTACAGATCAATAATTATGGCCTCTAGAAATATATATATATATATATATATATATATATATATATATATATATATATATATATATATATATATATATATATATACGGATATTTAAAAAAAATAGACCCTCATATGTTCAGGTATGCCCTCTTAAAATTTATGAAAATAAATGATTCAATGTCTAAACTTCCAAAGGCCATAAATTTTGATTCATAACTCCTTTTGAGATCTCATTTATGCCAAAATCACTGTCTCAAAAAGTAAAATTCATCCATAAATAGATATATTCATGTAGATATATTTTCATAAATTTAATAACCTTATAGGTCATGTATGGATTCTAAAAAGTTATAAAAACAATTGATGTAGAGTGTAAATGTTTAGAAGCTATATATAACTTTTGATCTATAAGTCCATTTGATTTCTCATTTTCTCTATCCATTTTAGAATTTTTTCAAAACATTTCTAGCTCTTTAATGGTCATGTATAGCCTTTGAAAAGTTCTAAACAAAAATTATGTAGAAACCAAACATCTAGATGTTATAACATTTGATTCGTAACTCTATTTGAGTTCTTGTTTTTGAAAAAATGACCCTGTCAAAAAGTACAATTAAACCTTAAACAACTCTATCCATTTAGGGACATATTTATAACTTTTTAAAACTTCAAATGGTCATGTATGTCCCCCAAATATTTATAAAAATGTATGGTTCAATTTTATTTTTTGAGATAGTAATTTTGATGCAAATGAGAGATCAAACAAAGTTATGTATGAAATTATATGGCTTCTATAAATTTTTACTCCACATCATTTATTTTTGGAACTTTTCAAAGGATATGCATGAATATATGAGGGTATTAAAAGTTTTTAAAACATTTTTAAATATATTTATTCATTTATGGTTGAATTATACTTACCAATATGGTCATTTTGGCATAACTGAGAGCTTAAACAGAGTTATGGATCAAAAGTTATGGCCTCTATAAATTAAGACTCTATATCATTTATTTTTATAATTTTTCAGAGGACATATGTGAACATATGAGGGTCCTATGTTTTTTAAACATCCATAAATTTATAGAGTTATGTATGGATGAATTTTACATTCTAATACTATCATTTTAGTGCAAACGAGAGCTCAAACAGAGTTATAGATCAAGAGTTATGGCCTCTAGAAGTTTGGAATTCACATCATTTATTTTTAGAAATTTTTGAAAGCTATTTATGACCATCTTATAGTCTTAATTATTTTGAAAACATCCCAAAAAGGATATAGATATTTATTTCTAAATTTTACTTTTTAATATGATCATTTTGACATAAATGAGAGCTCAAACAAAGTTAGGAATCAAAATTTATTACTTCCAAAAGTTTAGACTCCATGTTATTTATTTTAAAAACTTTTTAGAGGAAATACATGACTATATAAAGGTATGAAATGTTTTGAAAACATACCTAAATGGATAGATCTATTTATGGCTGAATTATTATTTATAAAATAGTCATTTCTCATAAATGAGAGCGCAAATGAAATTACAGATCAAAAGTTATGACCTCTGGAAGTTTAAACTCTACATCATGTATTTTTATAAATTTTAGGATGCCATACATTACAATTCAAGGTCTAAAATTTTATGAAAACATTCCTAAATGGATAGACTTGTTTATCATTGATTGTACTTTCTTAGAAACTCATTTTGGTATAAATGAGAACTAAAAATGGAGTTAGAAATCAAAAAGTATGGCCTTCAAAATATTATACTCTACATCATTTATTTTTAAAACTTTTCAAAGGCCATAGATGACCATTATGGTCTTAATGTTTTTAAAAATAAACATAAACAAATATAAATATTCATGACTAAATTGCACTTCCATAGATAGTTATTTTGGTGTAAATAAGACCTAAAATAGAGTTACAAATAAAATTTTATGGCCTCCAAAAGTTTGGACTCCACATCATGTATTTTGAGAAATATTTAGAGGTCATACATAGATATGAGGGTATAAAACATTTTAAAAATATTATTAAATATCATTGAATTTTACTTTTTGAGATGATCACTTTGGTGTAAATGAGAGCTCAAATGAAGTTACAGATCAAAAGTTATGTCTTATATAATTTTAGACTCTTCATGTTTTTATAATTTTTTAGAGACCATACATGACCATATGAAGGTGTAAAAAGTTATTAAAAAATACATAAAAGGATAAAGGAAATATTTGACCATTTTAGATGGTCATTTTGGCACAAACAAGAGCTCATACAGAGTTGAAAATCAAAATTTATGTTGGAGAGCTATCAATGATGTCATGAAGGTGTCATGGTTAGTGGGTGAATTAAGTTTATAGCCTGAGTGATAATGACAAAGTGTGAAATGTGATTGTCCTAGTGTGATTGAAGTTGGTTTGGTTGATCTTTAGTTTTGGCATGGTTATAGGTGTTCAAGAATTAGTATGGCATATTGAGCATGTGTTACGGGTCCTATAAGAGGTTTTATATGCTTTTGAGAGCTTGTGTGCATAATTAGAATTCATTCGATTCATCATTGTTCTTATTTAGACATTTTGGGTCCAATGGTAGAAAACTTGAGTAGGTAGTTTGATGATGTCATAATTTTCATGTATGGATGAGTCAGGGGGAGTTGGTCATATGGTTATGATCACATTATTCCCATTTCTATGCAAAAAGTCTCAAGTCTAGTGATGAAGTGAGATAAAATATGTGCAAGTGAAAATATGGGCTCTTAGGCATTTTGACAGTATTTTTCCATAGCCAAATTTCCAATGTGGCAAGAAAAGTTGAGTAGGCATTTTGATGATGACATATATTACATGTGTGGATGTTTCAAGAGAAGGTGATCATATGGGGTTGTTTAGTTTTGTGCCTAATTGATTTTTACTAACTTTCAAATAAATCATTGAATCATGAAAAAATATATTCATGTTCAAAGTTACCCTCCCAAATAATTTTTTCACATAGTTGGCTCTGTGGTAGAAAAATTTGAGTGAGTATATTAATATCATTATATCTCACACATGTGAGGGTTATGTTAAAGATCAAGACTAAATGAAGATCTAATGGCTTGAGAGTGGTCATAAAATGAATATATATGGTTTTAATAAATTATAATAGGTAAAATTATTTTTTGGTTAATAGAGATAAAGATCAAGCTTCTTTGAAGATCTAATGGTGTGCAAGTGATCATATAGTTTTGATCTAATGGTGTATGTTGAGTGAAATGGTAAGAGTACATGATGTTTAATAGTATAAGTGCTTAGAATGCATGTGAGGATACCAATTGTCATGATAATGGGTTTTATAATAAATAATAATTTATGAGAGCTATAATACAAATACCGAATTGATCCATAAAGATTGATAGTGTGTGTTGAGTCAATATTGCAAGAGTGCATGAGATGAGCTCAACATGTTAAAGGTTTAATGTTTGTCATTGGTGAACTATGTTTTAAAGGTAAAAATTAATAAAATAGTATATATTATATGTTTTTAATCTTATTATCAATTATTTAATATGATATCATGATGTTTGAGGTTTAGCTATGACCATTTGAATTCAAATATTTGAATTTAACAAAGGAAAGACTACTACGTAGTTTTTAAGCCATAGCTTTTGATATATGCAAAATTTGACATTAGTGTAAAAAGTGAATTTTTATAAGAATCAAATGAAAATATATAAATATGAGTTTTAATGTCTAATTATGTTTACATTAAAATATATTGAGGTTAAAATTTGACTATGTGTTTGTGCATGTTATGCACGTAAACCAAGAAGGGTATTTGAGCTTATTTTGATGGTGTTTCAATATCTCATGATGAATTATATATTTTAGAGTATTGTATAATATATAAGGACCATATTTTTACATTATTAAGGTTTAAATAATCATATACAATATTAATAAAGGTTTAGAAGTTAACTATGTATTCATTCATGCTAACTGTGTGCACATAATGTTGTTTGAGCAAATTATGCTTAAGCAAAAGGGTCATGTGATGGTTTTTGTCATTTAAAAAGGACATATATATATCATTTTTAATGGTTTAATGATTTATAAAGTGTTCATGTGATCTTATTTTTATTGGATAAGTGTCAAAGAGGAGAATGGGTCTCCATAGGACCTAAAAGGTGACTTAGGCCGATTTGAAAGAGTTGTGCTTAAGTGTGGCCCATGTAAGATGAATTAAGGGTGAATGAATGTGTTTTGTCCAATAGGAAATATTTTTATATATATAATCATGATGGCTTTATATATATCAAAATAAAATATGATGATTCCTAGACTTTGTGAAATGAGTGGAAGGTGTATGTTAGAATTGTGGAATCAAGTAGAGGTAGAGTGCCCAATTGATGAGTTAATGAGTAGAGTATATTGAAGATTGTGTGTGTGACCTATATGTCACATTTTTTATGTAAAAATAGTGTTATCATAGTTTGAATATATGCAAATAGGTTTGAGTGTGCATATGAGGATAGTTTGAATGAAGGAGAGAGATTGGAGCATGCCTATTTGAGAGGCCTATATGAGATAGATAGAGAGTTTATGCATGGGTTATATAATCAAAGATATATCATCAAGTGTTAAATAAATAATTTATAAGGTGGAAGTGTTCACATCAAAGGAGGATCTAAATGAGTTTATCTTCCTTAGGGTCAGTTACTCTTTGTGAAATAGGTGTTTCACTAAAGGCCTTTGGTCAGGAAGATATGATCAAGGTTTGTTGGTCTAAAGGAGTTAACCAGCATCTTATTTTTAATTTCTTATAAGACAAGTATTCCATGTGTTTTAAGCTTGAGAGTGGTTTTTATTACCCATTAGGGTTTCCTATAATAATTATGTGTTATGCGTTTGATCATGTGTATTCATTGAATAAATGATCTATATTACTAATGTTGCTTGATCAAGTTGGTATATGTTGACTGTTTAAATAGTTTGAAAATATTGTAATTGAGATTAAAATATTTGGGCTCACTAATTCACCCCCCTCTCAATGAGTTTACATCTAACAATTGGTATCATAATAAGTCCTTTAGTAAAGTCTTGACAGCTTGAAGGTGATCCAAGGTACAATACAGGTATTCATCAAGGAGGTTTCTCTACTAAAAAAGCATTGATATTTATATTTATATCTATTTATGATTTTTGGAGTGAAAATATGGGGACATACATTATGTCCCTATCATTTGATATATTGTAATATATTTAATATTGTAGATAAGAATCTATTTGAGAATACTTATAAGATAACGAATGCCATTACTTATGGTCTTACAAAGATTGATTTCACCAAGGTAATACATTACAAATATGATAAAGAGGTATGGGAAAAAATGTAGATCATTTATGAAGGAGATTCAAAGGTCAATCTTGATAAGTTATAGAATCATAGAAAGTAATTTAAAATTCTCAAGATGAATGAAGAGGATTCTATGGCATCCTATCTATAGAGAGTTGAGAGATTGTGAACATCATCAGTGGTCTTGGAGAGAACCTTGAAGAATATACTATAATTCAAAAGGTATTAAGGTATCTATACCTCAATTTTAATCCAAAATTATCTACCATATAATAAAGTCATGATATTACTCAATTAAATATGGATCAATTACCTAACACCCTTACTACCTATGAGATGAGGAAGAATGATGATATACCACCAAAGAAGGAAGTAACATTCAAGATAGAAATAAATCCAAAGAAAAAGTTCCAAGGTAAGAAACCTAAGTAGGATGACATTTTTGATATAGATTAGGATGAAATAATTTATTTGATTTCAATAAAATTAAAAATAGTTTTAGACAAGTATAAGGGTAAACTACCCCACAAATACTTCAATTATGGAGAGATAGGACATTTTGATAATAAGTTCCCTCATAAGTATAAGAAAGATGATGATGAAGAGCATGACTAAGTTCATGATGATGGCAAGAGATCATTTAGGTTTGATAAAATCAAAAAGGGATTCAAAAGGTTTGACAACAAGAAGTACTTCAAGGACAAGAAGAGTCTCTACACCAAAGAATATTATAGCTCATCAAATGAGAGTGAAGTCAGTGACTTAGAGTATGATCATGAAGATGATGGTCCTATTGAAGATAAAGATATCTTCATGGTTGAGGAAGGTAGTTGATCACATCAAAATGAGTCTACTTAGAGTGATTTAGATGATGATGAAGATGAAGTGGACTATGAGATTAAATTGATGAATGCTCTTGAAGAGTTAAAGATTGAGTGAAAGATCAATAAGAAGATGAAATCTAAACTTAAATACTAAGAGGAGAAATTCAATGTGTTTGAGGAAATATTGGTTGAAGACTCTAGAGACTATGATGGTATTATCATATTTCTTAATTTTAAGTTAGAATGTATGTTTGTAATTCTAAGAGCCAAAGAAGAAGAATGTCCAAGGTATGCTATCGAGATTGTATCTTTGAAAGATGAGCTAGAGAAGGATACAAGCAAGGTGAAATTATTTGTCAATTTTGATAAAAGTTATAATAATATGGATGATCTCCTAGAGTGTCAAAATTTAGTTAGTGATAGATCTAGATTGGGTTTTAATGAAGAGCCCAGAGTTACTTCCCAAATTAACATGAATGTCAATGAGAATAAGGTGGATCAGTCTTTGAAGAAAAATCATTAGGAAAGGAATAAAGTTGATGTAAAAATGAATACAAATCAAATCAAACAACAAAATTCCATGATGTATGTAAAATTCAATAGATACTACTTTAATTCTAATTGATTTAGGCATAGAGCTAGAGAATATATAAGACCTATTAGAAATGAGTTTGCATGGGACAATGAATGGAATCATCAGTCAAATGGTATGAGCAAGGTTGATTGTCTCAAATTTAATAATGTGGGACACTTTGTAAAACATTGTCTATTTAAGGTAAGACAAGTTGAGTTCCAGTAAGGAGTATTATTTTCTACAATTGTGAAAAGATTGGTCACATTGCTAAATTCTGAAAGCAAAGGTTTAAAAATTATAATAGGTTCAATCAGGCTCGAAGAGCCTAAGGAAAAAGTCAAGTTAGCTCATGTAAACCAAATGTGCTAAGTATGAGTCAAGATGAGTTTTAAATTCTAAGTAATCTATTTATTATGGTGGAGAATGCTAAAAAAAGTGAAGAGTGCCAAGGGCTCTCATTGTCTAATCATGTTATGAATGAAGAAACCAAACTCAAGGAAAATACCAAGGTACTGGTTATGGCTAGTTATGAGATGTGTATGGATCCAAGTGAACATCCTATTGTTGCTAAGTATGTATCATACAAAAAAAATCAATTGTCTATACCTAGTGATGAAGTTCCAAGCTACAAGGTTGACTCTTCAAATGAAAAGGTATGTCAAGATTCCATAGTTGTTTAATGTGTTGTCAATTCTATCTTAGAAGAGAAGGAGAATGACATATAAAAGGAACCAATTATAATAGTTTAGACTAATAAGAATAATAAAAAGAGAAATAAATTTTATATCTATAAGAGGATTCTTGTGGTTAGTAAGGAGATGTGGACCACTCTTAGCTTCACTTTATTTTAGAGCATTATGATGCAAAAGATGTCTTTATATCCTCTTCTTAAGAGCCTCTTTTTATTAGAGAATAAATTTTTGTTGTGGTGATCTTGAGATGGTCCTAAGAGGCTAGAAATGAGTGTTCTTAGTTGGAGTAGATATGTCCAGGTAAAAGATATGTTGTGGTGATGTCAGAGTGATGTCTTAGCTATATATGGTCAGTCTATAGGGTCAGATTGAAGTTTTTTTAAGTGGAAAAAGAGGATTTGTGATTTTTCAATATGATATTTTTTATTATAAAGGTCTATTTACCTTTTTATAACATGTTACAAGTGGTTTTGTGGTCTAAAGATATGTTGAATACAAATTAGATATTTTTGTTTGCTCTTGGGTTTCCTAGTTTGTGCTTAAGAGTATGCAAGTCCTATAATGGGTTATAGGATGTATGGGTTACAAAATATTTGGAAGCTCAAATCTTGGTCCAAAAGTGTGTAATGGTTTTTTCTAGATGTACAAGAAGTTTCAAAGGTGGACATTGACTAAAAGGAAGTTTATTGATTCTATTTGTTTTGAGATTATAGGGTATTGAGCTATGCTAAAAAATGGTTTTCCTTATGATTTAAATTATAAGGCTTCTTAATAAATTTAATGGGCCAAATGGGTTATCAAATAAATATTCACAGAGATTTGAAGGTTTGTGGTTCTTAAGTTATTAAAGTATTTATCAAATTAGAGGCCTAATTGGGTAGTTATTTTGTGAAGGAAGTATGTCTTAGAGGATGATATAGGTGATGCAAATTCCTTTTTTTTAAGGGTCGTATGAGAATGATCTAGATATGAATTTTCAAGTCCATAAAATGTGTCTACTGAAATATGTAGGATTTTTAAGTTCCACGTAGGGCTACAAAGAGTCTAGACAAGACTAGTATAAAGATTTGATGTTT
Organism: Torreya grandis; assembly: GCA_037957365.1. Lineage (NCBI taxonomy): Eukaryota > Viridiplantae > Streptophyta > Pinopsida > Cupressales > Taxaceae > Torreya > Torreya grandis. Next base: position 596,428 of record JARHVA010005248.1, on the reverse strand, counting down.
TTTCTCAATGTTTCAAAAAGGACTAGGTATGATTATTTTTTCTCAGGTTGGATTAATTCATGTTTCCTATTTGGTGAGTGGCATGAATTTCTATTGGTAATCCTTTAGGTGGTTTGAGAGAGAAGGCTAGTAAGCCTATATGGTGGTTCTTCATGGTATGTGGAGATATGAAAATGCTCAATATATGTAATTTATCATAAATATTAGGTGGGGCTCCCTCTAATATGTTTCTTGGTTATTTCCATAATATATCAGTACTTTTTTGTATTCTTTATTTATTAGTTGCAGTGTTTGGTTAAAGAGAGTGTTGGCATGGAGAATGAATGATATTGTCAAGGCAAGAAGTAGTAGGATCAAGGTAAGAGGGATTTTATATCATATTTATAATGTGGTATTCTATTTTTGGTATTATTTTCAAGTCCTCAATATTAGTTGGTGCCCACTTTTTCATTATGTCAAAGGGGGAGAAAGTTCCTCTTGTGAGAGTGCTTGAAGAGAGAGAAAGAAAGTGAACTATATGATGTGTGTTGACATCAATGAAAAAAGGAGATATTTTTGGATAGTTGTAAATTATATCATGGTGATGTCATGAAGGTGTCATGGTGAGTGAACTATGTTCTTTGATATCCTAAGTGATAATGACAAAGTGTGTAATGTGCTTGTCCTAGTATGCTTGAAGTTGGCTTGGTTGATCTTCAATTTTAGAATGTTATAGATGTTCAAGAATGAGTATGGAGTATTTATCATGTGATATAGGTCTTATAAGAGGTTTTATATTCTTTGGATAGCTTGTATGCATAAGTGGAATTCACCTAGTTCATCATTGTTCTCATCTAGACATTTTGGGTCTAATGGTAGAAAATCTAAGTAGTTTGATGATGTCATAATTTCCAAGTATGGATGAGTTAAGGGGAGTTGGTCATATGGTTGTGATCACAATAGTCCCTATTTTATATTAACAAAGTATCAATTCTATCTATGAAGCATGATAAAATATATTCAAGTGCAAAGTTGGGCTCTCAAGCATTTTGACAATATTTTCCCATACTTAACCAAATTTGCAATGTGTCAAGAAAAGCTAAGTAGGCATTTTGATGATGGCATATATCACACATATGGATGTTTCAAGAGATGGTAATAATATGGGTGTATTTATTTTTGTTTATAGTTTATTTTCACTACCTTTTAGGTCAAGCATTGAATCATGACAAAAGATATTCATTTTTAAAGTTGGCCTCCTAGACAAGTTTTTGACATAGTTGGCTCTATGGTAGAAAAATCTAAGTGAGAATTTTAATGTCATTATATATCACACATATTATCATTCCAAGAGCATATTGACACATTTTTAGATTTTACTATGTGAGGAAATAATATGGTCCAAAATTTAAAACATGCACTTGAGCAAAGCAAAAGATATGAAGGTGT
>JARHVA010005248.1:575000-592500 GCA_037957365.1 Torreya grandis | reverse complement strand
AAGGATATAATTAAACATATGAGGGTATAATTTTTTTTAAAAACATTTATAAATAGGTATAGTCATTTATGGTTGAATTATACTTATCGATATGGTCATTTTTGCATAATCGAGAGATCAAATAGAGTTACAAATCAAAAGTTATGGCCTCTAGAAATTCAAACTCTATATAATTTATTTTTAGAATTTTTCCATATGAGGGTCCTATTTTTTTTAAACATCCATAAATGGATAGAGTTTTTAATGGATGGATTTTTCTTTCTGCGATGGCCATTTTAGTGCAAATAAGAGCTCAAACAGGTCTAGAGATCAAGAGTTATGGCCTCTGAAAGTTTGGAATTCACATCATTTAGTTTTAGAAACATTTGAAGGCTATATCTAACCATATAAGGGAATGATTTTTTTTTAAACATCCAAAAATGATATAGATATTTAAATCTAAATTCTAATTTTTAATATGATCATTTTGATATACATGAGAGATCAAACAAAGTTATGAATCAAAATTTATGACCTCCAAAAGTTTGGGCTCCACATTATTTATTTTAAAAAAACATTAGAGGCCATACATGATCATATATATATATATGGTTGAATTATATTTTTTGAGACAATCATTTTTATCACAAATGAGAGCTCAAACAAAGTTACAAATCAAAAGTTATAGAATCTAGAGGTTTCAAGTCTGCATCATTTATTTTATAAATTTTAGGAGGACATACATGAAAATTTTAGGGTATAAAAATTTGTCAAAACATTCCTAAATTCATAGAGGTTTTTATGATTGATTTTAATTTCTTAGACACTCATTTTGGTACAAATGAGAACTCAAATGGAATTATGAATCAAAAGTTATGGCCTTCAAAAGTTTGGACTCTACATTATTTATTTTCAAAACATTTTTAAGTCCATACATGACCATAGGATTTTATTTTTTTTTAAAATAGAAATAAAAAAATATAACTATTTATGGCTAAATTATATTTCCCTAGATAGTCATTTTGGCATAAACAAGACTTCAAACAGAAGTATAGATAAAATGTTATGGCCTCCAAAAGTTTGGAATCCACATCATTTATTTTGATAAATGTTTATAGTTAATACATATATATGAGGGTAAAAACATTTAAAAAAATCTTAAATATGGTTAAATATTAATTTTTGAGATAATCACTTTGATGCAAATGAGAGCTCAACTGGAGTTACAGATCAAAAGTTATAGTTCTAGAAGTTTTTACTCTACATCATTTGTTTTATAAAATTTTAGAGGCCATATGTGACCATATAAAAGTATATACATTTATAAAAAAATCCATAAAATGACAAAGCCAATATGTTAACATATGATATGGTCATTTTGGCACAAATGATAGCTCATATAGAGTTAAGAATCAAAATTTATGGCCTCCAAAAGTGTGGACTCCATATAATTTATTTTCATAACTTTTTAAAGGAAATGCATGAGAATATAAGGGTAATTTTTTTTATAAAAACATCCCTAAATGAATATATTTTTTTATTACTAAATTGTAATTTTGATGGTCATTTTTTCTTAAACGAGAGCTCAAATAGAGTTACAGATCAAAAGTTATGGCCTCTATAAGTTTGGACATCATTTTTTTTCAAACTTTTTTTAGGTAAATTGTGAACATATGAGGGTCTAAAAAGTTTTATAAAAATAACTAAATGGATATGTCATTTATTGATAAATTTTACTTTATAGCAATCATTTTCGTGTAAATGAGAGCTTTAACAAAGTTATGAATCAAAAGTTATGGCCTTTGAAAATTTGGAATCTATATCATTTATTTTACAAAACATTTTTAGGCCATACATAAATATATAAGGACCTAAAATTTTCTAAAAACATCCCTAAATGGATAGATTTTTTTATGGATAAATTATATTTTTCAAGAGGATTGTTTTGGTGCAAATGAGAGCTCAAGTAGAGTTATAGATCAAAAGTTAGGGCCTCTATAAGTTTGGACCTTGTATCATTTGTTTTTAGCACTTTTCAAAGGCTATATGTGACCATATGAGGGTAAAAATGTTTTGAAAAAATCCCTAAATGGATAAATATGAGTACAAATTTTATCTTTATTATCCTTGATAAGTCAAAGGACTAAGACGAATAATAACTTTCATTTGGAATCATTTTTTTTATAAATGTATTTCTTGATATAGATAAGGATTATCCTTATCTTTGTTTATGTCACAGATTGTAAAAAGTTACTAGAAGATGTTAAGGTCCCATATCCATCTATAAGAATCTAGAGTGGGAAGTGCATATCCTCTTATTACCCGATCTAGTATGTTATGCCATGTTGGAGTCTATTTTATCTAGTGATGGTGAGTCTTTATTTTATTTCCCTATCTAGTATACCAATATAATATATCTATTATGGTTGAATTTTACTTTCTAAGATACTCATTTTGGTTTAAACGAGAGCTCAAACAAAGTTATAAATAAAAAATTATATCCTCTGGAAGTTATAAACATTTTTGAAGATTTTTGTAAATGTCCATTACATTACAAGGTTGAAAAACATAAGAATCCACTATAAAAAATATATACTTTATGATAGACCTTTTGGTCATTTTTAAAGATTTAAAGATCAGATATGTAAATTTTTATTCTTCCATCTACAAAATCAATAGTTTTTGAGTTTTCATATCTTCATTTTTTTATTTTTTCTACATATTCAACATTTTATAAGTTTTTGATATGAATTTTTTTATTGTTATTGTCTTTGAAAAGTTCTAAGAAACTATTTTATTCAACATCCTAGAGAAAAATAAACATCTCCATTGCGTTCAAATGCCAAAAGACATAGGAATCAGTTGTAAACACCATAGGGCTTTATGAGAGACCTTCCAGATATTTTATTAAGATTTGAATATTAAATACATAGATTTTAATTTTGTTGTCTATAAAATTGATAATTTTCAATTTCCATTTATAATTTATAATTTATATTTATATCCTACATTTTATCAATTTTTCAAATATGAAGGTTTTTTAAGTTTTTGAGCTTTAAAGAGTTTTAAGAAGCTATTTTATACAACATGCTTAAACAAAAACTATATCTCTATTGTATTTAAAGGCCAAATACATAAGAATCAATTGTAAACACCATAGGGTTTATGGATAATATTTAGGACCTTTTTATGATTTAAAAAATGGATATGTAATTTATCATTCTTTTATCCACAAAATAGACATTTTTTAAAGTTTTCATATCTATAGTATCTCATTTTTTTGCATGCTTGAATTTTTTTATATATTTATTTCTTATATTTATCTACAAAAGAAATATTTTTTTTTAGTTATCAGATGTACAATTTTTGATTCTTTTACATATTCAACATTTTTTTAGTTTTTAGATATGAAGTTTTTTTGGTGGATTTGAAAAGTTTTAGAAAATTATTTTATGTACCATATTTGAATAAAATAAACATCTGCATTATGTTCAAAGGATGAAAAAAAAAAGAATCAACTATGAACACCATATCATTTTCTCACAAAATTTGCTCATTTTTGAAGTTTTAAAGATTGGATATATAGTTTTTCTTATTTTTATTTATGAAATTGACATTTTTTTATTGAAGAGTGTCTCTATATATTAATAAAATATGCTAAAATGCTAACCATATAAAAAAATTGGGTGGATAAGTCACATCCTACGAACATAACCACACTGAGGGTGAAAACACCTCAGGGAATGTCAAAAAGGTGGTCAATAAATGACCACACACAAAAAAACATCACATCAATCATTTAACAACTAATTATAAAGAAAAAATAATATAAAACGATAAAGAGTAATATTAATTAGTCATAGAAACCATGGACATCAAGTGTCGGGTGGAGACAATGCGTCTTGAGGTTTATCACCTCATCCACCTAGAGTAGGAAGATCCTTATCCATAGGTAAGGTATCCCAACCATTATTTTTTCAAGATTATAATGCCTCATCTTGATGTCTTTAGAGAGAGATTACTAGTGATAGCTATAGAGTAAAATACTCTACATTTTATTTTGGAGTTTCAATTGTGCACACCAATTTTTATCCCTACACATTTCAGTTTTGAGGCAGTGAAGTTTTTGACATAGAGCGTGGGTGTGAGTTTCATTTTTGCCTAAATTTTTTATAAGTATCAAAGTCATGCAGAAGCTACCAAGTGTCATCAGCCAAGACACATTTTATAATTTTTATAAGTTGTGTAGAATGTGCCACGTGTCCCGTTATAACCTAGCAGAGTGTGACCAGTGTCAACATCTACATTTCATGTTTCTTATGCATTTCAAAAGCTTATTTCAATAAGCTTCTCTCAGAGTCACATGGAGGGTGCTCATTGGTAACTATAGAAAGTTTCAATATGTTTTCTAAAAGTAAACATAAATTACCACATGTCCCTAGCTAAAGCTCAACAGAAGCTACCAATTGTCAACATCCACATTTTCTTCATTTTATTTTATTGCTAAGTATAGACTATGGTGGGCCCTATGTTTTATTTCTAAAGTTAGTGGAAATCACCAAGTGTCACCATCCATGTGAATCTAAAATGAGTCCTAAAATTTTCTATAGTGTAGCTAAAGATCAATGGAGACTGCCACATGTCACCTTTTGCAGGACTCTCAAAAAGTATCTAAAAGCTTCTATAGACAAGTGAAAGCTGACACGTATCATTTGTTAAAGATATGCGGAAAGTGACACCTATCCCCATTCCCATTTTGAAGCTGTTCAGGTAAGAAGTGTTGTGGGTCCTATTTTTTATAAGTTGATAAAGTTTCAGAGCAGTGGACTATGATAGATGTCAAAGACGGAGCACTCCCAATACAAAGACACAGTAAAGAGTACAAGTTATGCAGAAAGTGCCATGTGTCTTTTGTAAGTGCCATGGAAGCTGCCAAGTGTCATTTATTGGTGCCACCTGAATAATGAGATGGTTCTCAAGTAGAGTAAGTAGAGCACACTGAGAGTCCTCACCCATTTCATAGTGAAAAGTGTCACGTGTGTCTAATTCAACCAATGAACTTGTAGGGAGAATAAACGTTTTAGATCCAAAGAATATCTTTTGTTAAACACTTCTAGTTTAGTTAGAGTTCAGTTAGACTGTTAGGTTGGGAATGTGTGGGCAATCTAGAGCTAGTTTGATGCTATAAATATGGGTGTAGGGATCATTAGAAAAGGGGATAAGAAGATAGAGAGAATTTTCTACGAGAGATTGTTATGAAGAAGTTTTAGACTTTCTTGCTATGGCTAGGAATATCATTTTCCTTTGTTCTATTTTCTTGAGTTATAAATTTTGTATAACTGTGCATGTCATTGTGCTTTTTATGTGACTGGAAAATTAATAAGAAGACTGAGTTATATGCCTTTGTTGATATTTTCTATGTTACTGCAAAAATAGTCTAAGTTGTGAGCCTTTGATTCTATTGTTTTCATCTTTTACATTAATCATGCATTATTTTATCTTTAATGTAATTGAATCCTAGATATATATTCACTATTCTTAGTATTAAGGATCGAATTAAATTCAGGTGCATCACCATAATTAGATTTTCTTTCATTGCATTAGTGTTTATGTTTAATTTCTATCCTTTTTCCTATAATACTTTTGAGATAAAGAAGAGCCAACTTCTTTAAAATATGGAGGTCATACTAGGTTGTAAGTCCCACATTCCTAAAACTTCCCATTGTTGGTGTTGGAAGTAGTGCAAATCTAAGCATCAACAGTTTTTGGCACACCCGATGGGATGAATTTTTTAAAGAGTTGAAGAATTTTTGGTGTGTTCTTCAGCCAATCAGCCTTTGGAGTTTTTTATTTTATCAACACCAATGGTGACTCTGAATAGATTTTTTTATTTTTTAATCAATCCTAGTGCCATCAAGAAATAACCATTTGGTATGTATAATTTCGTTACTCAGAACCATGGGTCTTATGCTCCTTCATATATTTTCGATCAAGCTTAGGTTGTTCATGGAATCACCTCAAGCAATAAGGATGTATACGGTTATGAGTTTTGCCCTTCATAGGTCCAATATGACCAGTCTCTACACTGTCATAAGCTATATCAGTCTTATGCCCAATCTTCCCAATATGTCAAATCTCATACTCAACCTAATCTCTTTGCCAATCGACCCATTTCCACCTTCAAACAAGCACTACTAGGATATGAAAATTATGTAGTAGAGCTTCACACCAGAAGGGGATGTGGCCAAAAAATCCCTAATTATGTCATCCATTAAGTGAGAAATGCACTAGATCTAGGTAAGAGTGAATGGACTCTCATTGAACGGGCCAATTGGCAAAGGCTTAAAAATGAGATGTTGGATGTGAGTGGCTTGATTGCATCTTTGGAAGAGAATCTGAGTATTCATGAGAGGCAGCCTTACCAAGTCTATCAACCTACATATCCACTACACCAAGTTTCATATTAGACATATGTAGCCCCTACTCATGATCCAAGTTGAGCCTGTCAAGGTCCTTTCCCCAATCATGTTGAGGAAAGTTCTAAAATAAGAAATTTGGCATTTAAGGCCAATCTTGATAAATAAATTGAATTGATGAATCTTTAAATGTAGCAGTCTATGTTGGTAGCAAGGTAAGTGGAATCTAAACACTCACTCCCCCCTCACCTTGTAGCCCCATCTCCCCAAAAGGAGATTTCCATTTCTAATATCATGAGTTGGAGTAAAGTCATTGCGTCATGGAACAACAAGGAGGAGAAAGACATTATCCAAGAGTGTGAGGTACAAAATGAGGTTGGTCCCTTTCAATTCCCTCCCACCCTTCCTCAAGAAGCTTCTTGTTTTTCATTGCAGCCTTCATGCACTCCCCACTTCTATGATGATCCCTATGAGATCCAAGAAAGACGCTTTCAATAAAATCTAGCTAAGCAAATCGAGGAATTAGAGACAAAGGTGAGATTGCTTATTGAAAGAGAGATAGATTTTTTAGACCTTAGAGGGGATCCTATGCCAAAAGATACCTATTCTACTAATCCTCAGGTCTCTCAACATGATGTCTAGATTTTGAGTTAGAAGAGGGAAAATCATGAACCAGCTCAGGACCTTGAAGAAGATAAAATTGCTGCCTCTTCCCAAGGGAAAAGTTCTAATCCCAAGGTCATGAGTTGGAAAAAAACAATGGATTCATGGGGCAAAAAATGAGGAGGAGAAAATTTTTGCTCAAAGCCTTAAAGAAGTTAAGGCTGTTCTTACTCATCGTGATGATCAACTAGAAGATCCTACATTTGAACACACCCCATCTACACCTCTCCAGGAGAGCTATCAAGTCACATCTGATATAAATGAAGTGATGGACAAAGGGAAAGAAGAGAATCATTTGATTCTAGCTCAAAGATTGCCTCCTCTCCCACATGTGTATAACCATCAGCCTTCCACTTCATCCCTTCTCAAAGAGGAACCTTTTTTGGAGGAAGCAAGTAAGGAGGAGTGTGTTTAGTTCATGGTTGGTCAGGGAGATTTCATGAGTGCAGATGAGAAGGAGAACACCATAGGTACACCTTTTGATGAAAAAAGAGGAAAATTCAAAAGCTTTTGCCTCTATCTCTGATGAGGAAGAGATAATTTTTGACCTTTTTCTCACTTTGCAAGATGTCATAAAGGAGCATGAACACTTCATTGATCATGTTTTGAATGACTTGTTTGAAGTCATTGGGGCAAGTTACACTATTCTTCAAGGAGGCTGTGAGCTGGTTGTGAATGGACAAGACAACATTGAGACTTAAATAAATATGCAAAATTGATGCAATCTTTCAAGCTTATCCTTTCAAGACGTTGGTGAATCTGAAGATGATATTATTGAAGTCATCAAGGAGGATGATCATGCAATGGAACCCAAGCATGAGGTAGAAGGAGATAAGCCAATAAATGATGTATATCAAAGGGATTATGGTGATGAGCCAATAGCCATTGATTTCTTGATGAGACATGCCAACATGAAGAACCAAATTTTGACAAGCTTTCAAGAACAAGAAGAGTACGTATATGTTGGAAGCAAGTTTGAATCTGATCCACTTAGATGTAGGCCAATCAAGGTGGTAAGCAAGAAGAGTAAGTCACCAGAGCTCCATCCCATTCAACCACTTGTATGGCACCATAAGTCTCCTTGACATGAAGGAGATTTCAAAAAATTTCCCTTTGATCCAAGAGGGAGGCAAATATACTTGGTTAGCTATATTATTGTAAGATAGTTTCCCTTTCCTTGTTGCTCTATTTTCCTATTTTTCTTTCTCACTCTTTATTTTTATAAGTATTCTTTGAATATGTGGCCGTGGCTCAGAGTCTTTTCAAATTTTTAAAAACTCTTTCAAATCTCTCTCAAATCTCTAAAATTCCCCAAGCTACCTTTACACAGCCACTCTCATGACGTGTCTGACTCATTGTCCCACAAAGATTCAATAAGATTTACTAATGATTATCTAGATTTAATGCCATTTTTAAGACTTGATGGGTCATTAAATACCCCATAACAAGCATTAAAGCTTAACAGTGTCTCAAATATTCCTGTGTCTACTAGAAAATCCTTGTTACATGCATTTTTAGTTCATAGCCAAACCTGCGTAGTGAAAGTGCCTTCCCTATTGGAAAGATCCATACCTGTTACTTAAGTTCACTAATTACCAGTATAGACATAGATATGGAGGAGGCACATTATTCACAATAGGGGTCTGGGATTTACAAATCCATTGATAAGTTTCTCATAAGCAAATCATATGCTTTGGCCCCTGCATAACCCTTAAAGACCTATCTGCGGACTAGAATCCCTAAAGTTGGTTATGCAAATGACCTAGCAAAGCTGAAAGATTTTGCAGATAGAATCATGGACCCAATCCTTCAAAAGTTTGACAAAGCTCTAAGAGAAGGGGCACACTAAAGATGTATCCAAAGGGCTAAGGTGAGACAATATGAAACATTCACAATGAGGATATGGACTTCCCAACTAGCATAATTCATTATCCCAGGTGTACATCTATGCCCTAACTTGGTTGAAATATGCACTAAATTAATTCATGCACCCTCAAATACCATATAATAGGGTCAATTCATGGTGCAGATCACACCGAAGGTCATCATGGACATCTTGGCCCTATATCATGATAAGATAGCCACGTTTCCCACCATTACCAAAATGCAAAAAACATGGGCAAATGTCAATAATCAATTGAGGATTCTGAAATCAGAATTATAATTAGGGGAAGATGATACCACTTTACTAGTGCTACTAGTAACAAAGGCACAATTTACATAGGCTAGTCAAGAAGGACTTTCCATGATGGCATTCATTTTTGGAATGAAAGAAGATATAATTGTCTATGAAGAACAAATGGCCATTCTCTTTAGGTTAAAAACTATTGACAAGTCATAAGAGTATCAGTTGGATTTCTCTGAGCAGACTGCATATTCAATGGTTGACCAGCTCACCCATTTCAAGTCTAAAGGAGTTTTTAGGTATTCTTCTTATCTGTTTCACCTCATGTTGTATCAAAACTCTAGAATATTTTATCAATACATGCATCTAGATATGTATGACCCAAGCTTCGGTCATAATAAGACCATTCTTGTGTCTACATGGACACATATCTTGTCTAAAACTAGTGACCAATATGAATTTTGGGAACTTTTTATCTCCCCTGCTTTTTGTCATCTAAGCCCAGAGTCGGTCAAAAATAGATTAAATCCAAGTGTCTTAGGCCTTATGAAAAATTTCACTATTCCTTGTGATTAATTTTTTGGATCCCATCATACTATTTTTAGAGTCCATGATTTTAGTGGAGAACTAGTGTTACAACCTAAGTTTTTGACCCTTAGGTTAGCATTCTTAGAGGTCACCCAACAAGTGTCTATGGTGGATAATGAATATGGCACTGGGAAGAAAAAGAAGAAAATATATGATATTTCATGGGTAACAAATAACATGGCCCTAGAAGTCAGAGATGATGAGCACGTGTTGCTAAGAAAGCTAGACTTTCTGGGTTTCTTTCCGATTAAAGATAAATGGGGATACGACCCAAAAGGTTTCATAACTTCATGGGTCAAGAATAACAAGGTTGTTGCTAGAATTGTGCATGAAGGCATTCCTTTTTTGGAAAATAGAAGAAACCCTCATGAAGATATTCCTTATTTATATGTAGAATTGATGGATTTTCCCCTTCAAGAAGTTAGGCCATGGGAAACTTTTTATGTTAAGCAAAAAGATTTTGATCCTAAAATTAGAATGACTTCTAGTTTAAGAAGGGTATTGAAGAATAAAGACTAGAAATCTGAGAAAATAGAAGCCTATTAGAAGTATAGGTAGGAGATTTGTGAGACAACTCACACTTTTGGAAATGTAGATTTAGATGAGAAATGGGAGGAAATCTAGGATGAATGTCATCGGTCTCTTGTCTCTAGCCCTGATACAAGCAAACTGCAGACATAGGGTGGAGAGTCAAAAGCCAGAGTAGAATCTGCTCATATGATGTAGGCCCCAGGACAAACCTCATCTACAGTCACTATAACTGTCTAGCCCCAATCTCTCAGTGCCATTGAAAAACAAAAGAGTGTGGTATCCTCACCACCCAAAGCTTCTCCATCAGTGTCAGCCTTTGGGGTTCCCATTTTTGTATAATCACCACTAGTAGTAGTGGTAAATGTTGAAGAAAAGGAAGCATAGTAAGAAGAAGAAATGCTAAGGAAACATAAGAGGCTGAAGCTTCAGCCTAATTCAGAGGAGGAGGTAGAACCCTCATAACACCAACCACTAAGTAAATCGATTGCTCCTCAGGTACATGTTATTTCTCCTTATTCTACTTAGTCTCTCTCTTCTTTTATAGGGGTGACAATCCCATCTGGCCAAATAATATCCCCTACCACCTCTATTATGCCCATTTCCCAATTCACCCTACCTATTAATACTTAGGTCACATCATTGCCTCATTTTTCCCCCTCTATCTTAAAGAGAATACCTCCTCAGATTCCCTCTAGCCAACATTTAGCTATTCCTTATGGCTTGCCATAGGGTTATCCTTTTGTAGGTGGGCACATTGTCTCTCCCTCTACCTTCGAAACTCAAGTAGACACTACTAAGAAGGCTAGGGAAGCCTAGATGGAGAAAAAGAGGACGAAAGATAATAAATCCCTAGCTACACCACATATGAGGTCACAATTTGACCCAATCCAATAGAAACTAATGGTGACCCATTTGTCACCTAATGTAGTCAATCCAAATGAATAGATACAGCCTAAAGATTATACCATGAATGTAGTGGCTATAGATATGTCACTTTTCAGACCACAAGATAAGGTTGAGCTGCTAAATGAATCCACTTCTATTGTAGCTACTAATTATTTGGAAGTATCAAAGAAGCTACAGAAGATGGAGGCTGATTTATCTCAAGAGAAAGCAAACTGTAGTGGTCTGACTATAAAAATCAAAACTAAGAATAATGAAATAGAGAGTCTCAACAAATAGTTGCAAGATACTATTTCTTTTCAGACTCACCAAGCTATTCAAGCCTAAAATGATTCTTTGAAAGAAGAGCTGAGATAGGAGAAAGCTGTAGTGACAGCCTTAAGGTGGGAAAAGGCAACATTATAGGAAAAATGTGAGGAAAACCTACAATAGGTCGCTTAGTTTCAACAAAAGCTATTGAATGAGCAAAACAATACCGCTACCATATAGGCCCAACTTCAAGCTGAGCAATGAATAATAGAATAATTGACACTTGAGTTGGCTAATAGGCCAAAGAATGTAGGAGTTTTGAATTTGGTCAAGGATATTTATGTATCAATATGGAAAATAATCTCTGAGGAGATTACTTAGCTTAGAGCCTCTCTAACCTTTCTGCTAAATGCATAGAAATTGTGCAAAAAGGTGGAGACTTTAGTTGAAGCCACTCTATCCACTATCTCTTTGAGAGTGTTTGATTCTCAAATGCTACTACAAAAACTATATGACACAATTAATGGAATGTTATCAGTAGTAGGGATTAGTGATAGAATGATATTTGTAAAAAGGGTGAACAAAGTTCTCAATTACAACTCCATAGCAATAATTTGAAAAGAGATTCTATATGTGGTGAAAGAGGGAATCAAAGACATGAAGCAACATATTAAAGATCTTGTACAATTGGGTCTTCCCTCACCTTTTCCTGATAGTAACACTGTATTTATGGTTGATGAGACTAAACCTTTGTTGTTGGCCAGGCAAAATGATCAGTCAGTTTTCCAAGGTTTAATAGATGATTCATCAGTACCAAAAGTGGAGGTTGTCTTAATTCCCATGTCCCAAATTGAATTTAAATTGAAGGCTATAGTTCATATTTTGCAGATTTTTTCACACAAGGATATCATTAACCTTGATTTAGCCTTCCAAGAATTGCAAAATAAGTAGGGATTATCTGATGCTGAGTGGTATGTTTATTAAATGGCCTTATTAAAGTTGTGATTTTTGCCACATTTGATCATGTGGGAGATTATGGATTCTTTTTTGAGCAAGCTCAAAAGTCCTCGAGGTTGCTAAGAACTATAGAGTAAAATACTCTACATTTTATTTTTGAGTTTCAGTTGTGCGCTCCAAGTTTTATCCCTGCAAGTTTTAGTTTTGAGGTAGTAAAGTTTTTGACACATAGCATAGGCACGAGTTTCATTTTTGCCTAAATTTTGTCTAAGTATCAAAGTCACATGGAAGCTACCAAGTGTCATTAGCTGAGACACATTTTATAATTTTTATAAGTTGTGTGGAACATGCCATGTGTCTTGTTATAACCTAGCAGAGTTTGACAAGTGTCAGCATCTATGTTTCATGTTTCTTATGCATTTCAAAATCTTATTTCAATAATATTCTCTCAAAGTCACATGGAGGGCACCAAGTGGCAACTGTAAAAGTTTTCAATATGTTTTTTTAAAAGTAAATGGAAGCCACCATGTGTCCCTAGCTAAAGCTCAGTGGAAGCTACCAAGTGTCAACATCCACAGTTTTTTCATTTTGTTTCATTATTAAGTAAAGACTTTGGTGGGACCTAGGTTTTTTTTCTAAAGTCATTGGAAGCTACCAAGTGTCACCATCTGTGTGAATGTAAAATGAGTCCCAAATGTTTCTATAGTGTAGCTAAAACTCATTGGAGACTACCACGTGTCATCTTTTGTAGGAATCTCAAAAATTATCTAAAAGCTTCTACAGACAAGTAGAAGCCAACATGTATCATTTATTAAAGATACGTGGAAAGTGACACCTGTCCCCATTCCCATTTTGAAGCTGCTCAGGTAAGAAGTGTTATGGGTCCTATTTTTTATAAGTTGATAAAGTCTTAGAGTAGCAGACTGTGATAGATGTCAAGACAGAGCACTCCTGATACAAAGACATAGTAAAGATTATAAGTTATGTGGAAAGTGTCATGTGTCTATTATAAGTGCCCTGGAAGATACCAAGAGTCATTTACTGGTGCCTCTTCAATAATGAGATAGTTCTCAAGTAGAGTAAGTGGAGCACACCAAGAGTCCTCACCTATTTCATAGTGAAAAGTGTCACGTGTGTCTAATTCAGCCAATGAATTTGTAGGGAGACTAAACATTTCAGATCCAAAGAATATCTTTTGTTAAACACTTCCAGTTCAGTTAGAGTTTAGTTAGACCATTGGGTTGGGAACGTGTGGGTAATCTAGAGCTAGTCTGATGCTATAAATATGGTTGTAGGGATCATCAGAAAAGGGGATCAGAAGACAGATAAATTTTTTTTGTGAGAGATTGTTATCAAGAAGTTTTAGTCTTTCTTGTTGTGGCTAGGAATATCATTTGCCTTTGTTCTATTTTCTTGAGTTAGAAAGTTTGTATAACTGTGCATGTCTTTGTGCCTTTTATGTGACTGGAAAATTAATAAGAAGACTGAGTTATATGCCTTTGTTGATATTTTCTATGTTACTATAAAAATATTCTAAGTTGTGAGCCTTTGATTCTATTGTTTTCATATTTTACATTGATCATGCATTGTTTGATCTTTAATGTAATTGAATCCTAAATATAGCTTCATTGTGCTTAGTATTAAGGATTGAATTAAATTTAGGTGCATCGCCATAGTTAGATTTTATTTCATTGCATTAGTGTTTCTATTTAATTTCTATCATTTTTCCTACAATACTTTTGAGATAAAGAAGATCCAACTTCTTTAAAATCTGGAGGTTGTTTCAGGTCGTAAGTCCCACATTCCTGAAACTTCCCATTGTTGGTGTTGGAAGCGGTGCAATTCTAAGAATCAATAATAGCCATGGAAATTTACACTAGGGGGAGGACCCCAACTCCTAATGTCACCATTACATTTTTGAGGGAGAGTCCCAACCCCTACCATTACCTCTAGATATGGAATAACCACTCAACCCACCATGTCATGGGGAAGACCAATAAGGTGGTGGTTTATGATGAGAATAACTCCGGTGTCTAGTTATGGAATTTTACTAGTGTGGTTAACACCCTCATCCTCAGGGAGGTGTAGGATATCATGTATGAGTAGGAGATTCATGGCTAACCATGCAATAGGCATTTCCCTAGTGGTTGAGCAAACATTGTAGGTGGTTAAGTTGTAGGAAGACTTTATCAGTTTAGATTTGAATATGATGAGTAACATTAGATATAAAAATAATTTTGTTTGTCAAAAAAAAACTACATTCTAGCTCTTCATGATTAAATAAATCATAATTTCTATCTTTCCATATTTAAAATAAAATATCACATAAAAATATCTATTAAAATCTATTATATTTTATAGGCAACAGAGCTGAGTCCCTCAAGAGAACCATTTTTCATATAAAGAATTCAAGTTAGAAGGGTTGAAAGAGGGAGTGAATCTAGTGCCACACACATTATACATGATAAAAAAACTAATAAAGGTCCTTACAACTCTTTGGTTATTGATAAGCTAGGCATATGTGGGTTAAGACTCCTAAATACTTGATTTGGTTACCTACAGGTAAGCCCTAATAAAGGAGACACCATAAAAATGAGATTTTTTGGGATCAATGATAGCATTCTACATAGTGTTAAAGTATTTTTCCCAAACTCCATGTCTAGAATAAAGATTCCATATGAGGTAAAAATTAAATCTCATTTTTTGCATATTTAACATTTTTTTCAATTTTTTGGTATGAAGTTTTGTTTTCTTACCATTGAGAAGTTTTAAGAAACTATTTTCTACAACATCCTAGAGTAAAATTGGCATCTTCATTACATTTAAAGGATAAAAAACATGAATATTGATTGTAAACAATTTTATAATAAACAATTTGGCTAATTTTTTCATATTTAAAAATTAGATATGCTTTTTTCTTCATTTTATCTATGAAATCAACTTTTTTTTCAATTCTTTTAGATCTATAGTTTTTTATTTGCATATTCAACAATTTTTTCAATTATCAATTATGAAGTTTTTTTTAGATGACAGCTCAAATGGAGATATGGATAAAAAGTTATGGCCTCTAGAAGTTTTGAACATTTTGACACCACATCATTTATTCTTAGAACTTTTCAAAGTCCATACATGAACATATAAGGATCATAAAGATAATAAAATATTTATAAATGGATAGAGTTATTTATAACTAAATTATAATTTTTAATATATTATTTTGGTGTAAACAAGGGCTCAAATAGAGTTATTGATCAAAAGTTATAGCCTCTAAAAGTTGGAATCCATATCATTTATTTTTAAATTTTTTGGAGGCCATACATGAACATATGGGGTTTCAAATACTTATAAATATATCCCTAAATACATAAATTTATTTATGGTTGAATTTTACTTTTTGATATGATTGTTTTAGTGCAAATGAGATCTCAAACAAAGATACAAATCAAAAGTGATGGTCTAAAGAAGTTTGGACTCTACATAATCTATTTTTAGAAATTTTCAAAGGACATAAATGATCATTTAAGGATTAGATTTATTTTTAAACATCCCTAAATGTATAAAATATTTAAGTATGAATTTTAATTTCTATGATGATAGTTTTTATGTAAACAAGAGCTCAAATAGAGTTACAAATCAAAATTTATGGTCTCCTAAAGTTTGGAGTCTCCATCATTTATTTTCAAAGCATTTTGGAAGCCATATGTGACCATATGAGGCTTCAAAAATTATGAAAACATCTCTAAATGAGTATATATTTTAATTTATGGATTTTAATTTTTGAGACAGTCATTTTGGCACAAATGAGGGCTCAAATGGATTTAAAAATTAAAATTTATGTCCTCCAAAAGTTTCAAATCCACATAATTTATTTTCATAAATTTTAAAAGCCATACGTGATCATATGAGGGTCAAAAAAGTTATAAAATTATCCATAAATGGATATACCTATTTATGACTAAATTATTTTCTTGAGATAACCATTTTGGCATAAATGAGAGCCCAAATAAAGTTATAGATCAACAGTTATGTCCTCTAAAAGTTTAGATTCCATATCATTTATTTTCAAAACTTTTCAAATGCCATATATGACCATTTAAAGGACATAAAATTTATTAAAAAAATCCTTAAATGCATAGATCTCTTTATAATTGAATTGTACTCTCTGAGAAACCATAACATCTGAAGAACATAAATTTTGATATGTAACTCCATTTTAACTCTCTCTTACACTAAAACAACCATATCATAGATTAAAATTTAGCCATAAATATATATATCCATTTAGGAATATTTTCAAAACTTTTTGGAACGTTATAAGGTTATGTCTAAATTTTTAGAGTCATAACATTTGATCTGTAAGTTAGTTTTAGCCATATCCATTTAGGAATGTTATTTATAAATTTTTGGACCCTTATATAGTCATGTATAGTCTTTTATTTTTTATTAAAATAAATTATGAAGAGTCCAAACTTTTAGAGTCCATAAATTTTTATTCATTACTTTGTTTGAGCTCTCATTTATGCCAAAACAATCATCTCAGAAATTATAATTCTTACATAAACAACATATCCATTTAAGGATGTTTTATAATTTTTAATAGCTTCATATGTTCATATATGACTTACTTTAATTTATGAAAATTAATGATGTAGATTCTAAACTTATGGAGGCCATAACGTTTGATTTGAAACTCTCTTTGAGCTCTAGTTTGTGCCAAAAAAAATCTCTCAGAAATTAAAATAAAACCATATAGAACTTCATCTATTTATATATGTATTCAAAACTTTTAAAACCCTTATATAGTCATGTATGGATTCTAGAAAGTTTTAAAAATAAATGATATAGATTTCAAACTTATTAAGGCCATAACTTTTGATCTATGACTCGGTTTGAGCTCTTGTTTACACCAAAACCATTATTTTGAAAATTAAAATTTAGCCATAAAAAACTATATCCATATATCGATGTTTTTAGAACTTTTAAAACCCTAATATGGTCACATATGCCCTCTAAAAAGTTTTAAAAATAGATTATATGGAGTCCAAAATTTTAGAGGCCATAACTTTTGATCCATAACTCCATTTGAGCT
>JARHVA010005248.1:525000-570000 GCA_037957365.1 Torreya grandis | reverse complement strand
TAACAAACAAGAGCTCAAACAAAGTTACATATCAAAAGTTATGGCCTCTAGAATTTTAAACTATGCATGTATTATTTTTTTTTAAACTTTTAGGAGGCCATATGTGACCATCTGACGGTTGAAAATTTTATTAAAACATTCCTAAATGGATAGATTTGTTAATAAGTAATTATAATTTCCTAGACACTCATTTTGGTACAAATGAGAACTCAAATAGAGTTACAAATCAAAAGTTATGGCCTTCAAAAGTTTGGACTCTCCATCATGTATTTTCAAAAAAATTAGAAGACCGTACATGACCATTATTGTTTGAATGTTTTTGAAAAAATACATAAAAAAATATAACTATTTATGAATATTTCCCTAAATAGTCATTTTGTCATAAAAAATACCTCAAATAGAGTTACAAATAAAATGTTATGGTCTCCAAAAGTTTGGACTCCACATCATTTAGTTTTAGAAATGTTTAGAGGTCATACAAAAATATAATGGTACACAATTTTTTTGAAAACATTGTTAAATATGGTTGAATTTTACTTTTTGGGATGATAACTTTGGTACAAATGAGGGCTCAAATGGAGTTACAGATCAAAATTTATGGCTTTTAGAATTTTGGACTCTACATCATTTATTTTTATAAAATTTTAGAGGCCATATGTGACCATATGAAGGTTTAAAAATTTATATAAAAAAATACATAAAAGGATAAAGACAATATGTGACCATATGAGATGGTTGTTTTGGCACAAATGAGACATCATAGGAAATTAGGAATCAAAAGTTATGGCCTCCAAAATTATGGACTTCATATCATTTATTTTCATAACTTTTTAGAGGAAATGTGTGACCATATAAGGGTCTAAAAATTTATTAAAATATTCCTGAATGAACAGAATTTTTTATTACTAAATTATACTTGTGGTGGTCATTTTATCTTAAATGAGAGTTGAAACAAAGTTACAAATAACAAGTTATGGCCTCTATAAGTTTGGACTCCACATCATTTATTTTTCAAATTTTTTTGAGATAAAGTGTGACCATATGAGGGTATAAAAATTTATATAAATAATTTAAATTTATATAAAATTTATTGATAAATTTTACTTTGTAACAGTCATTTTGGTGCAAATGAGTGCTTAAATAGAATTATGAATCAAAATTTATGGCCTATAGAAGTTTTGAGTCTATATCATTTGTTTTACTAAACATTTGGAAACCATACATAGCCATCTAAGGGTCTTAAATGTTCTAACAATCCTTAAATTGATAGTTTCTCCTAAATAAATTATATTTTCAAGATGATCATTTTGGTGCAAATGTGAGCTCAAATAGAGTTATAGATCAAATGTTAGGGCCTCTAGAAGTTTCGACTTTGTATAATTTGTTTTTAAAAAACATTAGAGGCTATATGAGACCATATGAGGGTTAAAAATGTTCTAAAAACATCCCTAAATGGATAATTATGAGTAAATTTTTATCTTTATTATCCTTGATAAGTCGAAGGACTTAGATGAATAATAACTTTCATTGGGAATCAAGTTTTTTTTTTTTTTATGAATGCATTTTTTGATATAGAGAAGGATTATCCTTATCTTTGTTTATGTCTTAGATTGTAAAAAATTACCAAAAGTTGTTAAGGTCCCATATCCATCTATAGGGTTATAGATTAGGAAGTGCCTATCCTCATGTTACCTAATATAGTATGTTATTCCATGTTGGAGTCTATTTTATCTAGTGATGGTGAGTCTTTATTTTATTTTCCTATCTAGTCTACCAATAGAAATTTTTTATTATGGTTGAATTTTACTTATTGAGATAGTCATTTTGGTGTAAATGAGAGATCAAATAGAGTTATAAATTAAAAGTTATGTCCTCTAGAAGTTATAAAATTTTATGAAGCTTCTTGTAAATGTCCATTAAATTCAAAGGTTGAAAAACATATGGATCCACTATAAACAGCATATATTTTATGATTGACCTTTTGGTATTTTTTTATAGATTTAAAGATTAAATATGTAAAATTTTATTCTTTTATCTACAAAATCAGCATTTCTTTAGTTTTCATATCTTCAATTTTTCATTTTTCTAAATTTTAACATTTTTAAAGTTTTTGATATGTTTTTTTTTTCTTATCATTGAAAAGTTTTAAGAAACTATTTTCTTCAACATCCTAGAGCAAAAAAAAATCTCTATTGTGTTCAAAGGCCAAAAAATATAAGAACCCATTGTAAACACCATAGGGCTTTGTAACAAACCTTCTAGATATTATTTTAAGATTTAAAGATCAAATACATAGATTTTAGTTCTTTTATCTATAAATTTATAATTTTTTAGTTTTCAATTACAATTTTTCATTTTTTTTATATCCTACATTTTGTTAGTTTTTCAAATATGAAGGTTTTTTTAAGTTTTTGGGCTTTAAGGAGTTTTAGGAATATATTTTATACAACATGCTTAATAAAAAATATTTCTCTATTATGTACAAAGGCTAAATCTATAAGAATCAACTGTAAACATTGTAGGGTTTTATGAAAATATTTAGGATCATTTTTGCTAATTTAAAATTTTGATATGTAATTTATCATTCTTTTATCCATAAAATAGACATTTTAAAAAGTTTTCAAATCTACAATTTTTCATTTTGTTATGTACTTGACAATTTTTAACATATGGAGTTCATATTTTTATCTTCAAAATAAATATTTTTTATTGTTGTCAGATCTATAGTTTTTCATTTTTTTGTATATTCAACATTTTTTTAGTTTTCAGATATGATGTTTTTTGGTGGCTTTGATAAATTTTAAAAATTATTTTATGTAGCATATTTGAGTAAAATAAACACCTCCATTATGTTCAAAGGATGAAAAACAAAAGAATCAACTATAAACACCATATGGTTTTCTCACAAAATTTGCTCATTTTTTAAGTTTTAAAAATTAGATAAATAGTTTTTATTATTTGTATCTACAAAATTGATATATATATATATATATATATATATATATATATATATATATATATATATATATATATATATATAAGAGTGTATCTATATATTAATCAAACAAGGATATGGTACAATGTTAATCATACAAAAAAATGGGTGGAGAAGTCACACACCATTAGTATAACCACATGGAAGGTGAAAATACCTTAGGAAATGTACAAAAGGTGGTCAATAAATGACCACACACAAAAAAATCATATTAACAGTTAAAAACTAATAAAAAAGAGAAAGGAATATAAATAAATCAAGAGGAATATTAAGCAGTCATAGTAAACATGGACATTGGGGAAGGTGGTGGACATAACAGGTCCCAAGGCTTATCACCCCATCCTCCCAGAGTAAAAGGATCCTTATCTTTAGGTAAGGGATCCCAACCACTATTTTGTTGAACTTATAATGCCTCATATTGGTGTATTTCAAGAGATATTACCAGTGCTAGTCATAGAAATTTGCATTAGAGGGAGAACCCTAACTCTTGATGTCACCATCACATTTTAGTGGGGAAAGTCCCATAACCTCCATATCTAGAAGAGCCACTCAAACCATCACATTTTAGTGGTGAAGACCAAAGAGGTGGTGGTTGATGACAAAAATAACTCATTTGTTTGGTTAGGGAATGCTACTAGCATGGTCAATGCCCTCATCCTTTGGGAGGTGTAGGATATCATGGAAACTTAAGAGGTTCATGTTTAACCATACATAGGGCATTTACCCAATGGTTAAGAAAAATTTCAGGTGTTTAATTTATATATAAAATGTATTAGTTTGGCTTTGAATCTAAAGAGTAACATTAGATACAACAATAATTTGTTTAGTAAAAGAAAAACTACATTCTAGCTCTTCATGATTAAATCAATCATAATTTCTAGTTTTCCATGTTTAAAATAAGATATCAGATCAAAATATCTACCAAAATTTATTGTATTTTATAGGAAATAGAGCTGATCCCTAAAGAGAGCCATTTTTTTCATAAATAATTTAGGTCAAAAAGGTTGAAAGAGGGAGTGAATCTAGTGCCACATAGATTATGCATGAGAGTAAAAATAAAAAATGTGCTTACAAGTCTCTAGTTACTGACGTGCTAGCGAAATGGGGTTTGAGACTCCCAAATTCTTGAGTTGGTTACCCATAGGTAAGCCCTAATAAAGGAGACACCATAAAGAATGATCTTTTCTAGGCTTAATCATAGTAGTCCACACAGTGTTAAAGCATTTGGCCCAAACCCCATTTTTGGAATAGAGATTCCATTTGAGGTAAAGATTAAATCTCTTTTTTTTCATTTTTTGATTATTTAACATTTTTTTTAAATTTTTAGATATGAATTTTTATTTTCTTAGCATTATGAAGTTTTAAGAAACTATTTTATACAACATCATAGAGTAAAATTGTCATCTTTATTACATTTTAAAGATAAAAAAACATAAAAAAATGATTGTAAATTTTATAATAAACATTTTGGCTCAGTTTTTCATATTTAAAAATTAGATATTTTTTATTCTTATTTTATCTAAAAAATCAACTTTTTTTTCAATTCTTTCAAATCTATAGTTTTATTTTTGCATATTCAACATTTTTTTTCATTATCAATTATGAAGTTTTTATGGATGAGAGCTCAAATGGAGATATGGATCAAAAGTTATGGCCTCTAAAAGTTATGAACATTTTGACTCCACATCATTTATTTTTAGAAATTTTTGAAGGCCATACATGACCATATAAGGGTCATAAAGATAATAAAATATTTTTAAATGGATAGTTTTATTTATAACTAAATTATAAATTTTAATATGGTCATTTTGGTGTAAACAAGGGCTCAAATAAAGTTATTGATCAAAATTTATGGCGTATATAAGTTTTGAAGCCACATAATTTATTTATAAAACTTTTTGGAGGCCATACATGAGCATCCAAGGTTCCAAATACTTATAAATACATATAGTTATTTATGGTTGAATTGTGATTTTTGAGATGGTTATTTTGGTGTAAATGAGAGCTCAAACAGAGACACATTAAAATTTATGGTCTAAAGAAGTTTTGACTGAGGATCATAATTTTTTTAAAAACATATCTAAATTTATAAAAATATTTTAATGATGAATTGTACTTTATAAGTTGATAGTTTTGGTATAAATAAGAGCTCAAATAGAGTTATAGATCAAAAGTTATGGTCTCCAAAATTTTGGAGTCTACATCATTTACTTTTAGAGTATTTTGGAAGCCATATATGACCATATGAGGCTTCAAATATTATGAAAAAATATATAAATGATTTTATATTTTAATGGTTGAATTGTAATTTTTGAGATGGTCATTTTGGCACAAATGAGGTCTCAAACAAAGTTATAAATTAAAAGTTATGGCCTCCAAAAATTTGGACTCCACATCATTTTTTTCATAAATTTTTAGAGGTCATACATGATCATATGAGGTTTCAAAAAATTCTAAAAGAATACATAGATGGATATACCTATTTATTATTGAATCATACTTCCTCAGACAATCATTTTGGCATAAATGAGAGCTCAAACAGAGTTATAGATCAACATTTATGTCCTCTATAAGTTTGCATTCTATTTCATTTATTTTTGAAAAAAAAATTATCACTTGGATTTTCACCCTTTGAGGATATGTCTCAACTCACCTCATCCAATTGGCACAATTGAAACATATGACTTGAATAGTTAATTGATTTGGTGAGATGAATCTCTAGCATTTAGGGCTAGCTCCCTAAATGTGTCTTGAAATGCTTTCACCTATACTAATTGATTATTTATGGGGAAAAGGGTTAGAGTTTTCATGAAATGAAACCTATTATAGGGAGTGATGCACTGATATGTTTACCACAATACTATCATACTCTATCACAAAGAGAGAAGGCATACAACACTAGTCTAAGAGTCTTAGAATGCAATAAAATTTGTATTTCAATATGAAGGTGACATGTATGAAGACTATCCAAGGTAAGTGGAAAAATAGATTATTTGAAGATACTAAGGATTCCTTGTATACTTAATAACATATCATACACTTAACAACACTTGATATGATTTTCTACGCATTGAATCACTTGCATCAAACACAGAAGGATTAAGAGAAAACACAGATAAATGAATATTTCTTAACCATTCACTATAAATCTCTTCACATACTTTGATAAGATGATATATTAACTCAAACTAGATTGAATTTATTGTCTAAGGTAAGAAAATTTTCAAAACCAGTAGGGCTTCACCATACATAGTGTGGTATTAAATTACAAAGGCCAAAATGGTATCTCTTATAGAACTTAAGAGAGAGAAGAGAAAAAAGAAGTCCAAAGGTGACAAGGACACTTGTCAAGATGATAAAATGAGTTACATATCCATGAGAAGAATATGTGAAATTAAACATGCAAGGTTAAGAAGTAAAAATGTCAATCCAAGGCATGAAATTCTTACAATGTGGCTTGACATTCCTTTTATTGACTTAAAAAACTTCTTTAATCATTTGGGCTACTTAAATTCCTCATAGATAAATAGGGATATTTACAATGATTGTAATTATATTTAAGGGTTTTAGACATGCATCTCCATGTATTGGTTATAGTATTGGTCATCTAGAATCCTCCCAAAATGAGCTATCACCATCTGTAGTCAAAATAACTTTTTTTTAACATACCTTACATACTTAGCCTCCAAAAAGGCATCAATTTTCCATGATAATCCATGTAAGGTAGTGGATGAAACATGGAAATAATCACCATGGACTTAGACTACTCAAGCACACCTTAAAAATCCATAAACTTGTAGTTTTGACACTTCTCACCATTATGCTCAATAAGCCAATTTCGACTAGTTGAGATGAAGCTATTTATTGGGTAACCTAGGAGTTTTTATGAAGAAATAAATTATTTTGGGGAGTTATCTTAACTCTTAATTTTCACATCCATGTGATTGGAATATTCATAATTCTTCTAAAACGTAAAAATCCATCAATTTTCCATGATAATCCATGTAAGGTAGTGAATGAAACTTGGAAATAATCACCATGGACTTAGACTACTCAAGCACACCTTAAAAATCTATAAACTTGAAGTTTTGACACTTCTCACCATTATGCTCAATAAGCCAATTTTGAGTATTTGAGATGAAGCTATTTTTTGGGTAACATAGGAGTTTTTATGAAGAAATAAATTATTTTGGGGAGTTATCTTAAATCTTAATATTCCCATCCATGTGATTGGCATCTTCATAATTCTTCTACAACTTGTAAAACACATAAAATAGTCAAAAGTACCCAGTTTTGTACCCTATCCATATAATTTTATACAAATAAAAAGGGTGGGAAGGATATTGAGATATTCCTATACAATTTTAAATCACTTTCATGCTAATTCCATATTTTCTAGATAGTCTTCTAATCTCATCTTCCCAATCAGGGCATTATCCAAGGGTTTACAAGGGTTTTAAGTGATTTCTATTCTCAAGGTTTGTTCATGAAGATGGCACATTGGAAATTAAAAAATATATCACAAGAATGACTTAAATTACCATATTAAACTCCATAAACTAAATTATCCTCCATGCACATCCTTAGAGGAGATGTGATCACTTAAAATTGCTATATCAAACTCTTCTTTAGGTTCTTGTAGGCTTGAGTTATCTTAGAGCCCAAAAGTGGCCTTTTTTTTATTTTACTTACATATAGATAGATTATAAACATATATTTTTACCCAATATACATTATATAATTCATTATAATTTTCACCCCATACTACAAGTGAAAGTGGTTCTTCATTTAGCTTTATGCCTAAACTATGCCTTACAAGTCTGTCTGCAACTTTAAGGTTCTGGGATACCTTATTAGGATTCATAATTTTTAAAAATATTTACCATGTTTTACCAGGTGTATTTAAAATTTTCACACCTTTTTCCATGTTTTACCAACTTATAACTCATCTAATCCTTGTCATTCTTCAAAACTTGTCAGTTTGTGCATCATGGGAGTGCCCTCTATCTGAGACAAACTAGATGAAACTTCCCCTATTTTTCTAGGACAAGTAAGTATTATAGGGGTTTATTAAGGTATTTTATATTACTTTTAATAAATTTTATCTCTTTTTATTACCATTTTACCTCCCAAATTCTCAAAAAGCTGAGAGAGACTGCTAAACAGTAGACTGTGTAGGATTTACACTTTGGACTATGTATTACATCATTGGGATATTTTCCATGTTTGTTTTATATTGTATGGGGTGTATAAATTATGTAAAAACCTTAAAATAATTTTTTCAATCCATTTCATCACCCAAATCCTCTACATTCCACTTTATACTCCTTGATTGGTCAATACTATGTATAACCTTAACTATATTTTGCTCCAAAGCTCTGTCCTAGCAGGTGTCCTACATAGTTGGAGCTTGAGACAATGCTTAAAGACCCCCAAAGAGTATCTTAGGATATAATTTTACTTTTTTTATACCATTTTTTTCATTTTTTATCTATATACACCTCAATAAACCCAATTCATCTCCTCTCTGCCCCTCAGAGTCAACTATAGTTGACTGTGTGGGGTCTTGTAGGTATCTTCTATATGATCTAGGCCTTAAATACAATTAACATAACACTCATTAAATATATCCAAACCATGCTCTAATTTAACTTACATTTTCTTCTTTTAGTGAGGTTTGTTATAAAAACTATCTAGCCTACTCTTCAAGGTGACCCTACAACCATCCTGTAGGTGAATAGTTTTTGAATTGGGCACATCTGTAGGTGTGAATTAGACACTAAATAGCTTGTATACAACTCCCTTGATGGCCTTTATACTCCTTTATATTACCTTTCACTTTAATTGATATTTTAATCATAAATCATACCCCATTTTTCATTTTAAGATGTTAGGATCACTTGGGGATATCCAACCCTATAGACATTACTATCTAAAATTAGTGTTTAAAAGCACATATTAGAGTTATTCACAACTGACTTACACTACTCCTCCCCCCTCAAAAATTTTAATATCATTTGCCCCATGTAGAGGCTACAAGATAAGGTGATTGGATGCATAAAAAAAACTTGTAACCTTGTTATATGAATTTCACCAAAAGGCCTTAGGCATCTATTTTCCTATTTTAGGGAAAAGGGGCTTGAATTCTACAATCATCATCCTTGGGTGGTTCTTCCACATTGTATACAAATATATCATTTCAAATATTCATGTTATGATCCTTTTAATGTGGTATAATCTTAGAAAGGGTTTCATTACTCATTTTGACACATCTATATAACATATCCAATCCTTGTTAAGCCACCTATAGGTGGTTATTCCATAATGTAGGTAGTATACATATGCATAGGTAGTGGGCATGGGTGTAGACATTTAATTTATCCTTTTACCTTTTCAAACCTTCAAAACACAATTCTTCCATCATTCAAGACCTAAAGTAAGGTCTAAAACTCTCATTTTAGCATACCTACTCTCTTGTATGTGCTAATGGAGCTGTAGATAGGGTTGTGGGCAGAAACATGAAATGTGTGAGATTTTAACAAACATTGTACCTCCTTAAAAAATTTACATGGATTCTCTCCAAATTTTTAAGGATTGGATCAAGTCAAGATAGCTTGATTTCAACATGATTTTCTTTTTCAAACACCTATAGGTGCACACTCCAATGGTTGACTATATGTATGTGTAGTGTATGACTACAAACCATGAATATTATTATAGGAATTAATATATAATGAAAGGAAACAACAATTTTAACATGGATTCAAGATATCACCAATCATTTGACACCATTACCAGGACCTAAAAACATTGGGAGTAGTAGAAACCTACCTACTACAAAGAATGGGACTAGTCTACAAACTTGAGGTTATTGGCTCTTCAAAAAAACTCCAAAATTTTAAAAAAATATGGGGAACATGTGAGATGAGAGTAAGATACCTTGAGAATCAATTTCAATAGCTAGATTGTAAAGACTTTCTCAAACCAAGGCAAAACCCATAGGGTGCATAGATTAGTGAGCAAATTAGAGAGTCTAACTTTTTAGGAGTCATTCATAAAGTATAGGTCACAATTACTCTATTAAAAAACCTCAAATTTAATATATATAAGTGTATAAGACACCTAGAATATTTTTTCCTAAAACCTCTCTTGTTGATCGTACCAAGTACAAACATGAAGGCCATTCTTGCTTGCCAATCTTGGTAAAAAAAGAGATAAGTAGTTTTATTAAATTATTTGAGATTATAATTAGATTGATCACTAAAATGAGTTTAAGGAATACCAAGGGACACTCCTAAAATTTAATCAATTGTAAGAGGCCTTACATGTCCATACACCTCATTAAAACTCCTCTTTCTCTAAGAAAATTGCCCTTTTTCTAAAGAACCCACCACTTTTTAGTCAAGAATAATTGAATAAATCATAATAGGACACATTTAACATTATGTAAACTTTTGGAACCTTAAAAGTTTCCAAAGAGGTCATACAAGTCATTAAATTCTCTTTTATGACCTTCAAAATGACTCAAAATGATCTAAGGACTAAAAATAACTAATGACCAAGACTAGTATGACATTAAATTAAGTCAAAAGATGTAAAATACACCCTATGACATAATTTTAGACCCATAAAACATCTAAAAATAAAGTTTTTACCTATAGGGTTTCAAATTTGACCTACAAGGTCAAATTTGGTCAACACTTTTTAGAGGCCATACATGGCCATTTAAAGGACATAAAATTTATTAAAAAAAAAACATCCTTGAATGCATAACTATTTGAAATTGAATTTTACTATCTAAGAAACCATAAATTTTGATCCTTAACTTATTTAAGCTCTCGTTTCTGCCAAAACAACCATCTCATTAAGTAAAATTCAGTATTAAATAGCTCTATCTATTTAGGAATTTTTAGAATGTTATAAGGTCATGTATCACCTCCATAAAGTTTTGAAAATAGATGATGTGGATTCTAAATTTCTAGAGGCCATAAATTTTGATCTATAACTCCATTTTAGCTCTATCCATTTAGGAATGATGTTTATAACTTTTTATACCCTTAGATAGTCATGTATAGTCTTTAAAAAGTTTTGAAAACAAATGATGTAGAGTCCAAACTTCTAAAGGACATAAATAATTATTCATTGCTCCATTTAAGTTCTTGTTTGCACCAAAACAACCATCTCATAAATTATAATTCTTCCATAAAAAAAATATCCTTTTATGGATGTTTTATAATTTTTAATAGCTTAATATGTTCATGTATTATTTATATAAAGTTATGAAAATAAATGATGT
Organism: Torreya grandis; assembly: GCA_037957365.1. Taxonomy (NCBI): domain Eukaryota; kingdom Viridiplantae; phylum Streptophyta; class Pinopsida; order Cupressales; family Taxaceae; genus Torreya; species Torreya grandis. The sequence goes on along the minus strand of JARHVA010005248.1, from coordinate 558,709 downwards.
AGAGTCTAAACTTATGGAGGCCATAACTTTTGATATGTAACTCTCTTTGAGCTCCAGATTATGCTAAAAAAAACTCTCTTAGAAATTTAAATACAACCATATAGATATCCATCCATTTATATATGTTTTAAAAATAATTATAACCCTTAGATGGTCATGTATGGCTTCCATAAAGTTGTCAAAACAAATGATGCAGAGTCCAAATTTTTGGAGGCCATAACTTTTGATCTATAACTCTATTTGAGCTCTCATTTACACCAAAACCATCATCTTAAAAAATATAACTTATGAAAATAAAAAATATATCCATATAGGGATGTTTTAAGAACTTTTAAAACCCTCATATGGTCACAAATGGCCTCTAAAAAGTTTTGAAAATAAATGATCCAGAGTCCAACTTTTTAGAGGCCATAACTTTTGATCTATAACTCCATTTGAGCTCTCTTTTGCACTAAAATGATCATATTGAAAAATAAAATTCAACCATAAATAGTTTTATCCATTTAAATATATTCATAGAACATTTATTACCCTTAAATGTTCAAATATGTTATCCCAAATGTTCTAAAAACAAATGATGTGGAATTCAAGCTTCCAAGGGCCATAAATTTTCATCTATCACTTTGTTTGAGATCTCATTTTCACCAAAATAACCATATCATAAATTATAATTTAACCGTAAATGGATATATTTATTAAGGAATTTTTTTATAACTTTTAATACCCTCATATGGTCATTATCATTTTTCTAAATCTTTTGAAAATAAATAATACAGAGTCAAAGATTTCAAAGGCCATACATTTTAATCTGTAAATTAATTTGAGCTTTTGCTTACGTCAAAAAAATAGTATTATAAGGCCATTTATTCCCTATATATATTTAGGAATGTTTTTAGAATTTTTAGAACCTAATATGGTTACGTATGGCCTCTAAAAATTCTAAAAACAATTGATGCAGAGTCTAAACTTTTGGAGGCCATAAATTTTGATTTGTAACTCTATTTGAGATCTCGTTTATTCCAAAAAAACACCTCAAATATTACAATGTAACCATAAATGGATTTATCCATTTATTTATTTTTTGTAAATTTTAGACCCTCACATGGTCATGTATGGCTTTTGAAATGTTTTGAAAATAAATGATGTAGAGTCCAAACTTTGGAAGGCCATAACTTTTGATCTATAACTCTATTTGAGCTCTTGTTTATTCCAAAATGACTATTTAAAAAATTAAAATTAAGCCATAATATATTTATCCCTTTAGGTATGGTTTATAATAATTTTGGAACATTAAATAGTCAAGTATGGACTTTTAGAAAATTTAAAAACAAATGATACATAGTCAAAACTTCAAAAGACCATAATGTTTGATTTGTAACTCTATTTGAGCTCTCATTTCCACCAAATTGACCATTTCATATGGTCATGTATTTAATTTATCTATTTATGGATGGTTTTATAAAAAATTATACCCTCATATGGTGAAGTATGGATTTTGAAAAGTTCTAAAAATAAATGATGTGGACTCCAAAATTTTAAAGGCCATCACTTTTGGTTTATAACTCTATTTAAGCTCTTTTATACACCAAAATGACAATTTTAGAAAGTATAAATTAGTCATAAATAGATCTACCCATTTATAGATGTTTTTAAGACTCTTTATCTTGGAAAACCTTGATATATATTACATTATTAAGTATAATGATCTATTACTCTAGGTTATTAACTAGCTTAATGATTAGTATAATTAGCTTAGTGGTTAGGTATTATGGTTCTATAATTGTTATTTAGTTATGAACCATTTCTATATCTATATATATGCCTATGTTATTCAACAAAATATTGAAGTATTCAATCTTTATTTTTATTCATTGGTATTAGAGTGATTCATAATGAATATTTGAGTGTTGTGAGAGGAATTTCTAGTCTAATTTGCCTTTGAATATGGAAAGAATATCATGAGTGTAAGAAGTAAATGGTATAGCAGCTATGAAGATCTGACATCTGGAAGTCATGAATCACTGGGCACTAATAAAAGAACCCCCTATTGATGCTAGGAAAACATGGAGAGCAGCCAAAACTAAAGCCTAAATTAAAGTCTAATGCAACATAAAAGTGTCTCAAGCTCCCAACCTCTATCTAGCATTAGACAGAAAATATAAGACATCTGGTGTTGAGAATGCTAGACTAGACAAAACACTAAAAGTCATGCACAACAATTTTAAAATTGGTCTCGACACATGAGAATATGAATTGCATTAAATTATTCAAAATTTGGCTCATACTCTCCAATAACCATGCATAAGTGTTTTTTTCATATTTAGTTTTTGGTTATACACACATCTCTGATATTGTGATTCCTCCTTCAAAAGAAAGTGTAATTTTCCTTGAAGATCTCTCTATGTTGTTCTCCAATCTTATCTAGATATATCTCAATATATTTTATGTGAATCTCTCCATGCCTATGGCTTCACCCCTCAAGCTGTTATTCTTAATGTCACACCATCTACCCCTTTATGCAAGTCATGTCATCTTGATTAGGTAAGTTGTTTCTTTTAGGTTTGAATTCATTAAGTATTTTTAGATCATAGATGTCATAATAAGTTTAGTGGTCTTTGATTTTTGGTCTAGTTATTAGTTTTTTAGTCTTTAGTTTTAGTTGTGTTAATATAGTTTTGATACCTTTTTTAAAGGTTAATGTCATAAAAAATCAAAGTGTCCTTTTTCAATAAATTATTTTAGATTAAGGCAAAATCAGGTTTTGAAGGGACCCTGAAACCCAAGTACAAAGAAATAAAGATAAAGCCTCAACGACCACAGGTAGAACCTAACAACTACTATAGAGAAGTAGCAAAAATAGGTTTTATATGGACCTGAAACCACCAGAGAGACCACCGGTCAAATCCCACATTAACAAAGATCTGGCTACACCATAGACAGAAGATTACAAAAAGGAACCATAGAACAGGACCAGAAAACATAACCAACAAGAAGAACCAGACTATTCTTCCAATTCCAAAATCATTTTCACTATTTCTTTACCTTTCACAATAGTAGTATCCTGAGTAGTAGTTGCCGCCAACTTGACTCCCTCTTGTGTAGCCTTATTTCTAGAGTTTTGTCTCATCCTTTTGCTAGGCCCCTCCAAGTATTTAGTCTCCTCATTTACTCTTTTTCCAATATTGACAGTTGTAGCACAAATATTGGATGTTACTTCCTCCATTTTCGTTCTGTTCTCCTTAATGAGTTCCCGAAGGTTATTCTCATAATATTTGAGCTTGATGGGGATTTCTCTTATCTATTTTTCCATGATGTTAATTTTGTTCCATTCAACTTTCTGGTTATCTTCCATAATTTCCACTTTCCTTTTGAGATCCTCAATCTCCTTACACATCCAAGAATCAATTTGGAGAGAAGCCTCTGCTTTGAAATTAACCCAACTCATAGGTGTGTGCATACCATCGTTCTGCCCCTTCTCTCTACATTCCTCAGTATTCTTATTAGGACTGTTCCCACCTTCTTCAAAGTGATCCTCTCGGCCCCTTTGATACTGTTCTTTGGTTCTAGTTTGAATTTCCATGTCCATTTCTTGATTGTCATCCTGAACTGTATTTTCCTTTTCATTTCTTGAAACAGGGTCCTCAACCGGGCCATCCTGGACAATATCTTCCTCCGACATATTCTTATTTTCCTCAGTTTCTTCCTTACTATTTTTAGATTCCTCCTCTTTTCTGACTCCTTCTTTCTCATTCTTCTCTTGACATTCTTCGTCCTCATTTGAATTTGTATTCTAGCTTTCAGTTCCTTCTTCTTCCACCAAATTTTCCTCCCGGGGTTTATCAATTCTCTCCTACTCTGTATCTTCTTCTACATTCTGATTATTGGTGCTAGGGTACTTGATTTTGTCTTTCCCTTTTACGGTTTCACTCTTTCTGCTCCCAGACTCCTGATTTTTCCCCTGGTTAGGGTTCTCAACCATAGCTTTATTCTTGCATTAGCCTTCGATTAACAGAATTAGGCCTTCATGCAGGATAGGACGTGTTTCCTTCTTCCTGTGAGCAAATAAACTTTGGACCAAATAATAGCGCAAGTAAAAGGGAAAAGACAGTCTTACCTTGTGCCTAAAATGATTAAGGAAGACAAAGTGGAATTTATGCACTCTCTAACTCCTTCCGTCCAGGATGAAATACTCCCTTATACAACATAAGACATCCCTCCATATCCCCTTAATTTGTTCTAATTCATAGAAATCTCCATTCTTGACCAGCTTCTGCTCTTCCACATCCGTCTTGGGGAACTTACAAAAGGCCTCATTCGAAATGCTTGTCTGCTTGGAGAATTTAAGTCCATCTGTAGGCAACCCTGTAACCTCTATTATAAAATCCTCTATAAGGTTCACATTGATACCATGCAATGTGACCCTTTCATCAATCCAATTTTTGAAGAAGGCCGTTGTGATATGCAATTTTGACCCATGGAGCTTTTCCATATAATTCATGACTTTTCCTTTCTACAAGATTCTCCAGACATCTTGTTTCTCTCTCCATTCATCATAGTTTTTGGGCTCCTACTTCCTTGGTTCTCCTTTCCTTTCACGAGCCATACTCATTTCCTTAGAAGCCTAGTCACTATGAACTTTTCAATGATCCTGCCTGCTGCCAGTTTGATTTGAGAGTCGGCTCTGTTTGGGCACGTTCGGGATCCTCAAGAGCCTTCCACTTTCAAGAGCCTTCCTCTTTAATGATTGAAGACCTTTCCCCGTGAAACCACTTCTCCAACTCATTATGTTACTATAACAATCTAATCATTCCCTCCTTCGCTTGAGTTATATCATGAAGAATGAGTGCCCTTAGTTCCACCTTCTTTTCTAATGTTTCCTGCCACCTCATTTTTTGACCTGTCTGGACTACACAATTTGCTAACCAATCTGCAAATCCGTTGGCTTCATGATAGGTGTGGGTTATAGTCACTTTATCAAAAAAATTTATTAAGGTTTTCATCTCCATTACCATAGCCTCTATAGTCCAAGACATAATATTTTTATTGTTAAGAATATTTATGATGGTCATTGAGTCCCCTTCTAGCCAGAATTTGGGATATCCCAAATCCACAGCTATTTTGATGGTCTGAAGGGCGGCAGTAGCTTCGGCAATGTGACAACTTGATTTACCAATGGGGATTACAATAGCATCAATAACCTTTCCCGTATGGTTTCTCAAGACACCACCACAACCTGCATTCCTTGGATTCCCTTTAGCAGCTCCATCAAAGTTTCCTTTATTCCACCCTTGAGGGGGAGCATTCCATGTAACTCCTAATCTAGGATTATTAGGTTTACCTTTAGAATTTTCCATACTTAAGGGATTATCCACTTGGAAGGTTGAGCTTGGATTCTTTTGTGATAAAAAATTCTCCTTAATAGCTCTAATGATGTTCTGTCCTACCACCCATCCAGGAAGCTCTTTATTTCTAAAGATTCGGTTATTTCTTTCCCTCCATATTCCCCACCATATATGGGGAAGAGTAAGTTTCCATAAAAAAATTGCTTTAGAATTCTTGGAGGGGTAGTACCAGCTTTTGAGAGATAATTCCACATTTTTATGATGGATCCATGCAATGCCCCACATATTGAAATTTTTTTTCCAGACTAGCTGTGTATAAGAACAGTTTACAAACAAATGATCTCTATCTTCAAAACCCTTCTTACAAAGGATACACCTGTTCACAATATATATTCCTCTTTTCTGTAAATTGTCCAAAGTTAAGATTTTGTTTTGGAGAAGGGTCCAGAAAAAGATTTTGATTTTAGGGATGAGCCCCTTGATCCAGGCCTTCGTCCACAGTGGTTTGTTGCCATTTCCCTTTGAAGTGAAAATGGAAGAAACTTTAAACTATCCTCTTGACTCATTGTGCCAAACAATCTTATCTTCAAGATTAGGGTATAGATATATATCATTTAGGGACATTTGAATATCCTTGAAATCTTGATCATAGTCAGTGAGGTTCACCCAAGAGTTGTTCTGCCAGTATTGGTTAACCATCATTCCCACTCTTTGCTTGCAATGGTTTATAACATCTTTATCTTGGATTTCATCTTGCAAAGGTTTTCCTTTTAACCAAATATCTTCCCAAAATTTCACCTTATTACCATTGCCAATTTTCCAAGAACTTCCTTCTTCTAGAACATGTTTAGTCCCCTGGACTGCCCCCCATATGGCTAAAGGATGGGAGATGTCTAGATTAGAAAAGAATTTATGGAGAGACTTTGCCTTAAATAAGTATTTGTGCTTCCATCTTTTGCTCCATTCTTTATTTTCCTGATAAACCCTCCAACCCTGCTTAGCTAAGAGAGCTATGTTCATACTTCTAATTTTCCTTATTCCTAGTCCACCTTCCCTGACAGGTTTACAGATGTTATCCCATGCTATTAAAGGCATTCTTCTTTTCTCCTCAGTACCTGGCCAAAGAAAGTTTCTCTGAATTTTTTCAATAGCTTCAACAAATTTAGTAGGGATTTTGAAAAGACTCAAAGCGTATGTGGGTATGCTTTGTAGACTTGCTTTAAAGAGGGTGAGCTTTCCAACTTGGCTTAGAAAACTACCTTTCCATCCTGCTAATTTCTTACTAAATTTGTTAATTAGTCCTTCCCAGAAAGCTTCAAGAACTTTCATCCCAAAAGGGAGACCAAGGTAAGAGGAAGGAAAAGATCCTATGGAGCATTCAAATAAATTGTTAGTTTAGTAATATAAGTATAATCAAATAAATTTGGAGTCACAATTTTGTTAATAGTTTGTCAATATTTTGAAAGTCAAAGTTGTCTATTGTAATTTTCATCAATAGAGTCTAGTTATAAAAGAGTCTAAATTTTGCTAAAAAAAGGTCTATTAAGTCATATGAATTTAAGCCATTTAGATTAGCTTAGCACACATGTCTTTGTTTATAAATTGTTTATGTCCAAACTTAGTTGTGTCAAATTAAAATTAAGTTGATATATGGTCCTTTAATGTCATTTAGTAATTATTAAAGTCTAGAGTTAATATATACCAATAAAAATTAGAGTTATTACATTTATGAGTTGAAATTAAATAATAAAAAAATAAAAATTAAAAAATTAAAAAATATCTTTGAGTCTTTATTGTCATTATAAAATTTCAAAAGTGTCATCAGGTTTATTAAAGTGATTTTTTATTTGAGTCCATTGTTGATGTTGTCAAAGTCAAAAATCTCTTATACATATGCCTTTGTTTATAAATTGTTTATGTCCAAACTTAGTTGTGTCAAATTAAAATTAAGTTGATATATGGTCCTTTAATGTCATTTAGTAATTATTAAAGTCTAGAGTTAATATATACTAATAAAAATTAGAGTTATTACATTTATGAGTTGAAATTAAATAATAAAAAAATAAAAATTAAAAAATTAAAAAATATATTTGAGTCTTTATTGTCATTATAAAATTTCAAAAGTGTCATCAGGTTTATTAAAGTGATTTTTTATTTGAGTCCATTGTTGATGTTGTCAAAGTCAAAAATCTCTTATACATATGCATTAGTGGGTGAACCCAACATCCTATGTTGTATGTGTCAGTGGGAGAGTTTTGTCCACATAAACATCATACATATGAGCTTCATCAAGATATTGACTGATTAAGAAACTTATTTTACTAGAGGTTGGAGGACATTGGTGTCCTCTCATGAGTTACCTATGATAGGTTCATACCATTGTTATGGTGACAATTTTTGGTGTGTTTGTTTTATGTTTTGTAGTGTGTTTTTTAATAAAGTACTGAGCATTATTTTCTAGTTTGGTACCTCTTTAAAAATAACATCATGGGGAGAAAAAACACTAAATTAGCACTTGGTTCTTGGAAAAGGGTTTGTGGTAATCCAAAAAACCATTGAAGTATAGTAGAAACCTCTTGTACCCTCTAGGTTCATGGTCAACCTAAAATAGAAAACCATATGGGTTTGTGGTAATCTGAGAAACCACCAAAGGTGTTAGTAGAGAGAAGTGTTCGTATCACTTCCAAGTTTTTAGCAATCTTATAAGGAATAATTGAGGTGTCACTAAGAACTTGAAGCCACAAAGATGGCATGCCACCTCAGAAATTGAGCAAGCTATGCGAAGAGTGTAAATATTTTTACAATGTTTGTAATAAAGTGGGGGACCACTATTAGGAAAAATTATGCCTGTAGAAATAATGTAATAAAGGGGGGAATGTTGGAGAACTTGATATATATTACATTGTTAAGCATAATGATATATTATGCTAGGGTAGTAACTAGCTTAGTGATTAACATAATTAGCTTAGTGGTTAGGTATTATTGTTCTATAACTATTATTTAGTTATGAACAATTTTTTTTTCTATATATGTGCTTATGATATTTAATAAAATATCAAAGTATTCAGTCTTTATTTTGTTTCACATTAGACTCTTAGATGGAGTCCAAAAAGTTTTTAAAACAAATGATATGGAGTCCAAACTTCTAGAGGCCATAACTTTCAATCCATAACTCCATTTAAACTCTCATTTATGCCAAAATGACCATCTCATAAATTATAATTTAGCCATAAATAGTTATATATATTTAGGTATATTTTTACAACATTTTTTGCCCTTATATTGTCACATATGGCCTCTAAATTTTTTTTTAAAAAAAATGATGTAGAGTCCAAACTTATGGAGCCTATAACTTTTGATTCATAAGTATGTTTGAGCTCTCATTTGCACCAAAATGATCATCTCAGAAATTATAATTCATCCATGTATGTATGTATGTATGTATGTATATATATGTATATATATATATGTATGTATGTATATATATGTGTGTATATATATATATATATATATATATATATGTATATATGTATATATATATATATGTATGTATATATATATATATATGTATATATATATATATATGTATATATATATATGTATATGTATATATATATATGTGTGTGTATATACATAGATATATATATGTGTATATATACATAGATATATATATATAATATGTATATATATACATATATATATATACATATATATATATATATATGTATATATATATATATATATATATAATATATATATATACATATATATATACATATATATATATATATATATATACATATATATACATATATATATATATACATATATATATATATATATATATATGTATATATATGTATATATATATATATATGTATATATGTATATATATGTATATATATGTATATATATATATATATATATATATATATATATATATACTTAGGGATGTTTTCATAACTTTATATACCCTTATATGTCCATGCATGGTTTCTAAAAAGTTATGAAAACAAATGATGCTAAGCCAAACTTCTAGAGTCCATAACTTTTGATATGCAAATCTATTTGATCTCTCATTTGTGATAAAACAACCATATCAAAAATTATAATTAATCAATAAATATATATTTCCATTTAGGGATATTTTTGAAATTATTTTTAACCTTATATATTCACATATGGCCTCCAAATAGTTATAAAAATAAATGATATGGATTGTAAACTTCTCAGGGTGATAACTGTTGATTTGTAACTCCATATGATCTCTCATTTACACCGAAACAACCATATTAGATAGGTCTATAATGCTTATATATATTTATATATGTTTTTATAACTATTAACACCCTCATATTATAATGTATAGCCTCTAAAAGAATCTAAAAATAAATGTTATAGACTCCAAACTTTTGAAGTTCATAGCTTTTAATTTTTAATTTTTTTTGAGCTCTTATCTACACTAAAATTACCATCTTAAAATTTAAAAATCATAAATAAATATATCTATGTGTTTATATATGTTCTAATGATTTTTATGACCATCTGATGGTCACATATGTTTTCTAGAGGCCATACTTGTTGATTTGTAACTTTGTTTGAGGTCTCATTTGTGATAAAAAAAACCATATCAAAAATTATAATTAATCAATAAATATATATTTCCATTTACGGATATTTTTGAAACTATTTTTAACCTTATATATTCACATATGGCCTCCAAATAGTTATAAAAATAACTGATATGGATTGTAAACTTCCTAGGGTGATAAATGTTGATTTGTAACTCCATATGATCTCTCATTTACACCAAAACAACCATATTAGATAGGTCTATACTGCTTTTATATATTTACATATGTTTTTATAACTATTAACACCTTCATATTATAATTTATAGCCTCTAAAAGGTTCTAAAAATAAATGTTATAGACTCCAAAATTTTGAAGTTCATACCTTTTAATTTTTAATTTTTTTGAGCTCTTATCTACACTAAAATTACCATCTTAAAAATTAAAACTCATAAATAAATATATCTATGTGTTTATATATGTTCTAATGATTTTTATGACCATCTGATGGTCACATATGTTTTCTAGAGGCCATACTTGTTGATCTATAACTTTGTTTGAGGTCTCATTTATGTCAAAATATTTGTCACAAAAATATAACTCATCCATACATAGCTCTATCTATTTGTGGATATTTTTAAAAAAATTAGACCCTCATATGCTTAGGCATGCCCTCTTAAAATTTATGAAAACAAATGATTCAATGTCTAAACTTCCAAAGGCCATAAATTTTGATTTGTAACTATGTTTGAGATCTCATTTATGCCAAAATGGTCATCTCAAAAAGTAAAATTTAGACATAAATAGATATATCCATTTAAATATATTTTCATAAATTTAAGACCCTTATATGGTCATGTATGGCTTCTAAAAATTTATAAAATTAATTGATATAGAGTCTAAACTTCTAGAAGCCATATATAACTTTGGATCTATAAGTCCATTTGATTTATTATTTTCTCTATCTATTTTGGAATGTTTTAAAAACTTTTATAGCCCTATAATGGTCATTTATGGCCTTTTACTATTTATAAAACAAATTATATATAATCCAAACATCTAGAGGCCATAACATTTAATTAGTAACTCTCTTTGAGTTCTAATTTTTGCCAAAATGACCCTCTTAGAAAGTACAATTCAACCTTAAACAAATCTATCAATTTAGATATGTATTTATAAATTTTAAAAACTTAATATGGTAATGTATGTCCCCCAAAAAATTATAAAAATGTATGGCTAAATTTTATTTTTGAAGATGGTCATTTTGATGAAAATGAGAGGTCAAACAAAGTTATGTATCAAAAGCTATGGATTCTAGAAGTTTTCACTCCACATCATCATTTTTAAGTACTTTTCAAAGGCTATACATGAACATATTATGGTATTAAAGTTTTTAAAAACATTTTTAAATATATAGAGTTATTTATGGTTGAATTATACTAATCAAGATGGTCCTTTTGGCATAGCCAAGAGCTCAAATAGAGTTACAAATCAAAAGGTATGGCCTCTAAAAATTTGAAATCTGTATCATTTATTTTTAGAATTTTTTAGAGGCCATATATGACCAAATTAGGGTCATATTTTTTTTGAAACATCCATAAATGGATAGAGTTATTTATTTATGAATTTTAATTTTTGAGATGGTCATTTTAGTGCAAATGAGAGCTCAAACAAAGTTACAAATCAAGAGTTATGACCTCTATAAGTTTGGACTTCACATCATTTATTTTTATAAATTTTTGAAGGCTATATGTGATCATCTAATGGTATGAATGTTTTTTTAAATCATAAAAAAAGGATATAGTTATTTATGTCTAATTTCACTTTTTAATATGATCATTTTGGCATAAATAAGAGCTCAAAAAAATTTATGAATTAAAATTTATGACCTCCAAAAATTTGGCCTCCACATTATTTATTTTCAAAATGTTTTAGAGGCCATATGTGACCATATAAATATATAAATAGTTTTGAAATCACACCTAAATGGATAGATCTATTTATGGCTGAATTATAATTTTTGAGATAGTTATTTTGTCATGAACGAGAGCTCAAACAAAATTATAAATCAAAATTTATGGCCTCTAAAATTTTAAAATCTGCATCATTTATTTTCAAAACTTTTAAGAGGCCATACATGACCATTTGAACATCTAAAAATTTATGAAAGTATTCCTAAATGGATAGATTTTATTATTACTGATCATACTTTCTTAGAGATTCATTTTGGTATAAATTAGAACTAAAATGGAATTACATATCAAAATTTATGTCATTTAAAAGTTTGGACTCTCCATCATTTGTTTTTAAAAAAAACTAAAGGCCATATATGATCATTAGGGTTTGAATGTTTTTAAAAACATACATAAAAAAATATTACTATTTATGGCTAAATTGTATTTCCATAAACAATCATTTTGGCATAAACAAGACCTAAAATAGAGTTACAAATAAAATGTTATGGCCTCAAAAGGTTTGGACTCCACATCATTTGTTTTGATAAATGTTTAGAGGTCATACATAGATATGAGGTTACAAAACATTTTGAAAACATTCTTAAATATCGATGAATTTTAATTTTTGAGAGGATAGCTTTCATGCAAATGAGAACTCAAATGGAATTATAGTTCAAAAGTTATGGCTTTTAGAAGTTTGAAATCTGTATCATTTGTTTTTATAAATTTTTAGAGGCTATACATGACCATATAAGGGTTTTAAAATTTATAATAAAATACATAAAATGATGAAGGAAATATGTGACCATATGATATCATCATTTTGGCACAAATAAGATCTCATACAAAGTTAGGAATCAAAATTTATGGCCTCCAAAAATATGGACTCCATATCATTTATTTTCATAACTTTTTAAAGGCAATGCATGACCATCTAAGGGTAAATTTTTTTCTAAAAACATACATAAATTAATATTTTTTTATTAATAAATTGTATTTTTATTGTTAATTTTGTCTTAAATTGGATCTCAAATAGAGTTACAGATCAAAAGTTATGGCCTCTATAAGTTTAAACTCCACATCATTTATTTTTATAACTTTTTTGAGGTACAGTGTGACCATATTATGGTATAAAAAATTCTAATAAAATATAAAAATGGATATATTATTTATTAATAAATTTTAATTAATAACAGTCATTTTAGTGAAATTGAGAGCTTAAACGAAGTTACAGATCAAAAGTTATGGTCTCTAGAAGTTTCAAATTTGTATCATTTATTTTCTAAAACATTTGGAAGCTATATATAACCATATAAGGGTTTGAAATGTTATAAAAACATCCATAAATTGATAGAGTGTTTTATAAATAAATTATATTTTTTCAAGATGATCATTTTGGTGCAAATGAGAGCTCAAATAGAGTTACAAATCAAAAGTTAGGGCCTCTAGAAATTTGGACTTTGTATCATTTGTTTTTAGAACTTTTTAGAGGTTATATGTAACCATATGAGGGTTAAAAATGTTTTGAAAACATCCCTATATGGATAAATATGGTAAAAATTTTATATTTATTTTTTTAGATAAGGTTAAAGGTTTGGTTTTTTGGCAGGGGTCCATACCCTGTTATAAAAGTGTCGAAACCTAGATAAACATTAAAACCAAAATAGAGTTAGTTAAATAGTAAACCAATAGAGTTACAATAAAATAGAGCAAAAATTAGTTTAAAAAAAGCAAAATTAGCTAAAATAAAATAGAAAACGTATTAGTTATGAAGCCTATTGAGGTTGTGTTTTAACTCATTCATTCTACTATACATATTCTGAAGCCTACTAGCCATGATATTATCCTTGTTCTTCCCAGAATGCTTCTAAATGTTGCTTCTATTACCCTTATCCAAAATAGTAGCTATATAATTGATGATAGTAGCTTGATTACCAATAATATTCACCATACTAGTAGTGATGTTATCCAAATCATTAAAATTACTAAAAAGGTTATTAACCTTTACACCCAAATTATGAATCTAAATCTAAGCATTCTTAATGTTATCCTCATTGCAATAAAATTGCTTAATCTTCTTTTTATAACTGTGACTAAGATTATTTAACTCTTTAGTAACATCATTGGTCAATTTTTTTAGATTTTCAATCTCATTGTAGAAATTGGAGTTGTCATGATCAGAAGTGTTACTCAAGGAAAGAGGGAAATGAACAACATTAGGTTTGTCACAATCTAAAATATTCCCCTAATTTGAGTGACTACATAAAACCCTTTCATTGGGGTGCTTGTTCATATTATTAGAACTACCGCTTCCCCTCTTTTTTTTATAAGAATAAGGCAATGTGTTCCTAGGTGGAGGGGTAACTGAAGGGTTGAATCTTAGGGCTGAGTTAAGGAAATGAAGATACAAAATCAAAATTATAGATTGGTGAGAGGAATTGGCAAGCTTCCACATTTGTAGTTTTTGAATATAACAAATTTTATCTTTATTATCCTTGATAAGTCAAAGGAATAATATGAATAATAACTTTCATTTTGAATCAAATTTTTTATAAATGCATTTATTGATATAGATAAAGACTATCCTTGTAGTTTTTTTATGTCTCAGATTGTAAAAAATTACCATAAGCTGTTAAGGTCCAATATCTATCTATAGGCATCTAGATTGAGAAGTGCCTATCATCCTGTTGCCCAATCTAGTATGTTATTCCATGCTAGAGTCTATTTTATCTAGTGATGGTGAGTCTTTATTATGTTTTCCACTATAGTTTACCAATAAAATAGATTTATTATGGCTGAATTATACTTTTTGAGACAATCATTTTTGTGTAAATGAGAACTCAAATAGAGTTACAAATTAAAATTGTTCAAAAATTATAAACTTTTTTAAAGCTTATTTTAAATGTCCAATTCATTTAAAGGATGAAAAACATAAGTATCCACTATAAACACCATATATTTTATGATAGATCTTTTGGTCATTATTATAGATTTAAATATTAGATATGTAAATTTTTATTCTTTTATCTACAAAATAAATAGTTTTTTAGTTTTCATATCTTTATTTTTTCATTTTTTTTGCTTATTTGATATTTTTAAAGTTTTTGATATGGAGTTTTTTATTTTTTATTTTTTTGTCTTTGGAAAGTTTTAAAAAACTATTTTATTCAACATCTTAGAGGAAAAAAACATCTCCATTGCATTCAAAGGCCAAAAAACATAAGAATTAGTCGTAAACACCATAGGGCTTGATGAAAGACCTGCATATTTTTTTAATATTTAAAGATAAAAACCATAGATTTTAATTATTTTATCTATAAATTGATAATTTTTAGTTTTTAATTATAATTTTTCATTTTTTCTTTATATCATACATTTTTTTAGTTTTTCAAATATGAAGGTTTATTAAGTTTATGGTCTTGAAGGAGTTTTAGGAAGCTATTTTATACAACATGCTTAAATAAAAAATATATCTCTATTGTGTTTAAAGTTCGAATACATAAGAATCAATTGTAAGCACTGTAGGGTTTTATAACAATATTTAGGATCATTTTTTTTAATTTAAAAATTGGATATATAGTTTATTGTTATTTTATCCTAAAAATAGGGATTTTTTAAAGTTTTAATATCTACATTTTTTCATTTTTATGTACTTGATATTTTTTTATATGCAGTTCTTATTTTTATCTATAAAAGAAATGTTCTTTTTAGTTGTCAGATCTATAGTTTTTCATTTTTTTGCATATTCAACATTTTTTTTAGTTTTCAAATATGATGCTTTCTTGGTGGCTTTGAGAAATTTTAGAAAATTATTTTGTGTAGCATATTTAAGTAAAATAAACATCTTAATTATGTTCAAAGGATGAAAAACAAAAGAATTGACTATAAGCACCATATGGTTTTCTCACAAAATTTGCTCATTTTTGAAGTTTTAAAGATTGGATATATAGTTTTTCTAATTTTTTTAATATAAAATTAACATTTTTTATTGAAAAGTGTATCTATAAATTAATCAAACAAGGATATGGTATAATGCTAATCATACAAAAATATTGGGTGGATAAGTCACACTCCATGAGCATAACCACACCAAGGGTGAAAACACCTCAAGAAATGCATAAAATGTGGTTAATAAATGACCAAATATAAAAAACATCACATCAATAGTAAAAAAATAATAAAAAATATAAAGGAATAGAAAAAAATAAAGAGGACTATAAGTAGCCATATCAAACATGGACATCGAGGAAGGCAGTGGAGATAATGGGTCCTGAAGCTTATCACCCCATCCTCCCAAATTAGGAGTATCTTCATCAATAGGTAAGGGATCCCAAAAATTATTTTTTTGGTCTTATAATGCTTCATCTTGGTGTCTTACAAGAGAGATTACTAGTGCTAGTCATGGAAAATTGTGTTGGGGGAGGACCCCAACTCCTGATGTCACCATCACATTTTAGGGGGGGGAAGTCACAGCCCCTATCATCACCTCAAGATCTAAAAGAGCCACTTAGGCCACCATGTCATGGGGATGACCAATTAAGTGGATGATGATGATGATAATATCTCTTATCTCTAGTTATGGAATGCTATCGGTGTGGTCTATACCCTCATCCTTTGGGAGGTGTATGATATCATGGAGGCTTATGAGGTTCATGGCTAACCATGTATGGGACATTTCCATAGTGGTCGAATAAACATTATAGGTGGTGAAGTTCGATGAAAACTTTATTAGTTTGGCTTTGAATCTGAAGAGTAAGATTAGATAAAATAATAATTTTATTAATAATATAAAAACTACATTTTATCTCTTCATTATTAAATCAATCATAATTTCTAGCTTTCCATATTTAAAATAAAATATTAGATTGAAAGATATACCAAAATCTATTATATTTTACAAGAAACAAATCTAAGTCCCTCAAGAGAGCTAATTTCCATGTAAAGAATTCATGTCAAAAGGGTTAAAAGAGTGAGTGAATCTCGTTCTATGTAGATTATGCATGAGATCAAAACAAAAAAAGGTTCTTACAAGTCTCTAGTTACTGACAAGCTAGGTAGATGGGGTTAGAGACTCCCAAATTCTTGACCTAATTACCCATAGGTAAGCCCTAATAAAGGAGACACCATAAAGATGAGCTTTTTTAGGCTTAATGATGGTCATCAACATAGTGTTAAAACATTTGACCAAAACCCCATGTTTGGAACAAAGATTCCATCTAAGGTAAAAATAAAATCTCAATTATTTTATTTTTTTCATATTTGACATTTTTTTAAGTTTTCAATTATGGAGTTTTTTTTTGTTAAC
This sequence comes from Torreya grandis, assembly GCA_037957365.1. Classification (NCBI taxonomy): domain Eukaryota; kingdom Viridiplantae; phylum Streptophyta; class Pinopsida; order Cupressales; family Taxaceae; genus Torreya; species Torreya grandis. Next base: position 541,536 of record JARHVA010005248.1, on the reverse strand, counting down.
ATTAAGAAGTTTTAAGAAACTATTTTCTATAAAATCCTAGAGTAAAAGTGACACATTCATTACATTTAAAGGATAAAAAACATAAAAATTTATTGTAAACAATTTTATAATAAACATTTTGGCTCAGTTTTTCATATTTAAAAATTAGATATGTTTTTATTCTTCATTTTATCTACAAAATCGACCTTTTTTTCATTTATTTCAGATCTATAGGTTTTTTTTTTGCATATTCAACATTTTTTTCAATTATCAATAATGTTTTTTTGTATGAGATCTCAAATGGAGATATGGATCAAAATTTATGGCCTCTAGAAGTTATAAACTTTTTGACTTTGCATCATTTATTCTTATAAAATTTTGAATGTCATTTATGACCATATAAGGGTCATAAAGTTAATAAAATATTTCTAGATGGATAGATTTATTTATCACTAAATTATAATTTCTAAGATGGTCATTTTGGTGTAAATAATGGATCAAACAAAGTTATTGATCAAAATTTATGGCCTCTAGAAGTTTGGAATCCACATTATATATTTTTTAAATGTTTTAGAGGCCATACATGAGCATCTGAGGTTATAAAGACTTATAAATACATCCCTAAATACATATAACTATTTATGGTTGAATTTTACTTTATGATATGGTTGTTTTGGTGCAAATGAGAGCTCAAATAGAGATTCATATCATAAGTTATGGTCTTAAAAAATCTAGACTTTGCATAATTTGTTTTCAAAACTTTTCAAAGGATATACATGATCATTTAGGGATCAATTTTTTTTTGAAAACATCAATAAATGTATAAAAATATTTAAGGATGAATTTTACTTTCTAAGATGATAGTTTTGGTGTAAACAAGAGCCCAAACATATTTACAGATCAAAAGTTATGGTCTCCAAAAGTTTGGAGTTTACATTATTTATTTTTAGAGCATTTTCAAAGACATATGTGACCATATGAGGCTTAAAAAATTATTTAAAAAACTCAAAATGAGTATATATTTTAGTCTCTAAATTATGGTTTTTGAGAAGGTCATTTTGGCATAAATAATGGCTCAAACAGAGTAAGAAATTAAAAGTTATGGCCTCCATATCATTTGTTTTCATAAATTTTTAGAGGTCATACATGACCATATGAGGGTCTAAAAGGTTATTGAATCATATATAAATAGATACACCTATGTATGATTGGATTTTAGTTCCTGAGATAATCATTTTAGCATAAATGAGATCTCAAACAAAGCTAAAAATCAATAATTATGTCCTCTAGAACTTTAGATTTCATATCATTTATTTTTAAAAAAATTTATAACACATACATGACCATTTAAAGGATATAAAATTTATAAAAAAAACATTCCTAAATGCATATATATATATATATATATATATATATATTTATAATTTAATTTTACTTTATGAGATAATCAATTTAGTGCAAACAAGACCTCAAATGGAGTTACAAATCAAAAGTTATGGCCTCCAAATGTTTGGACTACATCATTTGTTTTCAAAACTTTTTGAAGGCAATACATGACCATATAAGGGTCCAAAATGTTATAAAAACATCTAAAAATTGATATATCTATTTAATTATGAATTTTAATTTCCAATATGGTAATTTTTGTGTAAATGGGAGATCAAACAGAGTTACAGATCAAAAGCTCTGACCTCTAGAAGTTTGGACTACACATCATTTTTTTTTAGAAATTTTTAGAGGCCATACATGGCCATATGAGTGTCTAATGTTTTTATCAAAACATAGATAAATTATATATCTATTTATGGCTGAATTATATTTTTTGAGACAAATTTTTCACATAAATGAGAGCTCAAATAGAGTTACGAATCAAAATTTATAGCCTCCAGATGTTTGGAATCTATATCATTTTTTCAAACCTTTTCAAAGGCCATGCATGACATTTGAGGGTCTAAAGTTTTTAAAACATTCCTAAATAGTTATAACTATTTATGGATGAATTATAAATTTTGAGATAATCATTTTGGTGTAAACGAGATTTCAAATGGAGTTATGGATAAAAGTTTATGGCCTCTAGAAGTTTGGAATGTTTTAACTCTACATTATTTGTTCTCATAACTTTTTGAGCTCTATACATGACCATTTGAGGGCTATAAAGTCCTCAAAACATCCCTCAATGGATATATTTATTTATGGATGAATTATACTTTATAATATGGTTGGTTGGGCATAAACAAGAGCTCAAATAGAGTTACAAATCGAAATTTATGGCCTTAAAAAATTTGGATGCTACATCATTTGTTTTCGGAACTTTTTTAGTCCAAAAAAGACCATATGAGATTGTAAAAAGTTATAAATACATTGATAAATATATATAATTTTTTATGGATGAATTTTAATTTTTAATACAATCATTTTAGAATAAATTAGAGATTAAATAGAGTTATGGATCAAAAGTTATGGCCTTAAGAAGTTTAGACACTGCATAATTTATTTTTCAAAATTTTTTAAAGGCTATACATAACCATATGAGGGTCATAAAAGTTCTTAAAACATCTCTTAATGTATATATCTATTTATATATGAGTTTTAATTTCTAAGATATTCATTTTAGCACAAATGATAGCTCAAATAGAGTTATGGACCAAAATTTATGGCCCCCAAAAATTTTGACTCTGCATCATTTATTTTTAAAAAAATTTAGGAGACATAACTAACCATTTGAGGGTCTAAAAAGTTTTTAAAATATCTCTAAATGGATATATTTATTTATGGATAAATTTTACTTTCTAAAATGGTCATTTTGGCATAAATGAGAGCTCAGACGGAGTTACATATCAAAAGTTATGGCTTCTAAAAGTTTAGACTCTACAACATTTATTTTTAGACTTTTAAGAGGATACACATGACCATACGAAGATCAAAAATGTTACGTAAATATCCATAAATGGATAGAGATTTCTATGTATGAATTTTACTTTTTGGTATGGTCATTTTGGTGTAAATGAGAGATCAAATGGAGTTATTAATAAAAAAAAAAGTAATGGCCTCTAGAAGTTTGGACTTTGCATCATTTATTTATTTTTTTTAAATAGAGTTCATACATGACCATATGAAGGTTTTAAAATTTCTAAAAACATAATTAAATGGATCAATATTTTATGGATGAATTTTATTTTTTGAGACAATGACTTTAGTGCAAATGAGAGCTCAAACAGAGTTACGAATCAAAGGTTATGGCCTCAAAAAGTTTGGACTCCACATCCTTTATTTTTAGAACTTTTTAGAGGCTATGCATGACCATATGAGGGTCCAAAATTTTATAAAAACATCCCTAAATAGATAAAAGTGTAAATTAAAATTTCTGAAATGATCATTTTGGTGTAAACAAGAACTCAAACATAATTACAAATCAAAAGTTATAGCTTCCATAATTTTGGAATCCACATCATTTATTTTCATAACTTTTTAGAGACAATAAATGACCATATGAGGTCATTTTTTTTTAAAAATCATCCCTAAATGTATAAATATATTTATGGCTAAGATGTATTTTTTGATATGATCATTTTAGAGTAAATGAGAGCTCAAACAAAGTTATAGATCAAAAGTTATGGCCTATAAAAGATTGGACTCTGTATCATTTATTTGTAGAACTTTTAAAAGTCCATATACGACCATATAAGGTTCTTCAAATTTATTAAAAAATCCTAAAATGAATAGAGCATTAAAAATGGATTAAATGAAGTTACATATCAAAAATTATGACCTCTAAATTTTTTGATTTTGTATCATTTATTTTGAAACATTTTCAAAGGTTATACATCAGCATATGAGGGTCTACAAAGTTATAAAAAATCCATAAATGGATACATATATTTATGAATTTATTTTAATTTTTTAGAGGTCATTTTGATGTAGACAAGAGCTCAAACATAGTTACATATCAAAAGATATGGCCTTTTAAAGTTTGGACTTCGCATCATTTATTTTATGAAAATTTTAGAGGCCATTCATGACCATATGAGGGTTTTAAAAGTTATAAAAACATCCATAAATAGATAGATTAAATACATGACCATCTAAGATTGTATTTTTGGTGTAATCAAGATTTCAAACTGAGTTATAGATCAAAATTTATATCCTTCCAAAGTTTGGACTCTACATCATTTGCTTTAAAAAAAATTGAATGTCCATAATGACCATATGAGTGTCCAATTTTTTCAAAAAACATCCCTAAATAGATATATATATATATATATATATATTTAAGGTTGAATTATAATTTTTGAGACAATAATTTTGGAACAAATGGGAGCACAAATAGAGTTACAGATGAAAACTTATGGCCTCTCAAAGTTTGGACTTTGTATAATTTGTTTTCAAAACATTTAAGAGGCCATACATGACCATATGAGGGTTTTAATTTTTTTTAAACATAATTAAATATATAGAAACAATATATGACCATTTATATGGTCCTTTTGGTACAAACAAGAGATAAATTAGAGTTATGGATCAAAATTTATGGCCTCTAAAAGTTTTGACTCCACATTATTTGTTTTAAAAACTTTTTAGAAGATATGAATAATAATATAAGGTTATAAATAGTTTTTACAAAATTATTAAATGAATAAGTATATTTATGGTTGAATTATACTTTTTGAGATTGTTGTTTTGATGTAAATGAGAAATCAAATAGAGTTATGGATAAAAAATTATGGCCTCTTGAAGTTTGAACTCCATATCATTTATTTTTAGAACTTTTTGAAGGCCATATGTGATCATTTAAGTATATGAAATGTTATGAAAAAATCCCTAAATGGATATAATTATTTATGGCTGAAGTTTACTATCTGAGATGGTCATTTTGGTTTAAATAAGGGTTTAAATAGAGTTATGGCCTCTAAAATTTTGGAATCTATATAATTTATTTTTAGAACTTTTTATATGTCATATGTGAATATTTGAGGGTTTTAAAAGTTATAAAAAATTCTTAAATGGATATATTTTTTATGGTTGAATTTTAATTTTTGAGATTATGGTTTTGGTACAATTGATAGTGCTAGATAGTTATCATGATGATGTCATGGTGTTGTCATATATTTTCTCTAGTGAGTATGTAGTGTGCTTTATGTACGGTTGGTTGATCTTCGGTATCAACATAGCTTGAGAAGATCAAGGATGAGTATGGTGATTATATCATGTGTAAGAGGTCCCTAAGATGTGAGCCATGATTTTAGATCTTGTGTGCACAAATGGAATTCATTTGGTTGATCATAGTTTTCAGCTAGACACTTTGGGTCTAATGGTAGAAAATATGAGTTGGAAATTTGATGATATCACCATTGCCACATGGGAAGGACTCAAGGGGAGCTAGTCATATGGTTGTAATCAAAATAGTACCTAGTTGTTATGTGTCAAATATCAAATCATGCATCGAATCATGGTCAAAGATATGAGGGTACAGAGTTGTCCTCTAAGATAGATTTCACTATTTTCCCATAACCAAATTTGATATATGGTCGGAAAGAGATGAGTAAGAAATTTGATGATGGAATATATCACATGTGTGGATGTTTTAGGAGAAGGTGGTCATATAGGTTTATTCAATTTTAGACCTAGTTTATTTGTATTAATTTTTATATCATGTGATGTAACACGTCAAAAGATATCCTTATACAAAGTTGGGCTCCCAAACAGATTGACTATGCTTTCCCATACTTAGCCAGTTTTGTAGTGTGGTAGAAAGAGTCGAGTGAGAATTTTGAATGTGTTATATCTTGCACATGTGAAGATGTCAAGAAAATATGATCATATGGGTTTAATCAATTTTGAGCATAGATGATTTTTTTTTTTAATTTGAGATCATGCACTGAAGTGAGGCAAAAGTTATGGATGATAAAATTTGGCCTCTAAAGTAGATTTGGACATGGTTGGCTCTGTGAAAGAATTTTATGAGAAGGCATGTTAATGGAATTATATATTGCATGCAGAATATTTTTAGGAGTAGTTGGTTACATGGTTAGATTCTCTTATGGAAGGAGATCATCTGGTCCAAATTTGAGATCCTACATTGAAGTGAAAAATAAATTATTGAGGTGCAAAAATGGTTACTCATGTATATTGATAGGGTCCCCAGACTTGTTCAAAAAGATGAATGGTGTGCATTACCTCCAAGTAGTCAAGATTCAATGAGATGAGGATAGGTACACAAATTTTAATGTTTAAATAAAGGTATAAGATAAGGATCCAATAGTGATTGGGTGTTTGTATAGATGATCAAATGATGAGAATTGATCATTAATGACCTGGTTGATCCATAGAGATCAATAAAGTGCATTAATTCAAAATAACCAAATTACATGAGATAAGGGCAGTGTGATAGATGTTTAATGTTTGGATTTAGTGGTCTATGTATTAAAGCTCAAAAAAATTTGATGGTATGAGATTGATGTTGAGTTGAGAGTCCATGAGATTTGAGCATTATGTTTTAAGGTTAACTGTGATTGTTTGTATTTGAATTTTTGAATTTGTAAAGGAAATAACTAGTGTCTAGTTTTTAGACCATATCTTTAAAAAGAATATTAATTTGCTCATGTAGTATAAATAAAATTGGTAAAGTAATCCAAGATACATATTGATATATTTATTTAAATATTTAAAAGTGAGTATAGTAAAAGTTACTGAGACTAGAAGTTGAATATATGTTCATGCTTATTCTACAAGTGACCCAAGAAGGATATTCATGATTTTATTGATGTTTTTTCAATGTCTCATGATGAATTAGCTATTGGATCATGTTGTATAATCTATTAAGATGATCTATGTGGAATTTAGAGGTGTGATAAATCTATCTTAAGTATGAATAATGTTTAATAAGTTGATTATGTGTTCATTCATGGTGACTGTGTGCACGAGGTCAATGTTTGAGTTGTTTAAGCATATGTAGAGGTGAGATAAGTTAACTATGATCATTTAAGGATTTTTAAGGTGATATAAGAAGTGGGAATATGTATTTGAAAGTGGTCTTATGTTCTTATTTTTCTCAAGGGAGTGATAAAGGAGTGAATGGGTTCACATGAGACTTAGAGGAGTTACAAGGGCCTTATTAAAAGGTGTAGTTGCTTAAGGGTGACCCATAGATGCTATGGGTGACTAATGAAGATTTTATTTATCCATGTATTTATGTGTAATATTTATTAAGGATTAAGGCATGACTAATGGCTGACCAAGGTAGTAATTATGAAATATTTCTCTATAAATAGTGGAACTAAAGATGATGGGTTCTAGAATTTGTGTGAGAGAATAAAGAGTGATTGGAGGTGTGTGTGTGTGTGTGTGTGTGTGTGTGTGTGTTTTATGGATTAAAGGAGGGGTAGAGTTCATCAAGGATGTGTTGAAGAGAATATCAGTTTGAAGACTATTTATATGACTTATTGGTCATAATTCCGTTGACAAAATAGTGCTCTTGTAGATTAAGTGTGAGCAAAGGTGAAGAGAGATAAGTTGAGGTCCATCATCAAATATTGTTGACATTAGTTTAGAGTTGGAAGTGTTTTATAGGTTTTGTTGTGGTATCTCATCATCTAAGGTGGTTTTAGACTCCTTAAAAGTTAAAACTTGCTAAAATGTCTAGTTGTTATTGTAATTTATCTAGACAGGTGTGGTTACACCTTGTGGGATTGGAGTCTCCCTAAATAGGGATTGTAATTTTTTGATCAATTTTAGTTGTTATAAATTAGATCTTTTTATTATAGGATAGTAGTCTAATTATGGGTTCTAGTGGGTTTTATTCCCCAAGAGGGTTTCCCATGTATGTTTTGTGTAAGGTGATTGATCTTACATTATCTCTCTTACTCATTACTATGAAAGTTTTTTATGCTTCATGAATACCTGTGGTAGTTGATTAAGTATTTTTAAAAATCAAAATTGAAGTTGGATTTTTTGGTCTCACTGATTTACCCCCTCCTCTCAGTGATTGTACCTATAAACATTAGTATTAGAGCAAGGTCATTTGGTAAAGGTGTGATAGCTTGAAAGTGATCCAAGGTATAATGGCTAGTCAAAATGCATAAGGTGGTTTATATAATAAGTAAGAACTGATGTTCAATGGATCCAATTATAAATTTTGGAGTGTTAGGATGAATACCTACATTATGTTCCTAAGGTTTGATGTATGGTAATCAGTTTTGGATGGTTATGTTGTTCATATTATTCATATATCTAGTGTTGTAGATAAAAATATATTTGAGAACAAGTTTAAGGAAATGAATGCCATCATTTGTAGTCTTACAAAAATTGAGTTCACCAAAGTAATTCCTTACATAACTACCAAGGAAATATGGGATAACTTGAAGACTATTTTTGAAGGATATTTAAAGGTTAAGCTTGATAAGTTGTAGACTCATAAAAGGAAATTTGAGAGTCTCAAGATTAATGAAGAAGATATTGTGTCATCCTTTCTGTAAAGAATTGATGAGATTGTGAATATCATCAAAGGTCTTGGAAATAATCTTGAAGATACTACTATGGTTCATAAGGTTTTAAGGTCTTTATCCCCCAAGTTTGATTCAAAGGTTTTTGCTATATTAGAGAGTCATGACCTTACTTAGTTGAATATGGATCAATTTCATAGCACCCTTACTACCTATAAGATGAGGAAGAATGATGATATACCATCAAAGAAGGAAGCAACATGCAAGACAAAGATGAATCCTAAGAAGAATTTCCAAGGTAAGAAATATAAATAGGATGACATATTTTATTTTGATGATGATGGAATAATAGATTTAATTACTAATAAATTGAACATTGGCTCAGGGACGTATAAGGGTAAACTAACACTAAAATGTTTCAACTATGGAGAGGTAGGACATTTTGCTCAAAATTGCCCTCATAAGCATGAGAATAAAGATGATGAAGAGCATGATGAAGGATAACATGAATAAAATAAGACATATAGTAAGAAAGGGTCCAAAAATTATAACAACAAAAAGAGGTCCTTCAAGAACAAGAAGAGTCTATAGAACAAAGGAGATTGTAGCTCATCATATGAGAATGAAGACAGTGACTCAGAATATGATCATGAAGATAATGGTCCTACTTAATATGAATCCTTATTAATGGTTTAGTAATGAAGTTAATCACATAAAAATAAGTATACTTAGAGTGATTTAAATGATGATGAAGATGAGGTGGACTGTGAAACTATTTTGATGAATTCTCTTGAAGAACTGAAGATTAAGAAAAAGATCAATAAGAAGATGAAATTTAAGCTCAAGGACTATGAAGAGAAATTCAATGTGTATGAGATAAAAATGAATGAATATACCAAGGAGCATAAAGATATGATCAAGCATCTCAGTTGTCAATTAGAACTTCTATCTACAAGCCAAAAATTTAAAGAAGATGAATGTTCAAGATGTGTTTCTAAAAATTAATCTTTGAAATCTGAGCTAGAAAAGATAGCTAGTAAGGTGAAGACATTTGTGAGATTTAAAAAAATATCATATGATATAGATAATATTTTGAGTGGTCAAAAGCATGCTAGTGATAGAAATAGTCTTGGATATGAAGAAGAACAAAAGATTGTAACTCAAGATAAGATGAAGTCTAATGTGAATTAGGATAATCATACTTTGAAGAAAAATCATTAGACAAGGAGTGAAGGTGCTAATAGAGTAAAGACAAATCAGATCAAACAACCAAATGCCATGAGGTATGCAAAATTTAATGGTTACTATTATACATGTAATGAATTTTCTCATAGTTCTAGAGAGTGTAAGAGACCTATTATAAATGAATTTGCATGGGACTATGATGGGGGTCATAAATCAAAAGGTGTGAAAAGAATAAAGTGCTTTAACTATCTTGATGTGGGACACTTTACAAAATATTGTCCACATAGGATTAGACAAGGAGAGTACTCTTCAAAAGGGGGATGTTATTTGGTTTGTCATAACATAGGACACATTGCAAATTTATGTCCAAATACATTTCTTATAAAAGGTATGGTGTGCTATAATTATGAATAGAGAGGTCACATTAATAGATTCTACAATCAAATACCTACAAGAAAAAATAGATTTAATCAAGATCCTAGAGTTCAAGAAAGAAGGAATGTTAACACATGGAATCCAAAGGTGAAAAGTGTGAGTCAAAATGAGATTTTAGGTCCAATAATTTTTTGTCTATGGTGGATAATTCTTTAGTAGTTGAAGAGCACAAATAGGTCTCATTTTATGTTTATGTTGATAAAGAAGAGAACAAGCTCAATGACTAGAACAAGTTTCTAATTGAGGCTACTCCTAAGGTATATATGGATGCAAGTAAACATCTTTCTGTTACTAAGCATGTTTCATGTAAAAAATATCAATTATCTATGCCTAATGATGATTTTTCAAGCTATAAGGAAGATTCTTTAGATGAAAAGGTATGTAATGAATCTATGTTATCTCCATGTATTATTAATCTAACTCTATAAGAAAAGGAGAATGTTGTAGTGGTCAAGAAAGTTGTTTCTCCTAATCCAAAGAAGAAGAAGAACTACAAATATCAAATGAGCAAGGAGGAGATGGAAGATGAGGATTTATTTTTGTTTTAGGAGATTTGAATCATAGAAGATGTCTCTATCTATGATTCTTAAGAGAATCCTTTTAGTGGAGAAGCATGTTTACATTCTCAAGATGATAAATTCCAATTAGAGGAATTTTGTTAAGGGGGAGCAACAAGTTCATGATCCTATTTTAGAGTTTTGTGAAGGAGATATAATATAGAGTTAGATTCAATGGTTTTAGGTGACTTAATGATATTGATGAAAAGATCAAGAAGTGTTTGGTGCTTATAAAGGGTTGTAAATTTCTTTTTGGTGTGCTCCAAATATTTTTAAGGTCTGAAGGTATGTATGTGCCAATTGAAATTTTTAGAGTGCCCTTATTTTTCTATATTTTTTTATTCAAGGGAAAGCAAGCCTAAAATGGGTTATAATATTCCAAAAGGTATGAAAGATCAATTTTTGGTCCAAAAGTTTTTGATGGGTGTCTTAAAGTGTACAAGAATTTTCAGAGGTGGATGTTGATTAGGAGGTACTATGTTTAAGTTCTTAGGGTTTTGGGCTCTACTAGAAAAGTGGTTTGGCTTATGAGTTGAGGTCTAAGGATTATTAATTTTTGTAAAGGGACAAATGGGTGGTAAAATAAAGATTCATATGTATTTGAAGGTTTTTGGTTCTATAGTTATTCAAGTTTTTATCATAATGAAGGGCTAATTAGATAGTTGGTTTGTGAAGGAAGTATGATGAAAAAGATGAACCTAGTGATGAAAATTGTTATGCTTAGTGGGGGCATATAAGAGTGATATAGATATATATTTTTAGGTCTTGAAGATGTTTCTACTAAAAATTTTGGTATCTATAATTTTTAGGTAGGGCTACAAGGAGGATAAACATGCCTAGTTTGAAGAAGAGTGTTCTTTGCTCAGTTTCTCCAAAACACCAAGGTATGAGTATCTAAAGGTTTTTTATCAAGTTTTTTTAGTGCATGTTTCATATTTTTTGAGTGGAATGAAGATCTATTGATGGTCCTTGTAGTAACTTGAGAGAAGAGGCTAGTTAGTGTGTGTGATGGTTCTTCATGGTGTATGAAGGTTTGAAGATGCTCATAAAGTGAAATTACTTAGAGTTATTAGTGGGAGTCCCTCTTAGATGATTATTGATGTGTTTCATAAAATTTATATGGTTTGGTGTGTTCTTTACTAATTGGTTATAGTGCTTGATTGAAGAGAGTGTTGGCATGGAGCAAGAAGAGGTTGTTAAGACAAGCAGAAGAAGGCTCAAGGTAAGGGGGAGTTTGTATCATCTTTATAAGATGGTCATTTCCTATTTTTTATATTATTTTTAGTTTTTTAGGATAATATTGTGCCCAATTTTTCATTTTGTCAAAGGGGGAGAAAGCTCCTATTGGGGAGAAAGTTTTTATTGTGGGAGTGTTATGAAAATAGATAAGGTGAACTATATATATTGCTATATTGATGGGTGTTGACATCAATGAAAAATGGGAATATTTTAAGAGAGTTTTCATGATTATTTCATGTTATTATCATATCATTTCTTTTGTGAGTGGATGAAGTACCTTGATAATCTATGTGATAATGAAAAAATGTGTAATGTGTTTGTTCTAGTGTGCTTTATGTATGGTTGGTTGATCTTTAGTATTGACATAGATTGAGAGGATAAAGGATGAGTATGGTGATTAGAGAATGTGTAATATGTCACTACTATGTGATTCATTCTTTGAGAGCTTGTGTACAGAAGTGGAATTCATCTAGTTGATCATAGTTTTCCTCTAAACACTTTAAGTCCAGTGGCACAAAATTTGAATTGGTAGTTTTATGACATTACCATTACCACATGGGAAGGATTCAAGGGGATCTGGTCATATGGTTATGATCATAGTAGTCCCTATTTTTTATGTGCCAAATCTCAATTCATGTGTTGAATCATAGTCAAAGATATGATGGTTTAAATTTGGCCTCTAAGACACATTTCACTATTTTCCCATACTTAGCCAAATTGGCAATATGGTTAGAAAGAGCTAAGTAAGCAAGTTGATGATGGAATAGCTCACATGTGTGGAAATTTTAAGAGAAGGTGATCATATGTGTCTATTTAATTTTATACCTGATTTATTTTTGCTAATTTATAGATCATACGATGTAGTGAGCCAAAAGATACGCTTATGTAAAGTTGGGCTCCCACATAGATTGACTATATTTTTCTATACTTAACCAATTTTTTAGTGTGGTATAAAGATCTGATTGAGCATTTTTTAGGTTTTATATCTTACACGTATGAAGGTGTCAATAAAATCTGATGATATGGGTTTATTTAGTTTTGAGCATAGATGATTTGCACTTATTATTTAAGATCATACACTAAAGCATGGTGAATTTTGTGGATGATCAAAGTTGGCCTCTCAAGTAGATTCGGACATGGTTGGCTCTATGACATAATCTTATGAGAAATAATTTTAATGGTGTTATATCTCACATGCATGAGAATTCTATGAGTAGTGGGTCACATGGTTGGAATATCCTATGGAAGGAGATCATTTGGTCCAAATTTGAGATCTTATGTCAAAATGCAGAAGAAGTTGTTGAGGGGAGAAAATGAATACTCATGCATATTGATAGGGTCCCCATAGTCATTTTTGAGAGTGTTAAAACTTGAGAAAGATTAATGGTGGTGTTGCCTCTAAGGAGTCAAGATGTAATGAGATGAGGATAGGTTCACAAAGTTTAAAATTTGAGTAAAGGTACAAGATAAGGATCCAATGGTGAACTTATTCACCTTAAAAATGATTGAATGGTGAGCATTGATCATTAATGACTTGGTTGATCTGTAGAGATCAATAGAGTGTATTCAGTCAAATCTTCTAGATTACATGAGATGAGGTCAATGTGATAAATGTTTGACATTTGGCTTTGGTAGTCTATTCATTAAATCTCATACAAGATCGATGGTGCAAGATTGATATTAAGTTGAGACTCTATCATATTCAAGCATTGTGTTTGAAGGTTAATTGTGATTTTTTGCATTTGAATATTTGAATTTGCAAAGGAAAAAATTGCTATCTAGTATTTGGACCATATATTTTGATAAAAGATGAATTTACTCATGAAGTAAAAAGAAAAGTGGTAGAGGAATCCAGGGAACATATTGATATATTTATTTTAATATCTATAAGTGAGTATAGTCAAGTTTATTGAGCTTATAATTTTAATGTGTGTTCATTCTTATTTTGAAAGTGACCCTATAAGGATATTCAAGCTTGTATTGATGTTGTTTTAGTTTCTCATGATGAATTAGATATTGGATCTTGTTGTAGACTCCATGAGGATACTATATGTGGATTTTGGACGTTTGACAAATCTATCTTGAGTATGAATAATTCTTAATAAGTTGCCTATGTGTTTTTTCATGGTGACTATGTGCACCAGGTTTATGTTTGAGGGTTTGAACATATGCAAAGGTGAGGTAAGTTAACTATGATCATTTGAGGATGTCAAAGGTGATATAATTAGTGGGACCACATATTTTAAAGTTGTCATGTGTTCTTTTTTTACTCAAGTGAGTATTAAAGGAGTGAATGGGTTCACATGAGACCTATAATAACTATAAGGGACTTATTAAAAGGTGTAATTGCTTAAGGGTGACACATAGATGCTATGACCAACCGATTAATATTTTATTAAGTTGTTTCTTCATGTAAAATATGTATTAATGACTAGGGCATGCATAATGGCTGACCAAGATATTAATTATCAAAGATTTCTCTATAAATAGTGGAACCAAAGATGATGGGTTTTAGACTTTGTGTGATAGACTAAGGAGTGATTGGAGAGAGGAATGTGTGTGTGTTTTATGGAATGGATGGGTAGAGTACCCTCAAGATGTGTTTAAGTGTATATTAGTTTGAATACTATTTGTATGACCTATTGGTCATAATTTTATTGGTAGAATAGTGCTCTTATAGATTGAGTGTGAGTGAAAGTTAAAAGAGATAAGCTAAGGCCCACCATTAGGTGTTTTTGACATCAATTTAGAGGTGAAAGTGTTTTATAGGTGTTTTTTTGGTGTTTCAGCATCTAATTTAGTCATATCCTCCTTGTAAGGTAAATTTTTTTAAAAGGTTTGGTTGTTGTTACAATTTATCTAGACAGGTGTGGTAGCACCTTATGGGATTAGAGTCTCACTAAATAGGGATTATAGTTATCTAATTAGTTGTGGCTAGTCTAAATTGGATCTTGTTATCATAGAACAAAATTCCAATTGAAGGTTCTAGTGGGTTTTATTCCTCAAAAGGAATCACCATGTATGTTTTGTGTTATGTGATTGATTTTGCATTATCTCTCTTTCTCATTGCTATGAAAGTTTTTTATGATTCATGAATGATTTTGGTAGTTGATTAAGTATTTTTAAAGATAAGAATTGAATTTATATTATTTAGGCTCATTTATTCACCCTCCTCTTAATGATTGTACCTCTAATAGAGAAATAAAACAAAGTTATAGATCAAAAGTTATGGCCTTTAGAAGTTTGGACTCTACATAACTTTATTTAGAACTTTTTGGAAGCCATACATGACCATATGATGGTCTACGAAGTTCCAAAAACATATTTAAATGGATAATTCTCTATATGGTTGAATTGTAATTTCTTAGATGACCATTTTTCCATAAATGAGATCTCAAATAGAGTTATAAATCAAAATTTATGGCCTGCAAAAGTTTGGACTTTATATCATTTATTTTCATAAATTTTTAGAGGTCATATGTGAACATATGAGGGTTTAAAAAGTTTTAAAACATCCCTAAATAGGTAAAGTTATTTATGTCTGAATTGGAATTTCCAAGATGATCATTTTGACACAAATGAGAAATCAAATAGAGTTACATATCAATAGGTATGACCTCCATAAATTTGGAATCTACATTATTTGTTTTTAATAAATTTTTGGTGTTCATACATGACCATCTAAGGGTCATAAAAGTTTTTAAAATAGACCTAAATGTATAGATTTATTTATGGTTTAGTTTTACTTTTTGATATGGTCATTTTGGTGTAAATGAAAGCTCAAACAAAGTTATACATTAAAAGTTATGGACTGTAAAAGATTAGACTCCACATCATTTATTTTTCAGTGTTTTTGGAGACCATAAGTGACATTCTAAGGGTCTAAAATTTTCTAAAAACTAGTCTAAATATATAGAAATTTTTATGTATAAATAATATTATGTCTAAATTATACATTATAATATGGTTTCTTTAGTACAAATGAGAGCTTAAATGAAGTTACAAATAAAATGTTATTGCCTCTATAATTTTAAACTCCACATCATTTATTTACAAAAAAAATTATTGACCATATGTGATCATATAAGGGTTCAAAATTTTTCAACAACATCCCTAATGGATAAATCTATTAATGGTTGAATTGTACTTTTTGATATGGTAGTTTTAGTGAAAATGAGATCTCAAATGGAGTTACATATCAAATAAATGGTCTCTAGAAGCTTGGACTCTAGATCATTTATTTTCAAAACTTTGTAGAGGCCTTATGTGAACTGATGAGGTTCTAAAAAGTTCTAAAAACATTCATAAATGGATAGATCTATTTATGGTCTCTATAAGTTTGGAATCCACATCATTTATTTTCAAAACTTTTATAAGGCCATACATAACCATTTGAGTGTCAATGATCTTTTAACAACATCTTTAAATTGATAGAGATATTTATAGATAAATTTTACTTTGTAAGATGATCATTATGATGTAAATCAGAGCTTAAATAGAGTTATGGATCACAAGTTATGTCCTCTAAATATTTGGACTCTGTGTCATTTGTTTTTAAAAAAAATTGGAGGCCATACACGATTTATTTATGGTTAAATTATACTTAAAACATCTGAGAGTTTAAAAATTTCCTAAAACATACCTAAATGGATATATCTATTTATGGTTTAATTGTACATTTTGAGATGGTCATTTTCATGCAA
>JARHVA010005248.1:510000-520000 GCA_037957365.1 Torreya grandis | reverse complement strand
AGTTGAGTTGTACTTTTTGAGATGGTTGTTTTGGTGTAAATGAGAGTTCAAATAGAGTTATGGATCAAAAGTTATAGCCTCTAGAAGTTTAGACTCTACATCACTTATTTTTAGAAATTTTTGGAGGCCATACATGACCATATAAGGTTTTGAAAAGTTTTAAATACATCCCTAAATGAATGGAGTTATTTATGCTTGAATTTTAATTTTTAATACAGTCATTTTGACATAAATGAGAGCTAAAATAGAGTTATAGATCAAAAGTTATGCTCTCAAAAATTTTGGAGTCTGTATAATTTGTTTTCAAAACTTTCAAAGTCCATAATGACCATTTAAATGTTAGAAAAGTTTTAAAAACATCCATAAATGGAAATATTTATCTATGGATGAATTTTAATTTACAAGACTATGGTTTTGGTGTAAACATGAGCTCAAATAGAGTTATAAATCAAAAGTTATGGATTTTAGAGGTTTTGACTTCACATCATTTGTTTTGACAAATTTTGGGAAGAAAACAATGACAATATAAGGGTTTAAAGTGTTAGAAAAATATCCCTAAATGGATAAATATATAACTCCATTTTATCTCTCATTTGCACTAAAATAATTGTATTAGAAAGTTAAATTTGACTGTAAATAGATATATTCATTTAGATATGTTTTCCAAACTTTTAAGACCCTTATATGGTTATATATAGTTTCCAAAAGGTTCTAAAAATAAATGACTTGAAGTCCAAACTTTTAGAGGCCATAAATTTTGATTTGTAACTCCTTTTAAGATATCATTTGCACCAAAAAGACTATCTCAATATGTAAAATTTAGAAATAAACAACTATATTAATTTATGGATGTTTTAATAACCTTTATGACCCTCAAATTTTTATGTATGGCCTCTGAAAATTTCTAAAAACAAATTATGTGGTATTTAACCTTATAGATGCAATAAATTATGATTTGTAACTTTATTTGAGCTCTCATTTATGTCAAAACAACCTTATTATAAAGTACAATTCATCCATAAATCGATATATCCATTTAGGAATGGTTTTAGCGCATTTTATGACCCTCAAAAGTCCTTTGATAATTTATATAAGTAAAAAAAAGTGGAGTCAAAAAGTTCAAAAAATTTAGAGACCATAAATTTTGATCTGTAACTCCTTTTGAGCTCTTATTTGCACCAAAATAACCATATTAAAAATTAAAATTTATCCATAAACAAATATATCAATTTAGGGATGTTTTAATGACTTTTATTACCCTTATATGGTCACACATGTCCTCTAAAAAGTTTTGAAAATAAATGATGTGAAGTCCAAATTTTTAGAGGCCAAAACTTTTGATCTGTAACTCTATTTGAGATATCATTGATGCCAAAATAATCATCTCTAGAAGTAAAATTCATCTATAAAATTATATATTTATAAATTATTTTTATAACTTTTTAGACCCTTATATCATCATGTATGGCCTCTAAAATATTATAATAAGTGATACGATGTCTAAAATTTTAGAGGCCATAACATTTGATTCATAAATTTGTTTGAACTCTTGTTTATGCCAAAATGACTATATCAAAAATTAAAACTAGATAATTAATATATATGTGCATTTATAGATGTTTCTATAACATTTGTGACCCTTATATGGTCATGTATGGTCTCTAAAAATATTTGAAAACAAATGATGCAGAGTCCAAACTTTTGGATGCCATAAGTATTGATTTGTAACTCAGTTTGAGCTCTATTTTGCACCAAAAGGACTATATCACAAATTTTAATTCAACCATAAATTTATCTATCCATTTAGGTATGTTTTTAGAAATTTTTATACCCTCATATAACTACACATGGATTCCAAAAATTTATGAAAATAAATGATGCAAAATCCAAAATTTTGAAGGCCATAACTTTTGGTTTGTAAGTCCATTTGAGATCTAATTTATGCCAATAAAACAATATAATAAAGTAGAATTCACCCATATATATATAGTTAATTTTATAAATTTTTAGGCCCTTGGATGGTCATGTATGGCCTTCAAGAATTATGGCTTCTAAAAAGTTATGGAAATAAATGATGTGGAGAACAAAATTTTTGAGGCCTTGAATTTTGATTTGTAACTCCATTTGAGCTTTATTTTTCAAAAAAACCATAATATTAGAAATTTTAATTCATCCATAAATAAATATATCCATTTAGGGATGAATTCATAATGTTTCTAACCCTCAGATGCATGTATGGCCTTTAACAGGTTTTGAAAATAAATTATGTGGAGTGTAAACTTTTGGAGGCCATAACTTCTAATCTAAAAAAATGTTTGAGTTTTAATTTACACAAAAATTACCATATCAAAAATTATAATTTATAAATAAACATCTTTATCCATTTAGGGATGTTTTTAGATGTTTTTTAACCCTCAAGTGGTCATGTATGGTGTTTGGAAAAAAATGAAAAATAAATGATGTAGAGTCATAAATTTTGATACATAACTCTATTGGAACTCTATTTTAAACAAAAATTACTATCTTGTAAAGTATAAATAAACCATAAGGAACTATATCCTTTTATGATTTGAAAAAAAAAAAAAATCAAACCCTTAAATAGTACTATTTATGGCTTCCACAATATTCTAAAAATAAATGATGTGGAGTCCAACCTTCTAAAGGCCATAAATTATAATTTTTAACTCCATTTGATCTATAATTTGATTCAAAATTACCATATCAAAAATTAAAATTTAGACATAAATATCTCTATCCATTTATGGATAATTTTACAACTTTTCAAACTCTTAGATGGTCACGTATGGATTCCAAAAATTTATCAAAATAAATGATGCAGAGTCCAACCTTTTAAAGGCCATAAGTTTTGATATAAATAAATTCATAAATGGATATATTTAGTTATGTATTAATTTTAATTTTTGATATGGTTGGTTTGGCATAAATGAGGTCTTAAAAGTATTTACAGATCAAAATTTATGGCCTCTAGAAGTTTGGACTCCACATCATTTATTTTGAATAAAGTTGGAATATATACATGACCATTTAAGGGTATATAAAGTTATATAAATGTATTTAAATGGAAAAAAATATTTATGGTTTATTTTTACTTTCCAAAATAGTCATTTTGGTAAAAATGGAAACTCAAACAGAGTTATGGATCAAAAGTTATGACCTTTAAATGTTTAGTATTTAGATCATTTGTCTTCAAAAAAAATTGAAGGCCATGAATTACCATATAAGGGTATAATTTTTTTTAAAACATAAATAAATTAATATATTTATTTATGTCTAAATTTTAATTTCCTAGATGATGATTTTGGCATAAATAAGAGCTCAAACAGAGTTAGAAATCAAAATTGATGTCCTCTAGAAGATTGGCCTCCACATTATTTGATTTGAGAAATGTTCAGAGGCCAAATGAGACCATATAAGGGTACAAAAAGTTATTAAAATATCCTTAAATGGATATATATTTATGGATTAAATTTACTTTTTGAAATAGTCATTTTAAAGCAAATGGTAGCTTAAATAAAGTTATAGATCAAAACTTATGGCCTCCATAAGTTTGGGCTCCACATAATTTAATTTTAAATCTTTTTAAAGATTATACATAAGCATATGAAGCTATTAAAATTATAAAAGGTCCCTAAATGGATATATACACTATATTACCATTTGATATGGTCATTTTGGCATAGATAATAGTTTAAATAGAGTTACAGATCAAAAGTTATGGCCTCTAGAAGTTTGGATTCCACATCATTTATTTTCAAAAGTTTTATAAGGCCATGAATGATTATCTAAGGGTCTAAAAAGTTTTAAAAACATCCGTAAATATATATATAATTATTTTTTAATGAATTAAAATTTATAAGATGATCTTTTTGTTATAAATAAAGGATCAAATGATGTTACCGATCAAAATTTATGGCCTCCAAATGTTTAGACTCTACATCATTTGTTTTGAGAACTATTTAGAGGTAATACATGACCATATAAGATTCATAAAGTTTACAAAAACATATATATATATATATATATATATATATATATATATATATATATATATATATATATATGAATAAGTCTTTCATTTGATACAATCATTTTGTCATAAATGAGAGCTCAAATAGAGTTACAGATCAAAAGTCATAGCCTCTAGAAATTTGTCCTCTGTATCATTTATTATCAATTTTTTTTTTAAGGTTATACATGACCATATGAGGGTTTAAAAAGTTCTAAGAACATATCTAAATAGATAGAGCTTTTTATGGATCAATTTTACTTTCTTAGATAGTTGTTTTGGTGTAAATGATAGCTCAAATAGAGTTATATATCAAACATTATGGCCTCCATAAGTTTTTAACTTTTAACTTAGCACCATTTATTCTTAGAACTTTTTAAAATCTATATGTGACCATATAGGGTCATAAAAGTTTTTAAAATATCTTTAAATGGATAGAGTTATTCATGTATGAATTATAATTTTGAGATGTTATTTTGGCACAAATGAGACCTCAAATAGAGTTACAAATCAAAAATTATGTCCTTCAAAATTTTGTATTCCACATAATTTATTTTCAAAACTTTTTGAGGGCCATAGGTTACTATCTAAAGTTATAAATAAATTCCTAAATGGATAGAGTTATTTATAGCTAATTTCTACTTTATAATAGGGTCATTTCGGTATAAATACAAACTTAAGTGAACTTATGGATCGAAATTTATAAACTTATATATTTTGAAATGATGTTTATACCTCTTTAGACCCTTATATCATCATGTATGTCCTCTAAAATATTCTAATAATAAGTGATATGGTGTCTAAATTTTTAGATGCCATAACAATTGATTCATAACTTTGTTTGAGCTCTTGTTTATGCCAAAATGATCATCTCAAAAATTAAAAATAGGTCGTTAATATATATGTGAATTTATATATGTTTATAAAAAATTTATGACCCTTAAATGGTTATTTATGGTCTCTAAAAATATTTGAAAACAAATGATGTAGAGTTCAAACTTTTGGATGCCATAAGTATTGATTTGTAACTCCATTTGAGCTATATTTTACACTAAAATTACTTTATCACAAATTTTTATTCAACCATAAATGTATCTATCCATTTAGGTATGTTTTTATAACTTTTTATACCCTCATATAACTACATATGGATTCTAAAAATTTATGAAAATAAATGATGCAAAGTCTAAACTTTCAAAGGCCATAACTTTTAGTTTTTTAGTTCATTTAAGATATCATTTATGCCAATATGACCATTTAATAAATTATACTTCACCCATTTATATCTCTATTTAGAGTTATTTTTATAACTTTTTAGACCATTGGATGGTCATGTATGGCCACTAAGAATTATGGCTTCTAAAAAGTTCTAAAAATAAATGATGTGGAGTACAAACTTTTGGAGGCCTTGAATTTTAATCTGTAACTCTATTTGAGATCTATTTAAAAAAAAAACCATCATCTTATAAATTTTAATTCATCCATAAATAACTCTATCCATTTAGGGATGAATTCAAAATGTTTCTGACCCTTAGATGCATATGGCCTTCAATGGGTTTTGAAAACAAATTATGTGGAGTCCAAAATTTTAGAGGCCATAACTTCTAATCCATAAATATGTTTGATTTTTAATTTACAAAAAAATTACCATCTCAAAAAGTACAATTCATACATAAACATCTAAATCCATTTAGGGTTTTTTTTAACCCTTAAGTGGTCATGTATAACTTTTAGAAAAATTTATAAAATAAGTGATGTAGAGTCATAAATTTTGATCCATAACTCTATTTAAACTTTATTTTCAAGAAAAATAACTATCTTATAAAGTTTAAATAAACCATAAACAACTCTATCCTTTTATGGATATTTTTGAAAAAAATTAGACCCTTAGATAGTACCATTTATGGCTTCAAAAATATTCTAAAAATAAATTATGTGGAGTTTAACCTTTTGAATGCTGTAAATTTTTATTTTTAACTCCATTTGATCTATCATTTGATTCAAAATTACCATATCAAAAATTAAAATTTAGACATAAATATCTCTATCCATTTATGGATATCTTTACATTTTTTCAAACCCTTAGATGGTCACGTATGTATTCCAAAAATTTATCAAAATAAATGATACAGAGTCCAAACTTTTAAAGGCCATAAATTTTGATGTAAATACATTCATAAATGGATATATTTATTTATGTATGAATTTTAATTTCTAATATGGTCATTTTGGCATAAATGAGAGCTTAAATGTATTTACAAATCAAAAGTTATGGCCTCTAGAAGTTTGGACTCCACATCATTAATTTTTAAAAAAAATGGAAGATATACATGAACATTTAATGGCATATAAATTTATTTAAGTGGATATAATTATTTATTTTTTATTTTTACTTTTCAAGATAGTCATTTTGGTAAAAATGAGAACTCAAATAGAGTTACAGATCAAAAGTTATGACCTCTAAAAGTTTAGACTTTGCACCATTTATTTTAAAACCTTTTCAAAGGCCATGCATTATCATATAAGGGTATGAAAAGTTATTAAAACATAAATAAATGGATATATTTATTTATTCCTAAATTTTAATTTCCTAGATGATCATTTAAGCATAAATAAGAGCTCAAACAGAGCTAGAAATCAAAAGTGATGTCCTATAGAAGTTTGGACTCCACATTATTTGATTTGAGAATTTTTTAGAGGAAAAAAGTGACCATATAAGGGTCCAAAAAGTTATGAAAATATATATATATATATATATATATATATATATATATATATATATATATATATATATATATATATATATATATATATATATATATATATATAAAATTTACTTTTTGAGACAATTGTTTTAAAGTAAACAATAGCTTAAACAAAGTTATAAATCAAAACTTATGGCCTCTAAAAGTTTGGACTCCACATCATTTATTTTTAGAAATTTTTAAATATTATATATAAGCATATGAAGGTATTGAAATCTATAAAAATATCCCTAAATGGATATATACACTATATTACCATTTTATACAGTCATTTTGGCATAGATGATAGTTCAAACAGAGTTACAGATCAAAAAATTTGACCTCTTGAAGTTTGGATTCCACATCATTTATTTTCAAAACTTTTAGAATTCCATGAATGATTACATAAGGGTATAAAAAATTTAAAAAACATCCCTAAATATTTTGAATGAATTAAAATTTATAAGATGATCATTTTGTTATAAATAAAATACCAAATGGAGTTACCAATCAAAAGTTATGGCCTCTAAAAGTTTGGACTCTACATCATTTGTTTTGAGAATGATTTAGAGGTAATACATTATCATATAAGATTCATAAAGTTTATGAAAACATCACTAAATTAACACACACACACACACACACACACACACACACACACACACACACACACACACACACAAGTTGTACATTTTTGTACAATCATTTTTTCATAAACAAGAGCTCAAATAGAGTTACAGATCAAAAGTCATAACCTCTAGAATTTTGGACTCTGTATCATTTATTATCAAATTTTTGCAAAGGTTATACATGGCCATATGAGGGTTTAAAAAGTCCTAAAAACATATATAAATAGATAGAGATATTTATGAATCAATTTTACTTTTTGAGATAGTTGTTTTGATATAAATGATAGCTCAAATAGAGTTATAGATCAAACATTATAGCCTCCATAATTTCTTAAGGTTTAACTTAGCATCATTTATTTTTATAAATTTTTAAAATCTATATGTGACCACATAAGGGTCATAAAAGTTTTGAAAATATCTTTAAATTGATAGATCTATTCATGGATGAATTCTAGTTTTTGAGATGGTCATTTTGGCACAAACAAGAGCTCAAACAGAGTTACGGATAAAAAATTATGGCCTTAAAAATTTTTTACTCCACATAATTTGTTTTCAAAACTTTTTGAGGGCCATAAATTACTATCTAAAATTATTTAAAGTTATAAATACATTCCTAAATGGATATAATTGTTTATAGCTAAATTCTAATTTCTAAGAGGGTAATTTTGGTGTAAATAAGGACTCAAGTGGAGTTATGGATCAAAACTTATGGCCTATATAAGTTTTAAATATGTATAATTTATTTTTAGAACTTTTTAAAGGCCATATATGACCATTTAAGGGTTATAAAAGTTATGAAAACATCCCTAAATGGATAGAGAAAATGAGAGCTCAAACAAAGTTACAGATCAAAAGTTATGACCTCTAAAAGTTTAGACTCCACATCATTTGTTTTCATAAATTTTTATAATTCGTACATGACTATATAAGGGTCCTAAGGTTTTTAAAATATATCTAAATAAATAAGGTTATTTATGATTGAATTATACTTTCCAAGATGGTCATTTTAGCACAAAAAAGAACTCAATCAAAGTTAAAAATCAAAATTTATGGCCTATATAAGTTTGGAATTCATATCATTTATTTTAATAGATTTTTTAGAGTCCATACCTGACCATATTAAGGTGTAATTGTTTTGAAAACATCTATAAACAAATGGAGCTACTTGTGGTTAAATTATAAGTTTTGAGATGGTCATTTTGGCACAAATGAGAGCTCAAATAAAGTTTATAGATCAAAATTTATCACCTATATCAAATATAATTGACCTTTAAAGAGTCCAAATTTTTTTTAAAATATCCTTAAATACATATATATCCATTTATCTCTAAGTTTTACTTTTTGAGATGGTCATTTTGGTGTAGATGAGAGCTTAAACAGAGTTATAAATCAAAATTTATGGCCATTATAACTTTGGAGTTTCTAGCATTTATTTTTAGAAAATTTTAAAGGGTATACATGATAATATGAGGGTATAAATATTTTTTAAAACATCCCCAAGTAGATAAAGTTAATAGATGACCATATGAGACAAATGTTTTGGTCTAAATAAGAGTTCAAGTGGAGTTATAGATCAAAAGTTATTTCCTTCAGAAGTTTGGACTCTACATCATTTATTTTTAGAATTTTTTAGAGTAAATACATGAACATATAAGGGTAAAAAAAATCTATAAAATATCCTTGAGTGGATAGATATATTTATGGCTGAAATCTAATTTTTGAGATAATTAGTTTGGCACAAATGAGAGTTCAAATGGAGTTATAGATTAAAATTTATGGCCTAAAAAAGTTTGGACATGGAATAATTTATTTTTAGAAAATTTCAAAGGCCATACATGACCATATAATGGTCATAAAATTTCTAAAAACATATATAAATAGTTAGAGGTAATATGTGACCATCTGAGATGGTTGTTTAGCACAAATGAGATCTCAAACAAAGTTATCAATCAAAAGTTATGGCCTTTGAAAGTTTATACTCTTCTTCATTTATTTTTAGAACTTTTTAGAGGAACCTTATGAGGGTTTGAAATTTTTTGAAAACATTATTAAATGGATAAATCTATTTATGGCTGAATTTTAATTTCTAAGATGATCATTTTAGTATAATTGATAGCTCAAATAGAGTTACAAATCAATTATTTTTAGAAATTTTAAGAGGCCAGAAAATTTTGATTAATAACTATATTTGATCTTTAATTTACAGTAAAATAATAATCTCAAAAATTAAAATTCAACTATAAATATATTTATATATGTTTTTAGAACTTTTCAAACCCTCATATGGCCATGCATGGCCTCCAAAAAGTTCTTAAAACAAATGATGCAGAGTCTAAAATTATGGAGGCCATAAATTTTAATTCATAACTCTATTTTATATTTCATTTTCACCAAAACAACCATATCATATGTTCACTTATGGCCTATAACTATTTAGGTATGTTTTTATAACTTTTCATACCCTCATATGGTCATGTATAACCTCTAAAACTTTCTAAAAATAAATGATACAGAGTCCAAAATTTAAAGGCCATAAATTTATATTCCTAACTTCATTTTAGATTTTTTTTATTACAAAATTATCATCTCAAAAATTAAAA
>JARHVA010005248.1:462500-507500 GCA_037957365.1 Torreya grandis | reverse complement strand
ATAAGTTTTGATTTGTAACTCTGTTTGAGCTCTTGTTTACATCAAAAACATTTTCTTTAAAAGTAAAATTTATCCATAAATATCTCTATCCATTTAGAGATGTTTTCAAAACTTTTATAACCCTCAAATGATTAAGTATGGACTTTGAAAAGTTTTGAAAATAAATTTTGTGGAGTCCAAACTTTTCGAGGGAATAACTTTTGATCCGTAACTTTGTTTGAACACTCATTTGTGCCAAAATGACAATATCAAAAAGTATAATTTAGATATAAATAAGTATATCCATTTATATATGCATTTAAAAATTTTAGAACCTTAGATGGTCATGTATGGCCTCTAAAAAGTTATGAAAATAAATTATGCAGAGTCCAAACTTTCAAAGGCAATAACTATTTAACCGTAACTTTATTTGAGCTCTCATTTGTACCAAAATGATCACCTCAAAAAGTATAATTTAGACACAAATATATATATAAATTTATAGATGTTTTCAAATATTTAGTGACCCTTATATGGCCTCTAAATTTTTTAAAAATAAAATATGTAGAGTCAAAAAGTTAATAACTTTTGGAGGCGATAACTTTTGATCTGTAACTTTGTTTGAGCTCTCATTCATACCAAAAAACTATCTCAAAAACTAAAATTGAAATATAAATAGATATATCCATTTAGGTAAGTTTTAAAAACTTCTTAGACCCTTATATGGTCATGTAAAACCTCTAAAATTTTATCATAGTCCAAACATCCAAAGGTTATAACTTTTGATTCATAACTATATTTGAGCTTTAATTTTTGCCAAAATGACTGCCTTATAAAATATAATTTATATATAAACAAATCTATCAATTTATGGATTTTTAATAACATTTCAGACACTTATCTAGTTATGTATGGCCTCTAAAATTTTTAAAATAAATGATGTGGAGTCTAAACTTATAGAGGCCATAACTTTTGATTTGTAATTCCATTTGAGATCTCATTTACACCAAAATAACTGTATCAGAAAAGTAAAATTTAGAAATAAATAGATCTATGTATTTACGTATGTTTTAATAACTTTTTAACATTTATATGATCATGTATGGCCTCTAAAAAGTTATTAAAATAAATAATATGGGATCCAAACTTTCAAAGGTCATAACTTTTGATTTTTAACTCAATTTGAGATCCCTTTTATGCTAAAATGACCTTCTAAAAAAGTATAACTCAACCATAAACAAATATATGGATTTAAGAATGTTTATATAAAATTTTTAACAATCAAATAGTCATGTATTGCCTTCAAAAGGTTCAGAAAACAAATGATATAGAGTTTTAAAGGCCATAAATTTTGATCCATAACTCCATTTGAGATCTCATTTATGCCAAAATGAATATATAATAAAGTAATATTAAAAAATAAATAGATATATCCATTTATTCATATTTTTAAAAAAATTATGACCCTCAAATTTTCATGTATGCCATTCAAAAATTTATGAAAACAAATGATGTAGAGTTGAATAGTTTAAAACTTCTTGAGACCATAACTGAACTATAAATCTATTTGAGCTCTCGTTTTCACCACAATAACTCTTTTAAAAATTAAAATTTATGCATGCATACATACATACATACATACATAAATACATACATATATATATATATATATATATATATGTTTTATTAACTTATCAAACCCTTATATGGTCAGGTATAGACTTTGAATAGTTTTAACCATAAATGATATGGATTTTAAACTTATCAAGGCCAATTTTTTTGATCCATAAATCCATTTGAGCTCTTGTTTAATTCAAAATTGTCCTATTAGAGAATACAATTCAAAAGTAAACAACTATATACATTTAATCATGTTTTCAAAATATTTCAAACTATAATATGGTTATGTATAGCCTCTAATGTTTTTTGAAAATAAATGATGCAGAGTCCAAACTTTTTGAAAGCCATAAATTTTGATCCGTAATTCCATTTGAGATCTCATTTGTGATAAAATAACTATCTTATATAGTAAAATTTATCCATAAATAAATTTATCTATTTAAGTATGTTTTTTTAAAAAAATAGACCTTCAAATAGTCATGAGTGGACTCTAAAAAGTTCACAATATAGATGATATGGTGTCCAAACTTCTACAAACCATAAATTTTAATTTGTAACTCTATTTGAAGTCTCATTAATGCCAAAATGAAAATATTGAATGGTCATGTATTACATATATCTATTAAGGATATTTATAAAACTTTTAAGACCCTTATATAGTTATGTATGGCCTCAAAAAAGTTCTATAAACAAATGATACATATTTCAATTTTTTGTAGGTCATAACTTTTGATCTATAACTCCATTTGAGATAATGGATTTAATGTTTTCATAGTATTTTTGAGCTCTTATTTTCAATAAAATTATCATCTCAAAAATTACAATTCCACATTAACATCTCTATGCATTTAAGTATGTTTTTAAAACTTTTATGACTCTTAGATGGTCATGTATGGACTTGGATTCTTTTTTAAATAAATGATGTGGGGTCTAAAATTTTAGAGGCCATAACTGTTGATATATATATATATATATATATATATGTGTGTGTGTGTGTGTGTGTGTGTGTGTGTGTGTATATATATATGTGTGTGTATATATATATATATGTATATATATATATATATATATATATGTATATATATATATATGTATATATATATATATATATATATATATCCATTTTATCTCTCCTTTACACCAAAAAAATTATATTACAAAGTATAATTTAGACATATATATATATATATATATATATATATATATATATATAATTTCATTGTATGGTCATGTATGGCCTTCAAAAATTTATAAAAACAAATAATGTACAATTAAAACTTATAAAGGCCATAAATTTTGATTTATAACTTCATTTGAGCTCTCATTTGAGCCAAAACAATCATCTCAAAAAGTACAATTCAATCATAAACAAATATATAAATTTAGAGATGTTTATATATATTTTAAAACCCTTATATGGTCACATATGGATTCTAAAAAGTTCTCAAAATATTTGATGTGGAGTCCAAAATTTTGGTGGCCACAATGTTTGATCTATAACTCTATCATTTACACCAAAACCATCATCTCAAAAAGTAAAATTCAACCATAAATAGCTTTATCCATTTAGGGATGTTTTCAAAACTTTTTTATGTTTAGATTATCATGTATGGCATTTGAAAAGTTTTAAAAATAAATTATGTGTATTTCAAACTTCTTGAGGCCATAACTTATTATTTGTAACTCTAGTTGAGCTCTCATTCATGTCAAAATGACCATCTCAGAAAGTATAATTCAAGCATAAAAAACTCTATCCATTTATAGATGTCTTTATTATTTTTAAAAACTTTGTATGGCCTCTAAAAAATTCTAAAATTAATTAATGTGGAGTCCTAACTTTGAAAGGCCATAAATATTTATCTATAACTCCATTTGAGCTCTTGTTTGCACCAAAAATACCATCTCAAAAAGTACAATTTAGACTAAACAAATATATTCATTTATATATATTTTTGCATTTGATCATATCATTAGATGGTTGCATACAACATATAAAAGGTTTTGAAAATAAATGAAACACATAAATTTATATTTGTAACTCTATTTGAACTCTTGTTTGTGCCAAAATGACCATATCAGAATATATAATTTAGCCATAAACAACTATATTCATTTAGGGATGTTTTTAAAAAAAATTAGACTCTCAGATGGTTATGTAATGGCCTCTAAAATTTTCTAAAAATAAATCATATAGAGTCCAAACTTATTAAGGTCATAATTTTTTATCTATAACTTTATTTGAGCTCTCATTTGTATTAAAAAATCTATCTCAAAAATTACAATTCAGCCATAAATAGCTCTATCTATTCAAGGATTCTTTTACAAAATTTTAGACTCTCCTATGGTCATGTATTGATGAGCTCAGAATATGGCTCATTATTGACATTTTATTTCCCTAAACTCATCTCTCAAAAGATATTATCTTATGCAAATCTTAGATTTTTAGATACCTAGTACTTGGAAAATAGATATTTGTCTTGTTTATGTTGAACCAAAGATTAAACCTTTACTTTTCCATTAATATCTAATACATAACATATTTTAGTGATTTTTGTTGTAAAGAATGTTCAATAAGAAGAAACAGGAGATGTATAGTGAACATTCAATTTTGATCTCCATCCAATAGAACTATGGACTCCGTAGGCTTGCTTCTATAGAATCTACAGGCTTGTTTCTATGGACTCTGTAGGCTTGTTTCTATGGACTTTACATGATTGTTTCTACAGACTCTGTAGGCTTGTTTCTATGGACTCTATAGGCTTGTCTCTACAGACTTTGTAGGCTTGTTTTTATGAACTCCACAGGCTCATTCCTACTGACTCTGCAAGGTCAATTTTGAGAATTCTGTAAGGATGAAGCTACAAATGGGGAAGCTAGTGACCATATAGGATAAGAGAGAATCATTCCATCTAGAGTCAAATAAGAAAAATACCTACCTATTATTTTGTAGGATTTTCTTTTCATAAAATTGTATATAATTATATCTTAGGACTATTATAGGATAGGATATCTACTTCATCAGAATAATAGGATCTCTTCAAAATCTAATCTCCTATCTTTGGATGAATGGATCAACCAAGGAATCCTATTACTTTGCATCCTATTTTTAGTTGATTATATTAGTATAAAATGTAAGATTTTCATATATAATATTATATTAGATATCAAAGGATTATAGAGTAGATAATAGAGGAAAAGATTTATACGAGCATATTATAGGTTTTAGCTAGATTATAATCATTTCAATTTTATGAATTATCACTTCAATTTCTAGCATTGATTAATCTTTGTTCCTGAGTCTGAGAGGAGTAAGGGCCCACTCTACTTGGAACCAAGAACTATGTATAGTATTTATGTTATGTTCTATTAACTCATTGTTATAATTAATTAGAATCTTGTTAATATTTACATTTATTCATAAAAACATCAAAATAAATTCATAATTTTAAAAAATAATTTTCTTATTCCAAAGTCATTTCCTTTATAAGCAAAGTGTGTTTTCTTTTATAGAAAACATGTGAAGCAAATTTCCTTTTGTTAGTGAAGAGTGTGATTTTACTTTCCATGCAAGCATAAAGAGGAGTGTGATTTTTACTTTTAGCAAAAGAGTAGATTGATTTTATTTCTTCCTTTTAAGAAAAAGAGTGAATCAAGTAGTTTAGGACCATCACAACATCCCCATAAGTAGACTTCTAGATCTACCATCCTATACCTTACTACAGATAGCTTTGGACACTAGCCCTGGTTGATAAGACATCAATTGAATATTGATTAAATGAGGAGTTAAATGACACTCATCATTTTTAGCATCATTGATGTGGAACATAAGGTGTTAGTAAGGTAATAGTTACTGGTCTAGAGTGAAAAATAGAAAACATTATAAAAACCCATAAAATCTAATAAAAATTCAATAAATTGATGTACCATCCTAGAGATTCTAAAGGATAATTCATCCCAAAGTTTCCACCAAGAACAGAAGTTCACACTCCTTCAACATCTCTGAGTAGTGAACCAGAAGTTACAAGTGAAACCTATCTATAACTTTTTTCTAAAACTTGGATAGAAACCAAGCCATTGCCACAAGCAAGCCCCATAGGATAAATTCCTCAAGATCAATCTCTTGCAGGAAGACATTATTTATAAGTTTCCAAGTATTTAGAAGAAGCATTTCAAAAATACATAACTAAAGAGAATTTTGAGAATTTTGAACAACCCATAACTAATACCACAAATATTCAATGGGAAGATCATCCTAGATTTGAAACATCGTCAGAAGAAGAAATGGCTCTCCAACAAAATCAATAACTTACACTAGAAAGGACTTTTTCCTTTCCTATTGTTGTAGATCCTAATGATCAAACCCCCATGAAAAATATTTCACCAGCTAATCTACCAAATTTCTAGGGAAGATCTACAGAAGATCCTGATCTATTCCTGTTTGAGTTTAAGGTGCTATGTCAAACCTATGATTACATAATAGATAGCCAAAAATTAAAACTATTTCCCTCTACACTTAAAGATGTAGCTATGAGATGGTTCATGGGTTTACCTAGTGATTCTATTAGAACATGGGATGACATGGAAATAGAATTCATGAAAAAATATCAAGATTACTACCGAGTGTGAGAAATAAAAGAGGATTTCTTCAAAATCAAATAGAATGAGGATGAGTCTTTAGAGGATTATTTGGATAGATTCATGTTCACTCATAAAATAAGAAATTATCCACTCATTTAAGATGTTTATAAATTAGTTTTCTTAAAAGGGTTGGATGAAGATACTATATATGCATTAAATCTGATAGGAGGTGGAGATATAAATAATTTGGCTTTCGATTAAATTTTAGAGCTTTGTACCAACTACTCTCGAATGAAACCTAGAATTAGGAAAGGAAGGTTTGGGAAATCTAATGAAGTGGTTAAGCTAATAGAATAATTTGTTAATCTAAATATAGATATCCTGGTTACACTAAATAGTTCTTTGGATGGCCTTTAAACTAAGACAAATGCAACAAAACCCTTAGCAATCTATTATCCTAAGTGCTAACAGAAACACACCCTTAGAGACTGCCCCCTAAATAGAACCAATGTTTCATCATGTGGGATCTATGATGCAAAAAATCATGATACCAAACATTGCATCCTTTTTCCCATTTTAAAGAATCAAATGAAAATACAAGCTCAGTCCACTGAAGAAGTAAATTATATCCAGAGACAAAACTTTGCCCCACAAAACTAGACTCAATGATAGCTTAATGCAAGAAACCCAGTTAATCCATGGATGGCACCATGGAATGTTTTAGTTCCTTCACCATTTTGGAATCAATCCCAAATTTCATTAATCCAAAATCCATGGGTAGGACAAGAATAGATGCCAACACCCCCATGGATGATACCATAGCCATAGCAATAATGGTTACCATAGCAACAATGGATACCACAACCATATCAACAATGGAATCAACCATGGAACCCAAAACCATAATTCACCTAACCAAGAAGACCACTTCAACAACAAACTATTATGCCACCCCAAATTATTCAGCAATAAGGACAAATAAATCAACCCTCACTGCCTGCACAACTAATAGCAAATCTAAAAAATAAACAACTAGCACCTGTTTATGTTAATGAAAAAGAAGAAACAATCAATGTTAGAGATATTGAGTGTTTAGACATACACTTAAGATCAAGAAAGACTATACAAAACCCTCCATTTCTCATTTTTGAGATACCTGATGAAAAAGAAAAAATAGACTCATCTCAATTAAATATTAGAGAAGCCAAAATCAAAATGAGCCCCGAAGTGAACAAAGAAAAAACTACTACCCCAGTAGTTCCTTTTCCTAAAAGATTAAAAGAAATTGGTATTAAACCAAAATCAAACTTGGTCCATGAGTTGTAAAAGATCAATAATTAGGTACCCCTTTTACAAACTATTAGGGATATACCTGAATTAAACAAGATCATCAAAAACTTGTGTATCAAGACACCTGGGAGGAAAGCAAAATATCCAAGAACCATTCAAGTTGATGGAAAAGTTATTGATTTATTAGCAAGAAAATTATTAGATCCAAAATATGTAGATTTAGGAAGCCCAGTGATCACAGTCACAATTGGAGGAAAAGAAATTCCTAACATCTTGGTAGATTTGGGAGAAAAAATTAATGTTATGACAACTGATACTCTCTATACATTGTCTCTTATGAAAATGCAACCCAAAACTACCATTATTAAAATGGTAGACCAATATATAACTAAACTAGAAGAGATTATAGAAAGTGTTGAAGTACTAATAGAGTCTTGTGAGTATCTAGTAGATTTCATGATCTTACAACCCAAAACAAAGAATCGAGGATATCCCATAATTCTAGGTAGACCATGGTTGGTTAATTTAGCAACATTAATTGATTGCAGGTCAAAAAACATGACCATTTCTAATGGGTTAAAATCTAAATGCATCTCTTTGTATCCTCCTGCAAAACCATCAATAAATTACATACAAGAACTTTGGGTGGATGAATCAAATAACACATTAAACAACATTTCCTCATTTTCTATGATCACAGTTAAAAAACACTTAGAAGAATTGAATGGAGACATATACTCATAATCTATGGAATCTACTAGTCTAAAATCTATGGACTCTACCAGTTCGAAAGCTACAGACTCTACCAGTCTGAAAGCTATAGATTCAGCCAGTATAGAAACTATGGACTACCTTAGTTTAGGATTCTTAGGTTAGATAGAATATTCTAAAACCTCCAATTCTACTTCTTCTATTGTTTCTTCATCATATGATCATGGATTGATTTAGGAAAGTGTGTGGAAATTGGTAGAACAATAGAAAAATCATTTCTTAGATGCATTCCATTATTCTTTAGCAACACTGATTCCTCCTAGAAAAGATTTTGTTGATAATGTAACTATGTTTCATAAGCTACTTCCTCATCCATGTCCTTTGAACTCATTGATTAGTGAATTCAAACAAATAGAATCCAAGTACCTAGGTATAAAACCAATCATGGTATTACCTAGAAATATTTTGAACATCAATAGTTGGTTAACAAATGAAGAGGAAGGTGAACTCTTTAAAGTACTGGAAAGACATACCAAGGCTTTTACTTAGGATTATACTGACATGAAGGGAATTCACCCTAGCATATGCAGTCATCATATTTACACAAAATCTATCAAACCGGTCAGACAACCACAAAGAAGAATAAACCTAGCATTAAAGGAGATAGTAAAAATAGAGATCCAAAAGTTGCTAGAAGTTGGGTTTATTTTCCCTATCTCAGATAATCAGTGGGTTTCACCTCTAGTAATTATTCCCAAGAAAAATGGAAAATTAAAGGTATATGTAGATTATAGAGAACTGAACAAAGCAACACTAAGAGATTACTTTCCTTTACCTTTCATTGATCAAGTTCTTGACAACTTGGTAGGAAAAAGATATTTGTCTTTCCTAGATGGGTTTAGTGGGTATAACTAGATAATGGTAGTAACTGAAGATCAAGATAAAACCATATTTACCTATCCTTGGGGAAATTTTTCTTATCAAGTACTTCCATTTGGACTTTGTAATGCTCTAGCAACCTTCCAAAGAGCAGTTCTAGCAATATTCTCTAACCTTACAAATGATTGTCTTGAGGTATATATGGATGATTTCACCATTCATGGTGGAAATTATGAAGAGGCCCTTACCAACTTGGAAAGAGTATTGATTAGATGTGAAGAACATCAATTATATTTGAGCCATGAGAAATGTTTATTGATGATGGATGAAGGAATAGTGCTGGGACTCCATATTTCTGCAAAAGGCATTCAAGTAGATCCAAAGAAAGTTGAAATAATCTCTAACTTACCCATCCCATAAATACAAACTAAAATTAAGAGTTTTTTGGGACATGTTAGTTACTATAAACACTTCATAGATAATTTTAGCCAAATAACTACCCTTATATTTTCCTTACTTATAAAAGATAGTACATTTGAATGGAGTGATAGTTGTCAATAGGCCTTTGAGACCATCAAAGCTAAACTTGTTACTATTCCAGTATTGAGAGGACCAGATTAGACTAAGTCATTCCATATATACATTGATGCTTCTAATATAGCACTAGGAGTAGTCCTTGGACAAAAGGATGAAGAGGGTAACATGTATGCTATATATTTTATTAGAAAAAACATGGCATTTGCTGAAAGAAATTACTCCACAACTAAGAGGGAATTCCTAGCTATAGTCTATGTAATTAAAAAATTTAGACACTACATAGTAGGTTACAAGGTATTTTTCTAGATAGACCATTTAGTTATTAGATATCTCACTAACAAACCAATTGTGGGAGGTAGGATTATTAGATGGTTGTTTCTCTTATAAGAATTTGATGCTACTATTATAGATAAACTAGGGAAGTCTAATGTTGTGGCTGATTTCTTGTCAAAAATGAACAATACAAGTAAAGAAGAACCAGTGGAAGATGAATTTCAAAATGAACAACTATTTTATATTTCATCAGAATATTCATGGTTTACTAATATAACCAATTACCTCACCATAGGGAAGTTTCCTCTACAATTTTCACAAAAAGAAAAGAAATGTTTAATCAAAGAAAGTTCTTATTTTAAATGGATTAATGGAATGTTATTTAAACTTAGACCTGACCATGTGTTTCATAGGTGTGTGATAAATGTTGAAGCTTATGATATCATCAAAGCTTATCATGATGAATTAGGAGGAGGTCATTATTCAGCTCAAAGAACCATACATAAAATCTTTGGAGCATGATACTATTGGCCTCACCTTCATCAACAAGTAAAAAGATATGTTAGACACTATGATACTTGTCAGATAATTAGACAACTTACTCTTTCAATAGAGATTTCTCTACACCCTCATCCTCAATTGTTTTTAGAACCATTTGAGAAATGGGGAGTTTATTTTATAGGTCTTATGGATCCTCCTTCCAGAGGAAAAGAATATCTCCTAGTATGTATAGACTATGTGACCAAGTGGGAAGAAGTGGAAGCATTAACTCATGCTAGAGAAGAGATGGTAGTTGATTTCTTATATTTCAAAATCATTCAAAAATTTGGTGCTCCAAGGAAGATAGTCTTAGATTAAGGACCGCAGTTCATGTCAAACATGATAAAGCACTTCATGTAAGTATATCAAACTTAACATAGAAAAAAATATCCATACCATCCAAAGGCTAATGGGAAAGTTGAAGTCAGTAACAGAGAACTGGAAACCATTTTAACCAAGGTTGTTAATTCTAGTAGAAAGGATTGGGCAGATAAGGTACCAGAAGCTGTTTGGGCCTATAATACTACTTGGAAAACAACAATTGGATTTTCACCTTATGAATTGGTCTATGGTAAGAAGCCTTTATTCTTTGTTGAATTTTAATTACAAAATTTGAAAACAAATATAGAAGTAGGGATTTAATTTAGTAGAAATATAGAAAGAAAGACTCCTAAAACTTAATCAACTTGATGAGATGAGGATGGAAGCACTATAAAGAAATGAACTGGTACAACATCAAAGAAAAGTTTGGAATGATTCACAGATCAAGCAATGGAAGTTTAAAAAAGGATATTGGACACTATTATTTGATTCCAAATTTCAATAGTTTAAAGAAAAACTACAAACAAGGTGGTTGGAACCTTATCAAATTGAGAAGGTCTTTGAAAATGGTTATATTAAACTAGTACCTATTGATGATAGTAGAAGAGATTTGTTAGTCAATGGACATAGATTGAAGCTTTATAAAAAACCTCTCAATAAAGAAGAATTTTTTCAAAAGATAAAAGATCAAGTAGCCTTTTTGGAAGACTTTTCTTCTTTTAGAGAAACTATTTCAAATCAAGTACTTGATCTAGAGGGCTCTGCTTCTTCCAACGAACATGCTCCTTGATGATCTAACACACACCAAAACACACACACACACACACACACATATAGTGAACATCTTTCCAGGGATACTATTGACAATGCATTCCTAGAAAACCAGCTAGCTGGCTATGCATTACAAAAAAGGCTTTGGTTAGAAATCCAACAATGGCTGGCCGAAAGGCAAAAAAAAAATTGAGAATCTCATCATGTCACTATGATTGGTTTTCTCTATATAATAAAATAATCCATGTAAACTTATTTGTTCAGGACAAATGATGAGTAAAGGATACATCTAACATCAAAGTAAGTAAGACATATATTTTATTTATCTATGTTTAGTTAAATAATTATATTTTATTTAATTAAGACTTATTCTATGGAGATGACCCAAATTTGAATCTTCCAAAATGGAATGACATAACACATGCCATAATGAAAAAGCATGTAACTAATCCACCAAGGATGTATGGATAAGTGTGCAAATTTGGTACAATCAATTGAGTCATCAATCATGATAACGACAGGATGTCATAAAATGGGTTTTAAATGAAGAGATAAGTTGTTATCACCATCAACATGGCAAATCATCATTTCATCCAGCTTGTATTAATGAGACAAAATGGCTGGCACACTCTGTAGAAATATGCAGCATTGAATTGTATCAAGTCATCATATAGAACTATGGACTCATGCAACTGTGGCATTTCATATGAACCATTCCATTTCTACAGAATTCAATAAAAGTTGGTCTATAGATCCTCCATGATTGTTACCTACCAATCCTCAGTGACTATTGCCTATCGATCTCAACAAAAGATTGGTCTACACCTCAATCAGATTTAAAGGAATATAGTTGTTCATAAATCCACATAGAAATGGGATAGAAGATGAGATCAGAGCCAAAGAATGCAAGAAAGTTTCATAAAGACAAAGATTGTATGGAAGTGTTTAGAGCCAATGGCTGGCTACCTTTCATTGAAAATTTCCAAGGTTTTGATGAAACAATGGTAAGTGAATTTATCGTTAATCTCACCCCTAAATTTTCAATTGTGAAAGGCATTTTTATTCCTATTACAACTCAAGTTATAAGCCAAATTATACAAGTTCTAGAAGATGGAATGAGAGCTACAAGGTAGAATTTCATTTAGTGATTTAATTAGTAAATGTAATGATAGTGAGTATATTGGGACTTCATGTCTAGTAGATTCTAAGAGAAAATCAAAAGGGATTATTAGAAATTCACTTCATGAACCCTAGAAATCTGTATCCAAATGAGTACTTAAGTATATCATTTGTGAGGGGAAACATAGTCTTTTAACATGAGACACCATGAAAATATTAATACACCTTCAGCATGGAAGACAAAAACCTCAGTACAAGATTAACCTCCCATCCTACTTATATGGTGCTTTGCAAGTTATGACTACAACCCCTAATGCTGCTCTTAGGCACCATGGCCTGATTCACTTCATTATCCAATATCACTTCCTTCAGTAAGGACAAGAGGTCTAATAGGATTTTCAAAATAGTATAGCACAATAAATTCCAAATTTTCCTATATAAGAAACCCTAAATTTACCATAGGAACACTCATCTCCACCTACCACATCAGCTGAGAAAATAATGCCAAGGAAGAAATCACAGACTGTAGTCTCCACAAAAATCCCTTCATCTTATTCAAGAAGAATCACAAGGTCCCAAATCCCTAAAGTTTTAAGGTCTCCAAAAGAACCTCATGAATCTTTAGTATAACCAATTCCCTTGTAAGGAAGAAGAGAATTGAGATGAAAGGTTGCTACAAAACTTGAAAAGACTAAGGGTTTGATGATTGAGAAGGAAAGCCAACTAAGTGTATCTCAAAGAGTGACCAAAAGAAAGAGAAGGCTAATTCTGATAGATGAAGATGAATAAAAGGGTACAAACATTATAGAAAGTCTTAAAATTGTATCTCATTCCCCCATACATCAAAATATCCTTGCACCTATAGCTATTGAATAAATTCCTTTCGAAAGGAACTCTCCAATCATAATGGTGGAGCCAATTCTAGAGGAAGAGCCACACATGGCAGAGGAATCAAGTATGGCAAAACAACCACCTATTTTAGTTGAAAGTATAATGGATAAAGGGAAAATTGTATGTACCAATGGGAAATTTGAATCATCTAATCTAAATGATCATATTATCTAGTTAGCTTTGCAACTTTCTCAAGCTCAAGGTCTTGAACAATAATAAATAGCTGACATTGCTGACTTGATCAATCAATTAAAGAACAAGGATCATCTCAACTCATTATTAGTGCATAAATTAGATACAACATCTACTGATCATACAATAAAAGTTCATAGATTAAAGGAAACAATAAAATAATATGAAAGTGAACAAATAGATATTTGGATATATGTAGAAAATTTGAAGGAAAATAGGAGATTATAGAATTTGGTAAACTCTTCCAAAGCACCTGATGTTGCACCTCCTCCTCTTAAGGTATTTTTTGACCATGGTTGTCAAATAAGTGATCCATGTATTTCTCCCTTGTAAATAATACATCAAATTAAAGAATAATATTATGTACTTATATACAAAAATAAATATGCAACTTCTTCAAAAAAACTCTTGGAAAATGAAAAGAAAGAATTAGAAGCTAAGGTCAAAAATTTAGAAGAGAATTTGCACGATGCATGCAAATTAGGGGAATCTCTTTTGGTATGTATGAATCCTTCTCTTGCATATAGTTTTTTTTTATTTTAAAAATTTTATATATGGTAGCTTATGAGGATCTCTTGTCATTTTCCTTACAAAATTTTATAGCCAACAACATTTTTAGAAATTTTCTATAGTAGTGAACCTAATCAACAGGATTTGCTTTGTGAGTTTTATTTACATGATTTGATTCTAGGAAACCATGATCATAATAAATTTTTGATAAACCTTCATGTAGGAGAAGTTTAACTAAGGGCATTAAATTCTATATTCAAAAATCAAATATCATATAAAATTACATTTGAGGACAATACAAATCATGCTAAGACTAAAGGATTGTGTGTCAGACTAGTCTTTCCTATTCCCAAATTGATCAAATAGAATTTTAAATATGTTTTGTTAAGTGATGAGGTTAAAATGCATTATTTACATGATTTATATGATTGTGCTATTTCTTTTGACTTATTTCCAAGATATATTTTTGATTCAGTGGTGACTACAAGTGTACATAGATGGGACCAACTTTTAGTGCCTATTAAAAGATGAGAGGTCATGTCCCAAAATAACTCAAGATGGAGTATGAGGAGAGTGTCCTAAATCTTATAAATATTAATAGAGATAATAAACTCTGGGGGAGAGCAAAAATGGATTGGCATGAGATATAGACCCCCTTTATTCATCATACCTATTCCAAGATGGTAGAGTTGGGCTCCTTAATGAGAGGAGCAATTCAATATATGGAAATAAATGATTCAAGAGCATCGAGGGTTTACAAGTAATTTAGAAAAGCATATACTAGATGAATTTGATGAATATGATTTGAGTTAGAGTGTGGAAAGCAAATGCCAAAGCTATGAATACCAATAAATATTTGCAATGGGACTTGTAAAAGGTAAAGCTTGGGGGAGATGATGAGCTCAAAATATGGCTCATTATTGACATGTTATTTCCCTTAATTCATCTCTCGAAGGATATTATCTTATGAAAATCTTATATTGTTAGATAGCTATTACATGGAAAATAGATATTTGTCTTGTGTATATTAAACCAAAGATTAAACCTTTACTTTGTCATTAATGTGTAATACATAGCATATTTTAGTGATTTTTGTTGTGAATAATGCTTAGGAAGAAGAAACAGGTGATGTATAGTGAACTTTCAATTTTGATCTCCATCCAATAGAACTATGAACTCCATAAGCTTGCTTCTACAGACTATGCAGGCTTGTTTCTATGGACTCTACAGGCTTGTTTCTACAGACTCTATAAGATTGTTTCTATGGACTCTGCAAGCTCATTCCTACTGACTCTACAAGGTCAATTCCAATAATTTTTTATCAAGATAAAATAAGGTCAACAGACCTTTCTATGCAAAAATATCATCTTGAAAAAATAAAAATACTCTTTTGCCACTTTAAAACCTTTAATCTAACACTATAGACTAACCATATACAACTATGACACCAGTCTGATATCACCACATGATATAATCCACTAAACATACATGCTCCAACTGTAAACACTCATCTCTATCCTTCTAGGACTATCTAAATAACACTATAGAAACACTTTTTTCTCCACTAAAAAGAGTTTCTTAATAAGCATAGATAAAGACATCCTTTACACCATAATGATCTAAAATAAAGTAAAGTTAGGAGTGGCCCACATCTCCTTTATAACTACTATAATCCTCTTATATATATAAGACTCCTTGATCTTGTTATTATTTTTCTTATTCTAAATTATAAAAAATAGTTCCTTTTCTATATCACTCTCCTTCTCTTATATGATAAAATTGAAAACACATAGATCAACTATGGAATCTTCACATACCTTTTCTTTTGAAGAAATAACCTTAAAACTCGGAACCTCATCACTAGGCACTGACAATTAATGTTAAGATACATGCTTAATAATGGTAGGATGTTCACTTGGATCCATATACATCTTAGGACTAGCCTCAACCAGTACCTTGGTCATATTCTTGAGTTTGGTCTTTTCATTCACAACATGAGAAGATAATGAGATCCCTTGGAACTCTTTAATTTTTAAATCATTCTCCACTATAGCAAATAGATTAATTTGACCTATAGACTCATCATGACACATACTTACCGCCTTTGGTTTCCATGAGTTAATTTTCCTTCTACCTTGCACTCTAGGAGCCTAATTGAACCTATTATGACTTGTTGACCTTTTCTTGCAGCATCTAACAACATGACCTCTTTGATCACAGTTGTATCAAACCATACTCTTCAAAGGAAACATAGTTTTTATTACATTATTTAGACATAAACTTGAAATGTGTCCTATGTCATGACAAATGAAACAACCTCCTCTTTTGTAAGAGGACTCACCTTGTCTAATCTTATGTGGATAGTGGTTTATAAAGTATCCCACATCAAGAAATTCGAAGCACTCAACTTTGGTCACACCATTTTACTGATGACCCCTATCATAGTTAAATGCAAACTGATTTATAATAGGTCTCTTAAATTATCTAGCTCTATGTCTACATTGATTACATGTATAAAAATAACCATTAAAACTTACATAGCTCATGTCATTTGGCTATCTGATCTGATTTATCTTCATTCTACTAGCACCTTCATTCCTTATCTAATGTTTTGTATTCAAAGTGTGATTTTACTTTTTCACATTATCCTTCATCTTGTCTTGAGTTAAATTCTATGGTTCTCTTTTGTATCCAAGACTAGTTCTATCACTATCATGTTTTTAACCACTCAGAATATTATCTAGATCACCTGAGCTCTTTTCAAATCTCACAAATGACTTTACCTTACTATATGTCTTCTCTAACTCATATGTTAAAAACTCATTTTCAATTACATACCTTGAACATTCATCTTCTTTATCTTTAAGGCTTGTAGATAGGATTTCCAATTAACAACTGCGATGCTTAACTATATCTTCATGCTCCTTGGTGTCTTTGTTCATTTTTATATCATACACACTAAATCACTCCTCATAGTCTTTGAGTTGAGACTTCGTCTTCTTATTTATATTCTTAATATTTAGTTCTTCAATATCATTTGTCAATGCAATCTCATAGTCTACTTCATCTTCATCATCATTTGAATCACTCTAAGTAAACTCTTTTTGATGTGATCAACTTCTTTCCTCAACTAAAAAGATGGATTCATCTTCAATTAGACCATTATCTTCATGATTAAACTCTAATTCAATATCTTCACTCTCAACTGATGAGCTATAGTATTTATTGGTGTAGAGGCTATTCTGGTTCTTAAAAAAATTCTTCTTATTGTCATACTTTTTGAAATCTTTCTTCCTCTTATTAGACCTATATGTCTTCTTGTATTCATCTTCATCTTCATCGTGCTCTTTATCAACATTATTACGAGGTAAATTTATATAAAAATTTCCTATCTCTCCATAATTGAAGCATTTGAAGGGTAGCTTACACTTATACTTGAACCTATTTCAATTTCTTTGTAAACAAGTAATTTGTTCATCCTCATCAATATAAGAAATGTCATCCTCCTTGGTTTTCTTACCTTGGAAATTCTTCTTAGGATTTATCTTTGGCTTGAGTTTTAATTCCTTCTTTGGTGGTATATAATCATTCTTCCTCATCTCTTAGGTAGCAAGGATGCCATGCAATTCATGTAACTTAAATTAAGTAAGATCATAACTTTCTTCTACACCAAATACTTTAGAATCAAACTTGAGAGAGAGGGACCTTAATACCTTTTTAATTGCATTATCTTCTTCAAGGTTCTCTACAATACCTTTGATGATGTTCATAATCTCATCAACTCTCTACAAAAAAGATGACATAGAATATTCTTCCTTCATCTTGAGACATTGAAATTGACTTATGTGAGTCTATAAATTAGCAAGCTTGACCTTTGAATCTCCTTCATAAATGATCTACATTTTATCCCATATCTCTTTAGTAGATTTATAATGTAATACCTTGGTGAACTTAGTGTCTTTAAGAACATGAGTGATGGAATTCATTACCTTAGAATTATTCTCAAATAGCATCTTATCTACAACACTAAATAGAGGAGTAGTAAGAACAACATAGCAATCCATAATATATTACC
This sequence comes from Torreya grandis, assembly GCA_037957365.1. Lineage (NCBI taxonomy): Eukaryota > Viridiplantae > Streptophyta > Pinopsida > Cupressales > Taxaceae > Torreya > Torreya grandis. The sequence continues at coordinate 489,214 of JARHVA010005248.1, read as the reverse complement.
ATAAATCAAACCCTAGGGACATAATTTATTTCCTCATCCTTGCACTCCAACAAGCATAATTAGATCAATTAAACATTAGTTCTTTCTTAGTAGAGAAACCTCCTTGATGACTACCCATATTGTACCTTAGATCACCTTCAAGTTGTCAAGCTTTTACCAAAGGACCTACACTCTTAAAATTGTTAGAGGTATAAACATGAGAGGGGAGGGGTGAATCAATGTGCTTAGATAATCCAACTTCAATTTCAATCTTTTCAAACTTTTAATCAATTATTTCAATAATTCATGAATCATACACATCATTCATAGCAATGAATAAGAGATATAACGTAAGATCAAGCATATAACACATAACATATGTAGGAAACCCTCTTGGGGGAGAAAACCCACTATAAGTTTCAATTATAATATTATCTTATAATAAAAAGAACCAATTTAGACTAGCTAAAACTGATCAAGGAACTACCATCCCTTATTTAATGAGACTACAATCCCAAAAGGTGATACCACACCTGTCTATCTATGCTACCATAAAAACTATACCTTTATCAAATTTCACCTTACAAAGAGGCTACAACCCCCTAGATTTTGAGCTACCACAATAACACCTATTAACACATCAACCTTTGAACTTTATGTCTTCAACACTTGATGTCTTCAACCTCTAATTATCACTCTTCATCTTTACTCATACTAAATATGCAATAGCATTACTATGCTAATAAAAACATGACTCACATGTCATACCCATAGACCTCAAACTACTATGCTCATCAACTCATCTATAGGGAACTTTCCCTCTCCTTTGCTACATAATTATCACATCAACACACCTTGAAAGTAACTCACAAGTCTTGGACAAGTTTAAAAACCATCACATTTGGTTTCACTATTTATAGGGAATTCATGATCATCACCATCTTGGTTGGCCAATAGACATGCCTTAACCCTTAAGGCATCTATCTCATTGATACATAACTCAATATAATCCACATATGTTGGCCAAAGTACTCATGGGTCACCCTTAAGAAACAACCCCTTTCTATTAGGCCAAACTTGACCTTATAGGTCTCATGGAGACCTATTCACTCCATTAGCACAACAGGAAAAAATAAGAACATAAGACCACTTTAAAATTCATAGGTCCACTCCACATGACCCTTTTATCATTATCAAATGATTACAATCATTAATACACTCTTTTGTGCAATCTTAATCAACTTAAACATAAGCCTTGTTTATAAGGATACCATGAACAGACACATAATCAACTTATTAATCTTTTTGAATACACAAGATAGAATGATCACACCTATAAAATCCATACAGATGATCCTTATGGAGTGACAACACTCTCCAATAGCTAAGTCATCATGAAACATAAAAAAAACATCAACACAAGATCAATAATCCTTGTCAACTCACTTGTAAAACAAACATAAAAATATACCAACTTTGAACCTTCATAACTTTGAATTTGCACAATTTCAAACTTAAAATATATATTTACATATGAACCATGTATTCTTCTTCAAATTTTATTTTTATATCACCTTTGAATTCATACTGAATCAAATGTTATGGATAAAATATAGATCACTAGTTTTTTCTTTTATTAAATTCAAATATTTAAGTTCAAATGATAAAAGTTAAACATAAAACACCATGTTCTCATCTTGTGTCATCATTACTTAGATAAATTATGCACCATTTATCTTGTTCAAAATTTAACTCAAAGTGTGTCACTGCCTAAATGTTAAACTTCAAACACTTGGCCTCATCTCATGTAATATTGCAATCTTGATCACACATGATCCATTGATCTCTTCAAGATTGTCCTTTCTTTAGAAATGATAGAAAAATATCACTTAACCTTTTTATTTTAATATAAATATTGATATCAATAAGTATAAACACCTACTCACCATTGATCCTTGTAACAAACTTGATCTTTATCTCTGATCAACATTAACCATTGGAACCTTGAAAACATCTCACTCAATATGAATCATTAGATCAATATTGTATGATCACTCACAAACCATTATATATCCATATGGTCATAATCTCTAAAATTGTAAACAATAGACTATGGAGACCATTTTTATCTTCCTGGAAGGCCAACTTTGGACCAAAATAACTTTTGTTGTGCTTAGACACATGATCTAAAATTTGGACCATATAATCTCCTCACATAGGAGAATCCAACCGTGTACCAAAATAATAATAAAACATTCACACATGTGAGATATAAATACATTAATATGATCACTTAGATTCCTTATACCATAGAGCCAAGTATGTCAATAACTGTTTGGAAGGCCAACTTTGTACACGCATATATTTTGACACACTTTATCATAAGACCTAAAATTTAGTGCATATCAAGTAGGCACAAAACTAAACAAAACCATATGATAACATTATTATAAAATTTCCAAACATGTGAGATATGATATCACCAAACTACTTAGATATTTCTTACCTCATGCAAATTTGGCTAATTATGGGAAAAAATTGTCAAATTCCCTGGGAGCCCAAATTTGCACTTGCATAACGTTTGTCTCACTTAGTCACATGATCTAAAATTTAGCACATAAAAACTAAGGAATAAGGTGATCACAAAAATATTACAAACTCCCCTTGACTCATATACATATGGAAAAAGTGTTGTCAACAAATTGCCTACTCAGATTGTTTGCCACAAGACTCAAAATGTCTAGATGAGAACAATGATCAACCAGATAAAATCCACTCATACACACAAGCACTCAAAGCATAAAAAATACTCTTATAGTACCCTCACACATTATAAATACTCCATAATCATCCTTTAACATATATAATCATGCCAAAGCTAAATATTAATCAAGCTTCCTTCAAGCATACTATGACAAACACATTGCACACTTTGTCACTATCACTTAGACTATCGAAGCGCTTCTACTCACTAGGATATTTCCATGACAACATTAATAACTCTCCAAAATTTACATATATTTTTATAACTTCTCATAGCCTCAAATGGTCATGTATAGACTCTTAAAAGTTTTAAAAATAAATGATGTAGAGTCTAAACTTCTAGAGGCCAGAAATTTTGACGAGTAACTCTGTTTGAGCTCACATTCATGTTAAAATGATTTTCTCAAAAAGTATAATTTAGACATGAATAATTTATTCCATTTAGGGATGGTTTTAAAAAAATTAAAACTTTTATATGGTCATGTATTGCCTCTAAAAGGTTTAAAAAAAAGATATAGAGTCCAAACTTTTGGAGGCCATAACATTTGATTGATGACTCTGTTTGAGATTTCATTTATGCCAAAATGACCATATAAAAAATTAAAATTCAAGCATAAATATATATATTATTTTTTGGATGTTCTTATAACTTTTTTAGACCCCTAGATGGTCATATATGACCTCTAAAAATTTAAAAAAATAAATGATACAGAGTCCAAACTTCCAGAGACCATAACTATTGATCAATAACTCCATTTGACCTCATGTTTGTAAAAAACTAACCGTATTCGAAAGTAAAACTTAGTAATAAATAAATATATTAATTTAAGTATGTATTCAAAAAATAATTAACCCTCAAATGGTTATGTATTGCCTTTAAAATGTTTGGAAAATAAATGATATGAAGTCCAAACCTCTAGAGGCCAAAACTTTTGATTTGTAACTTTGTCTAAGCTCTCATTTACACCATAATGACTATCTAAAAAATTAAAATTAATCTATAAATATCTCTATCCATTTATTAATACTTTTATAATCTTTTATAACCTCAAATATATTTCAAAATCTTAATAAAATAAATGATGTAGAGTCCAAACTTTTAGAGGCCATAAATTTTGAATTGTAATTCTATTTGAGCTCTCATTTAATTCAAAAAAAATTATCTTAGAATGTAAAATTAATACTCAAATAGTTATTGTTGACCATTTTTTTCCCTACAGGCCAAAAATTGGTCCCCTTCTATCCCTGCTATTCTAGGCCATTTGATTTTCTGATTTTGCATAAATTTGTTCATTTCTACGGACTCTGTAGGATTTCTACGAAATCTATAGGTCTAAATATACGGACTCTATAGGTCTAAATCTAAAGACTCTATAGGTTTTGGATTTATATGGACTCTACAGGTTTTGTCCTTTGGTGCATGAAGGATCAGTTCAGAGAGTTCTGGATTTTACAAGGCTTCTTCAGGCTCTGGTCTAATGAAAATCACAAGAAAATTTGGGATGGTTGAACCATTGAACCAATTCAATGCTTTGGTTCAATGCCTGGTTCAATCACTTAGTTTAATCGGCCTTGTTTTGAGCCTTGGTTCAATCAGTAGTTCAATCACTCCATTTCAAATCCTGGTTCATCGCTTCAAATCCATCACTTCAATTTTCAAGCTTGGTTCATCACTTGGTTCATGGCTTTTGGTTCAAACAAAAGAGTTCAACGGGCTTATTTCAATAGTCACTTGAAGCATTAAACTGTTGACTGGTTCAATGCATTGGTTTAACGCCTTTGGTTCAATCCTTGGTTTAACTCAGTTGGTTCAACACTTCAGCACTTAGTTCATCAGTGGGTTCAGACACTTGGTTCATTAGATGGTTCATCGGCCTTTGGTTTAAAGGGCTCAGTGCGCAGCGTTGAATTGTTGAACCAGTTCAATGCTTTGGTTCAATCGTTCAGTTCAATGCAAGGTTCAATGATTAAGCTCAAGCAACAGTTGGTTCAATCGCTTAGTTTAATGTCATCGGATCATCATTTTAGTTTAAATGACTCAATGTGTAGTCTTGAACCATTGAACTGTTGAACCAATTTTTGGTTCAATAGGTTGGTTCAATGTTTTGGTTCAAGGGCTTCAGTTCAACAAGTGGTTTAAAGCAAATGGTTCGACGCCTTTGGTTCAATTGGCTTGGCATGCAATGATTGAACCATTGAATTGATTGAATTGTTGAACCAATTTTGGTTTAATGGGTTGGTTTAACGGCTTGGTTCAAGGTTGTGTCCTACAGCTGAAGGGTAGTGATGGGTTCAAATACCCTTGTGGATGGAAATTCAAGGTCTAAAAGTCCTTTTAGAGGGCAAGCACTTCAAAGGGGCCACAAAAAGGGCTGTTGAACTTTAAAAAAATTTGTTAAGGCAAAGTCCCAAATTCCTTCAGAATTTTTGTCTAAAGGAATTCCTTCAGACAAAAGGCCCAAAGGAATTTAGGGGGAAGCATGGTTCAAAAGGCCACTAGCACAGGGTTCAAAGCAAATGGCCCAATAGAAAGGACAAAGAGAAGCTAATTCTGGCATACTTTTTGTCCATGGGAAAAGGCCCAAAATAGAAAACCCACGAGGAAATAATCTATAGGAAAGAATCAATGACTTTTTTCAAGGATGATGACAACCTGAAAGCCATCAAATTTAAGGAAATGGATTATTCATTGGGTGACGGCCGTGTGAACGTCAAATTTAACACAGTGAAGTAGCCATTTGTTTTGAACTGTAAAGAGTGCCAAATCATGGAAATAGCCCAAGGAAATGTAGTGACCCACTAGAAGATCACCCCTAAGGGCTGAAGGAGTAGGAAGAAGACAAGGAGCAGAAAAGACAAAGCATTCAAGTGGCAAAGGGAAGGTGAGTTATTGTAGATGAGTGGCGTGACCTATTTTTTTGTAGTTAGCATTGATGAGGGGACAAATTGTAGTCTATTTGTAGAAAAGAGGCATGGCCATGTTCTTTCATTAATGTTTGAATGCCAAAGTCAATTTGGGTGATTGTGCAGCATGGTTCTATCAGGATTTTTCTAGAAGGATGACATTAGTAACAATGGTTTCCTCTTCCCAAGGTTTAGGATGCACATGGGCCACTTACAGAAATGAGTGCCAAAATATTTCCCAAGAAGCACCAAGTTCTATTCCTCTTCCTATATATTTTAATTTTCTCATTTTGAGAAGGATCTACTCTCAGCCTTAAGGTAAAACTCTGCCCAAAAATCTCTCAAGCTTGTAAGGCAGAGCTTTGCCAAAATTTTACCTTAAATCAGAACATAGCATTTTTACCTCCATTCTAAGTTTTGCATCTTTAGTATGTGTCTATGCCTTGATTTTATGCTAAGTCATTTTCTTAATACTTTTGCAAAATTATTTTAGCATGTTTGGTGCATTTTTGAGTTTCCTTTTACAGGTCTATCAGAAGTGTCCCTAGAGGAGTATAGGTGAAGTGGATAGGCTATTGCAGTGTGTCTCAGAACACCTCTAGTAGTTATTTCCTCCTTGTATCTCCATGCACCCCTGACCCACTAATGTAAAAGGTTATCTCATGTCAAATGAAGTGTGTGGGAGATGTTTCTCAGTGGAAAGTGTATGTTTAGGTGGAGTAGATCCCACATTTTTTAGTGTATTACCTTTTACTTTTTTAGGCTTAGGTTCTATTTTCAGTGTGTCTCTCTCTCTTTTCATCCCCCCCTTTTTTTTCATTTTATTTGTTAGCAGTAGGAGAAACCAGGGCCTAAAGGATACATCAAAGAGAGCTAACCCTCATCTAGAGACTCTCCCCTCCAGCTTTGTCGGTCCCATAGGCGAGAGTGGAGTTTCCATTGTTGCGTGAAGAAGGTAGGAGCTCGGCTTCCTGCCAAGGGTGCAATCTTCTATGTCAACAATTTTTGGCATGCCCAATGGGACCAAATAGGACAAGTTGTGTCCAAACAGTTGAAGAATTTTTAGTGTGTTCTTCAACCAACCAGCCTTTGGAGGCTTTTCCATCAACACCAATGGTGACTCTGAGTTGAATCAGTTGGTTAAGCAACCTGGTGCCATTAAGAAATCACCTTTGTATGTATAATCCCTCTGCACAAAATCATGGACCTTGTATTCTTTCATATGACTATGATCAAGCTCCAGATGTTTATGCAATCACCTCAAGTAGCCCTCCTAGTTGCCCTTCAATGATAAGGGAAGTAGTCCTAGAGTTTGAGAAGTAGATGATGGAGATTAATAGACTAGAGGAGGAGTACGGATATTAGCAGGAGCTGATGTATAAAGAGGAGTGTTTGTTAAGGCAAGCTCAGGCCTTGAAATCCATGGAGGAAGAGGTAGCAAAATGGAGTAATCCATTCATTCAAGGTAGTTAGCCCTATGTGTCCCCTCCTATTCTAAATAAAGCCCCCACTTTTGCACCAAATCCTTTATATCAGATAGCAATTACTCACTCTAGCTCATTTGAAGCATCTACCCTCAATCCCATGCGCCTGGCTTCCTAACATCAAAGGGCATCAAAGCAACCCCACATGGAGATCAATCTTCTCAATTCCTTATATTGTGAATCTTCCATTGGGGGGAATGCCATGAGCCAACACATCCCTCTTCTAGAGACTCTTCCAATGCATCAATAGTCTCTTTTTAACATTCCTCAACCTCCCCAAGATTTTCAACATGATGTGCAAATTCTAAGCTGGAGGAAGGAGTGCCAGGAACCAGCCTAGGGCCTTGAAGAGGATGATGCTATTGACCTCCAAGAAAGACTCTTTTAGGACAATCTAGCCAAGAAAATTGAAGATTTAGAGGCTAGGATGAGACTGATTCTTGAAAGAGAGATAAAACCTTCAAACATTGTGGAGGAGCCCTAGGACCTTGGAGAAAACAAAGCTGTTGCCTATTCACAGGAGCAAATTTCCAATTCTGAGATCCTGAACTAGGGGAAAATAGTAGAATCATCGGGTAGGAAGGAGAAGAAGTAAGGTTTTTCTCAAAACCTTGAAGAAGATGAGGCTACTCCTACTCATGATGATGCTAGTGACTTCTAGGAAAGGCTCTTCTAAGAGGATCTATCTAGGAGAATTATAGAGTTGGAATCTAAAGAGAGATTCCTCAGCCAGTGTGTGATGGATGGTTCAGACCCAATGGCACATTCCATGTCTAAACACACCCCACTTACACATTTCCAAGAGAGATATCAGGCCATACCTGATATTGATGAAGTGCTAACCAAATGGAAAGAGGAGAATCATTTGATTCTAGCTCAAGGACTGCCCCCTCTTCCATATGGTTCTCCCACTTCACCCCTTCTCAAGGAAGAACCTGTACTGCAGGAGGCAAGTGAGGAGTAGAAGATCCAAGCTATAGTTTCCCAAGGGGCTATCATGAGTGACAACGAAGGTAGAATCATCATGGAGGCTCCCTGTGAAGACATCATTAGCAATGGAGAAGATACAAGTCTTGCATACATGCAGATGTTCCAGCAATATGAAGAGGAAAATAAGCATGGTAAGCTCTCTCCTTCTTTGTTTGATGAAATTCCTTATTGCTTCAATGAGGAAGATGAATATGCTGAGAATCCTGAGTTGGAGGAGGATCAGGAGAATACCTTTGAACATCTAGAGACCCTGATCATCAAGGAGGAGAAGGAGAGGTATGTCTTCCTAGAGGAATGCCTTGAAGAAGAAAGATTTGAACAGAGAGGTGATGTTATATGGGATGAACAATCAGTTTGTGATTCCATTTTATACATCATCATAGTCACCCTTCTTCAAGATGGCCAAGAGGATGCAAAGGATGAGTCTGACAGACTCTGCAATGAAGCAGAAGGAAACACATCAGACCATGATGCATTGTAAGGGAGCTATACATATCAAAGGGCTTATGGTGATGAGCCAACAACCACTAATTTCTTGGTAAAGAGCACTAGTATGAGGGACCAACATTAAACAATCTTCTAAGGACAAGCATAATACATATATGTCAGAAGCATGTTTGATTTTGATCCACTCAGATACAAGCCAATCTAGGTGATAGGCAAGAAGACTAGGTCACCCACTCTCTTTTTTATTTAGCTACTTTCCTACCACCATAAGTCTTCTTGCCAGGAAGGGGACTTAAGAAGTTTTCCCTTTGATTTAGGAGGGAGGAAAATATTCTTGGTTAGCTGTATATAGTAGTTTGCTTTCAGTTTTCTTTTCTTGCTTTCCCTAAGTACAGTTTGTACATTTAGTGTTTTTAGCCTTGTGTGTTTCCCTTTTATCTGGGGTAAGAAGCTTCATGTTTGATTCTTGGATCTTTGGGTCTATTTCTAACCTTTTTTCATGCTACATTTGACTCCATTCCCAATGGCCTACAAGGCAACTGGTCTTTAAGCATATCATGCATGCTTCCCCTGGGAGTCACCAATTAATTGACCATTTATTTGCCCAACAGGCCAAGAATCGGTCCCCTTCTGTCCCTACTATTCTAACCCATTTCATTTTCTAATTTTGCATAAATCTGTTCATTTCTATAGACTCTACAAGATTTATATGAACTCTATAGGTCTAAATCTATAGACTCTATAGGTCTAAATCTATGAACTCTACAGGTTTTGGATTTCTACAAACTCTGCAAGTTTTTTCCTTTGGTGCATGAAGGATTAGTTTAGAGAGTTTTAGGTCTTACAAGGCTTCTTTGAGCTCTAGTCTGAAGAAAATCACAAGAAAATTTGGCATGGTTTAACCATTAAACTAGTTTAATGCTTTGGTTCAATACCTAGTCTAATCACTTAGTTTAATCAGCCTTGGTTCGAGCCTTGGTTCAATCGGTAGTTTAATCGCTCCATTTCAAAGCTTGGTTCATCCCTTCAAGTCCATCACTTCATTTTTTAGGCTTGGTTCATCACTTGCTTCATGGCTTTTGGTTTAAACAAAATATTTCAATAGGCTTGTTTCAATAGTTGCTTGAAGCATTGAACAGTTAAACTGATTCAATGCGTTAGTTCAACACCTTTGGTTCAAGCCTTAGTTCAACTCAGTTGGCTCAACACTTCAACACTTAGTTCATTGGTGGGTTCAGAAACTTGGTTCATTAGATAGATTATCGGCCTTTAGTTTAAAGGGCTTGACATGTATTGTTGAACCATTGAATTGATTCAATGCTTTGGTTCAATTGTTCAGTTCAACGCCAGGTTCAACAATTAAGTTTAAGTGGCAATCAGTTCAATCACTTGGTTCAACGTCATCAGATCATCAGTTTAGTTCAAGTGACTAGGTGTGTAGTCTTAAACCATTGAACTATTGAGCCAATTTTTGGTTCAATAATTTGGTTCAATGTTTTCGTTCAAGGGCTTCAGTTTAGCAAGTGGTTCAAAGCAAATGGTTCGACACCTTTGGTTCAATCAGCTCGACACACAGTGATTGAACCGTTGAACCAATTGAACTGTTGAACCAATTTTGGTTTAATGGGTTGGTTCAATGGCTTGGTTCAAGGGTGTGTCTTATATCCAAAGGGTAGCGATGGGTTTAAATACCCTTGTGGAGGGAATTTTAAGGTCTAAAAGCCCTCACGGAGGGAAAGCACTTTAAAGGGGCCACAAAAAGGGCGGTTGAACTTTCAAAATTTTTGTTAAGGCAAAGTCCTAAATTCCTTCACACTTTTTGTCTGAAGGAATTCCTTTAGAGAAAAGGCCTAAAGGAATTCAGGGGGAAGCATGATTCAAAAGGCCACCAGTGCAAGGTTCAAAGCAAATGGCCCGATAGAAAGGACGAAGAGCAACCAATTCCTACAGACTTTTTGTCCACAGGAAAAGGCCCGAAATAGAAAACCCACAAGGAAAAAAGCCATAGGAAAGACTTGATGACTTTTGTCGAGGATGATGATGTCTCAAAAGCCATCAAATTTAATGAAATAGACTAGCCGTTGGGTGACATTTGGGTGAACGTCAAATTTAACATAGTGAAGTAGTCATTTATTTTGAACTATAAATCGCACCAAATCATGGAAATAGCCTAAGGAAATGTAGCAACTCACCAGAAGATCACCCTTGAGGGCTGAAATAGCAGGTACAAGACAAGGAGTAGAAAAGACAAAGCATTCAAGTGGTGAAGGGAAGGTTAGTTATTGTAGATGAGCAGTGCGACCAATTTTTTTACAGTTATCATTGATGAGGGGACAAACTATAGTCTATTTGTAAAAAAAGAGGCATGGCCATGTTCTTTCATTAATGTTTGAATTCCAAAGTCAATTTGGGTGATTGTGCAGCATGGTTTTAGTAGGCCTCTTCTAGAAGGATGACATCAGTAACAGTGGTTTCCTCTTCTCAAGGTTCATGACACACATGGGCCACTTACAAAAATGAGTGCCAAAATCTTTCCCAAGAAGTGCCAAGTTCTCTTCCTCTTCCTATATATTGTAATTTTCTCATTTCGAGAAGGATCCGCTCTTAGGCTTAAGGCAAAAATCTGCCCAAAAATCTCTCAGGCTTGTAAGGCAAAGCTTTGCCAAAATTTTACCTTGAATCAGAACATATCATTTTTACCTCCATTCTGAGTTTTGCATCTTTAGTATGTGTCTATGCCTCGATTCTATGTTAAGTCATTTTCTTAATGCTTTTGCAAAATGATTTCAGCATGTTTGGTGCATTTTTGAGTTTCCTTTTACAGGTCTGTCAAAAGTGTCCCTAGAGGAGTATAGGTGAAGTGGATAGGCTATTATAGTGTGTCTCAGAATGCCTCTAGTTGTTATTTCCTCCCTGTATCTCCATGGAACCCTGACCCATTGATGTAGAAGGTTCTCTCATGTCAAATGAAGTGTATGGGATCTATTTCTTGGTGGAAAGTGTATGTTTAAGTAGAGTATATCACACATTTTCTAGTGTATCACCTTTTAATTTTTTAGGCTTAGGTTCTATTTTTAGCATCCCTCTTTCTCTTTTCATCCCCCCCCCCATTTTTTTCATTTTAGTTGTTAGCAGTAGGAGAAACCAGGGCCTAAAGGATATATTAGAGGGAGCTAGCCCTCATCTAGAGACTCTCCCCTATAGCTTCATCAGTCCCCCAGACAAGAGGGGAGTTTCCATTGTTGCGTGAAGAAGGCAAGAGCTCAGCCTCCTACCAAGGGTACAATCTTCTGCGTCAATAATTATATCTATTTAATTATGTTTTAATAACTTTTTAGACCCTCATATGGTTACATATGGCCTCCAAAAAATTCTAAAATAAATTATGTGGTGTCTAAACTTATGAACGATGTAACTTCTGATCTGTAATTATTTTTGTGCTCTCATTTATGCCAAAATGACAACCTCAAAAAGTAAAATTCAGTCATAAATAGATATATACATGTAGGGATTTTTGTGAACTTTTCAAACCCTCATGTGGGCACATATAACATCTAAAAAGTTATAAAACCAAATGATGCAGAGTCCAAATTTTGGGAGGCCATAAATTTTGATTTGTAACTTTTTTTGAGCTATTGTTTATTCTAAAATGATTGTCTTAGAAATTTTTATATGTCCATAAATAGATATATCCATTTGGGGATGATTAAAAAAAAATTGGACACTAATATTGTCATGTATTTCTTTATAAATGTTCAAAAAATAAATGATGTGGAGTCCAAACTTCTAGAGGCCATAACTTTTGATCTTTAACTCCATTTGAGATTTCATTTACACCAAAATGACCATCTTAGAAAGTAAAATTTGAATATAAATAAATATATCCATTTAGGGATGTTTTAATAACTTTTAAAATCCTCATATGGTCATGTATAGCCTCCAAAATGTTTTGAAAACAAATGATGTAGAGTTCATACTTATAGAGGCCATAACTATGTATTTGTAACTTTGTTTGAGATCTTATTTGCACCAAAATGACCAACATAGAAAGTTTAATTCAACCATAAATAAATATATTCATTAAGGGATGGTTTGAAAACTTTTTAGTCCCTCATATGGTTATTTTTGGTCTTCATAAAGTAATGAAAACAATTGATACAGAGGCCAAAATTTAGAAGGCAATAACTTTTCATTCGTAACTCTAGTTGAGCTTTTGTTTACACCAAAATGAATATCTTAGAAATTAAAATTCAGCCATAAATAATAATATCCATTTAGATATGTTTTAAAAACTTTTGAACCCTTAGATGGTCATTTATGGCTTCTACAAAGTTTTAAAAATAAATGATATAGAGTCCAAACTTTCAAAGGCCATAACTTTTGATCAATAACTATGTTTGACCTCTCATTTGTGACAAAATGACACCTATATATATATATATATATATATATATATATAGGAATGTTATAATAAATTTTTGAACCCTCATATGGTCATGTATGGTCTCTAAATAGTTTTTTAAATAAATGATGTAGATTCTAAATTCTAAAGGCCAGTAATTATGATTAGTAAATTTGTTTGAGCTCCTAATTTCACCAAAACCATAATCTTAGAAACTATAATTTAATATTAAATAATTAAATAAATTTATTTATGTTTTATTTATTTATAACCCTGATATGGTCATGTAAAACCTTTTAAATGTTCTAAAAATAAATGATATAGAGTCCAAACTTTTGAAGCCAATAAGTTTTGATATATAACTTTATTTCAGATCTCGTTTGAGTGAAAATGACTATCTAAGAAAGTATAATTCTACCATAAACATATATACCCATTTTTGGAAGTTTTTATAAATTTTATGAACCTCATATGGTCACATGAATCCTTTGAAAATTTATAAAAAAATAAATGATGCAGAGTTCATTCTTTTGGAGGACATAACTTTTGGTTTGTAACTATGTTTGAACTACCATTTATGCCAAAATGACCATATCAAATATTAAAATTCATACATAAAATTGTTTATATAATTAGGGATGTTTTTATAACTTTTTAGACCCTCATATGGTCATTTATATCCCTTGAATTTTTTTAATAATAAATGATGCAGAGTCTAATTTTTTAGAGGCCATAATTTTTTATGCATAACTCCATTTGAGCTCTCATTTACACCAAAACAACTGTATCAAAAATTAAAACTCCACTCTAAATAGACATATGCATTTATGGATTTTTTAGAATATTTATTATAGTTATATGGTTACATATTTCCTCTAAAATGTTTTGAAAATAAATGATGGGAGTCCAAGCTTCTAAAGGCCATAACTATTGATTTGTAACTTTGTTTGAGCTCTATTTTGTACCAAAATGAATGTATAGAAAATTTAAATTTGAACACACACACACACACACACACACACACACATAATTTATGGATGTTTTCTAAACTTTTTAGACCCTCAGATGATCACATATGTCTTCCAAAAAGTTCTGAAAATAAATGATACAAGTCTAAGCTTAGGAAGCTATATCTTTCTATTTGTAACTCCCTTTGAGTTCTCATTTTAACTGAAATGATTATCTCTATTCATTTTAGGAATGTTTTTAAAACCATTACAAAACTTTAATTGTTATGTATGGCCTTTATAAATTTCTAAAAATAAATCATGTGGTGTTCAAACTTCTAGTGGCAATAACTTTTCATTTGTAACTCTGTTTGAGGTTTTATTCACATAAAAATGACCATCTCACAAGGTATAATTTATAAATAAATAGTTATTCCATATAGGAATGTTTTTATAACTTATATGACCCTCATATGCTCTCCAAAAATTCCTAAAAATAAGCGATGTAGAGACAAAATTTTCAAAAAATTCAAATGCCATAAATTTTGATCCATAATTCCATTTGAGCTCTCATTTTGTATTAAAATAATCATCTCAAATAGTAAAATTTAGCCATAAATAAATCCATATATTTAGGTATATTTTAATAACTTTTAGGACCCTTAGATGGTCACACATGATGAGCATTCCATATAGATCATTATATCTAATACAAATTATCCATAAGTGTTGCCTTTTAGTTATATATTGCATTGAATTTAATAGTTAAGGTCTTATCTAAGTAGTAAATGAAGGAAATTTATCCTTTTTTTGGATGTGATACGTTGAAAATTATTTATATTGTTTTAGATTGAGGTAAAAATAGGTTTTGAAGGGGCCCCGAAACCCTGTAACAGAGAGAAAAATAAAGAACGTCTAAGCCCACAGGCAACACCTAAAAAACACTACAATGAAGTAGCAAAAATAGGTTTTAAATGGACCTAAAACCATTAGAGACGCATCCGGTCAAAACCCAGAAACATAAATCTGGTAGCACAACATACAAAAGATAACAAAAGGAGAACAAAGATCAGTACCAGTTTTTAAACCAACAAGAAGGACCAGATTATTCATCCAGTTCCAGTATCAAGTTCATGGCTTCTTTTCCTTTCAAAGCAGTTTCCTGGGTGGTAGCCTCCAGCAAAGCTCCTTTTTGTGTATCTTTCTTTCTAGAGCTTTGCCTCGTCCTTTTCCTAGGACCCTCTAGTGCTTTGGTCTCCTCATTGGCTCGTTTACCTATATTGATAGTAGCTGCACAAATGTTGGACGTTACTTCCTCCATTTTCTTTCTATTGTCCTTTATTAGTTCCCGGAGGTTGTTTTCATAAGCTTTGAGCTTGACAGGGATCTCGCTTAACTGATTTTCCATGTTGTTTACTTTGTTCCAAGTAGCTTTCAGAGAATCTTCCAAATTTTCCGCTTTTCTCTTGAGATCAATGATCTACCTACACATCCAGGAATCAAATTGGGAAGAAGACTCAGCTTTACAGTTAACCCAGGTCATAGGTGTGTGTGTTTCATCATTCTGATTCTTCCCTCTCCAATCCTCAGACTTTTTATTGGGGTTATTCCTGGCTTCTTCAAATAAGTCTTCTTGACTCTTTTGTTCCCGCTCTTTGATTCCAATTTGAATTTCCATATCCATATTTTGAATATCATCCTAGACAGAAATTTCCTTTTCATTCTTAGAAGTTGGGTCCTCAACAGGATCTTCCTGGACAAATTCATCCTCTGACACTTTCTGGTTTTCCTCCATCTCTACTGTTCTGATAGCAGAATCCTCCTCTGTATTGACGTTATCTTTTTCAATTTCCTCAAAACCTTCTTCATCATTACTAGAGTTGGTGTCCCAGCTCTCAGTTCCTTCTTCTTCCTCCGGTTTTTTCTCCTCAGGTTCTTCAATTCTCTCCCGTCCCCTTTCTTCTTCTACAATCTGCTTATTAGGACTAGGGGTCTTAATTTTGCCTCTCCTGCTTACATTTTCATTCTTTTTATTTACTGGTAACTTATTTTTCCCCTATTTGGGATTCTTAACCAGTGCCCTATTCTTGCAGTAGCCTTCAATAAGCAGAATAAGGCCTTCGTGAAGAATAGGGCGCATATCCTTTTTCCTATGAGCATATAGACTTTGGATCAGGGAGTAGTGAAGATAGAAAGGAAAAGACAAGCTAACCTTATGCCTGAAGTGGTTGAGGAAGACAAAATGGAACTTATGCACTCGTTTGCTTCTTTCGTCCAAGATGAAGTACTCCCTTATACAGCTTAGGACGTCTCTCCATATCCCTTTATTCTAGTCCAGCTCATAGAAATCCCCATTTTTGACCAGCTTCTGCTCCTCCTCATCCGTTTTGGGGAACTTACAAAAGGCCTCATTTGAAATGTTGGTCTGCTTGGAAAATTTGAGTCCATCCATTGGCAACCATGTAACCTCAGCAAGAAAATCCTCTGTTAAGTTTACAGTAATACCATGCAAGGTGACCCTGTCATCAGACCAACTTTTGAAAAAGGCCGTCGTGATATGAGATTTAGAGCCATGGAGTCTTTCCATGTAGCTCACAACTTTTCCTTTTTGTAGAATTCTCCAGACTTGATGTTTCTCTCTCCATTCTACACAGCTCTTGGGTTCCTATTTACGGGGTTCTCCCTTCCTTTCACGCACCATACTCATTTTCTTTGAATCCCAATTACTGTGGATATTACCCTAGATTCTCCTACTGTCAAGTTGATTGGGACATCGACTTTGTTTGTGCCTTTTCAGGATCCGCTTCTCCCTCTTGAGGACCTTACTCTTTAATAATTGAGTTCCTTTCCCCATGCTGCCACTCCTCCTACTCATTATGTTTTTATTACACTCCAATCTTACCTTCTTTCGCATGTGTGGCATCGAGAAGAATGAGCGCCCTTAAATCCACGTTCCTTTCTAAGGTTTCATCCCACCTCACTTTTTGACCTTCCCGGATAGCACAGTTAGCAAGCCAATCTGCAACACCGTTGGCTTCACGAAAGGTGTGGGTGATTTTAATATCTTCAAATTTATTCAAAAGAGTTTTCATCTCCTTTACCTTATCCTCTATGGTCCAAGACGTAGTATTCTTATTATTAAGGATATTTATAACATTCAAAGAGTCCCCTTCAAGCCACAATTTAGAATATCCCGAGTCCACAGCTAATTTAAGGGTCTGGAGGGCAGCTGTAGCTTCGGCAATGTGGCAGTTAGATATACCAATGGGAATTGTGATAGCATCAATAACCATACCCACATGGTTTCTCAGAACACCACCACAACCAGCATTCCCCGGGTTCCCTTTTGCTGCACCATCAAAGTTACCTTTAATCCAACCTTGAGGTGGACCAATCCAGGTAACACCTGATCTGGGGTTATCAGGTTTACCAAGAATAAAATCCATCCTCAGGGGATTATCCACATTGAGATTAGAGCTTAGATTTTTTTGAGAAGAAAAATTTTCCTTTAGAGCTCTAATGATGTTCTGTCCTACCACCCATCCAGGGAGCTCTTTGTTTCTGAATATTCAGTTATTTCTTTCCTTCCATATTCCCCACCAGATATGGGGAAGAGTAATTTTCCAAAAGAAGAGAACTTCAAGATTCTTTGAAGGGCAATACCAGCTTTTGAGAGAAAGTTCAACGTTTTTGTGGTGAATCCATGTAATGCCCCACAGATTGAGAACCTCCTTCCAAACAAGCTGAGTGAAGGAACAATTGACAAATAGATGATCTCTATCTTCAAGGTCTCTCTTACACAGAATACACCTGTTAACAATATTGATTCCGTGTTTCTGTAAATTATCCTGAGTCAAAATTTTGTTTTGGAGAGGGTCCAGAAAAAGAACTTGATTTTAGGAATGAGCCCCTTAATCTAGGCTCTTGTCCATAATGGTTTTCTGCCATTTCCCTTGGAGATGAAAATGGAAGAGACTTTAAACTGTCCACTTGGCTCCTGGTACCAAACAATTTTATCTTCTTGATTAGGATATAGAGATATAACATTTAGGGATAATTGAATATCCTTGAGATCTTGATCATAGTCAGTGAGGTTTACCCAAGTGTTGTTCTGCCAGTATTGATTAACCGTTATGCCCACTCTTTGTTTAAATCTTTCTATAACATCTTTATCTTGGATTTCTTCCTGTAAGGGTTTACCTCTTAACCAAATATCTTCCTAGAATTTCACCTTTTTACCATTACCTACTTTCCATGAACTTCCTTCTTCAAGAACATGTTTTGTTCCCTGGACTGCCCCCCAAATAGCAGACGGATGAGAAATATCTAGAGTAGTAAAGAAGTCATGAAGTGACTGTGCCTTAAATAAGTACTTATGCTTCCATATTTTACTCCATTCTTTATTTTCCTGATAGACCCTCCATCCCTATTTAGCTAAAAGGGAAGTGTTCATACTTCTTATTTTCCTTATACCAAGTCCACCATCCTTGACCGGTTTGCAAATGTTATCCCATGCAATAAGAGGCATTCTCCTTTTCTCCTCAGAACCTGACCAAAGAAATTTTCTTTGAATTTTTTCAATTTCTTCAGCAAATTTAGAGGGGATTTTGAAAAGACTCAAAGCATACGTAGGTATGCTTTGAAGACTAGCTTTGAGGAGAGTTAGCTTTCCTCCTTGGCTAAGAAGATAGCCTTTCCATCCCGCTAACTTCTTACTAAATTTGTTAATAAGACCTTCCCAAAAAGCTTCAGGGGCTTTCGATCCAAAAGGGAGACCAAGGTATATGGAAGGAAAAGAACCTATGGAGCAATCAAGGATTCTAGCAATTTTGTTCTGTCTATAATCAGGGGTATTAGTAAAGAAAACTACACTTTTATTCCAGTTTATCAGCTGTCCTGAGGTAGAGGTGTACAGATTAATTACTTCCTTAAGAATTTTTGCTTCAGTTACTTCAGACTGTCCCATGAAAATAGTATCGTCCACAAATTGACCATGGGAGCAAGTTAAAGGATACGAAGAGGGTCTCAGACCTTTAAACATGCCTCTATGAGCTAAGTCCGCAAGGTATCGCCCCATAATATCTGCCATGATAATAAACAAAATAGGGGATATAGGATCCCCTTGTCTTAATCCCCTAGACGGATTGAAAAAATGAGACGAGCTCCCATTTACCAACACGGCTATAGAAGTATTAGATATCAACTATTTGATAATATCAACCACTCTTTGTTCAAAGCCAAAGGCAATAAGGCTTTTAGAAAGGAATAGCCAATCCACCCTGTCGTATGCGTTTGCTATGTCCACTTTCATTAAGAACCCCTCAGTGTTGGATTTGAGTAGTGAATGAATATTCTCATGCATCGTTATAACTGAGTTGAGGATTTGTCTGCTAGGAATGAATCTATTTTGTTGATCAACAATTATCAAAGGGATCACTTGGATTAGTCTGGTCATAAGAACATTGGAAATTATCTTAGAGAGAGAGTTGCACAAACTTATCAGCCTGAACTGATCAGGGCTATCCGTACCTGCTTTCTTTAGAATAAGGCACAGAAAAGTGGCATTAATTTCCTTCAGCATCTGTTTAGCTCCAAAAAACTCCTTCACCACATTACTGACATCCTTTCCTATAAATTTCCAGAGCTTTTGAAAAAAGAACATGGGGAAACCATCTGGTCCAGGAGCTTTTTCTCCTCCAAGAGATCTAACAGCTTTAAAGATTTCCTCCTCCTTAGGTATAGAACATAACATATTATTCTGCTCCTTCGAGATCAAAGGAGGAATCACTGGTAGAATATCAGCCTGACTTTTCAAGTTGATGTTTCTATCTGCCTTCATCAGGGAGGAGAAAAATGAAATCATTTCCTCCTTGATTTCCTTTTCCTCTGTTATCTTCTGAACTCCTTTTTTCAAATGATGAATATGTGTTTTCGCTCTGTGTTTCAAAGTGGAGAGGTGGAAAAACTTAGTATTTTTATCTCCTTCTTTCAACCATTGCACCCTTGATCTTTGTCTCCAATAGATTTCCTCCTTAGTTATTATGTCTTGGTACTGTACCAATTGTTCACTTTCTTCTCTTTGGGATTCTGAAGTATATCCATATTGCTGGATTTTTTCCTATATTCTTCTGATATTCTCCTTGATGGTCTTCTTTTCCGCAAAAATATTTCCAAAATAGTCCTTATTCCATTTCTTAACTTCCTTTTTAACATTTTTGAGTTTGGAAACAACTCGGAAGAGAGCTGATCCCTCTATAGAGATATTCCACCACTCTTTTATTTTGCCTTCAAACTGTGGATGTTGCAGCCACATCTTTTCAAATCTGAATGGATGATTCTTTTTTTGGTTCAATTTGTCCACTGAGAATATTAGAGGGAAATGATCTAAGCCTATTCAGTGGCGTGCTTCCAACTTACAGGTATAGTCTTTTATTTAGTCTGGGGAGATGAGAGCCCTATCAAGCTTGGCCTGTATACATTCCTTGTTCAGTCTCTTGTTGCTCCAGGTATACTAAATTCCTTGCAACTCCACATCCATTAAGCCTTCTTTGCTTATAAACTCCATGAGATCAATTCTCCCTTCCATTTGAATAGTATTACCACCCATTTTCTCATAATCATAGAGAGGGACGTTAAAGTCTCCCATTATAATCCATCGCCCACAGTGATCTTTCCTTCTGAGCTTTGAGAGAGTTTCCCATACCTTTTTCCTTTCATTCCTGATATTAGGAGCATATATTGTTATTGTGTCTAAATTGGATGAAATGAGCAAATTTTTGTATATAGAAATACATCCATATGGTAGATCATTTTGAGAAGACATCAAATAGTTTTGGAAAATCCTTTTGGCAACAATTTTAAGGATTTGATGAATGAGATTCAAAGATATACAACTCTAAAGATGCTTTGAAGGCACTCTAAAGAACTATATAGAATTTTCTAAAGTTGCCCAGACATGCTTTAAAAATTTCCAACTAGATCCTACAAATCAAGATAGTGATTCTATAGATATCTATTGTATTTAAATAGACTTTTCATATTTAGATATCTTATTTTAGAATTTAATATTCATAGCAATGGTTTAAAATGATCTGAATATATATGTACTTATATTTTGAAAAACTAGATAAATCTCTTTGGCTCTATGTTAGTTATTTTATATCTACTATTAATTGAGTTAATTCTTACGCCTTCTTATAAGCATGGGATCTAATTCCCAGATCATCTATATTTTGAATAAGCAAATTTAGCTATTTAGATTGCCACATTTTTTATTCTACAAATAGATGTTGAGAAGTGATTTAAAGACATATCTCCTTCTCATTCTAGATAGTTAAAAAAGTTTTTGAAGTTAGTAAGCAAGTTAATCAAAAGAAACATTTCAATGTAGTTTTGCATATTTGTATATGTTCCTTTGATAATGAAATAAATTTCATCATTCCTTTTAATTATTAAGTAAATGTGTTCCTATTTTGAGGAAGGATCAATGGCCAACTTCTCTCTGAAGATTAGGACAAATTGGTACTTTTAGCTATAGTTTAGAAGTATTTCTTTAATTCAAGTATAATTCATTTACTACAATGTTTTAATTTCATTTTCAATGCAAGTGTGATTTTTTTTAAAATGAAAGTGTGATTTAAATTTAATGTAAGAATGTTTCCATTACATGAAATGGCTGTTTCAATTCAATTAAAATGATTTTTATTTATGAAAGAATGTGTCTTTCAATTCATAGAGAGTAAAGTCTATTAAATCATCTCCATATTCAAACTTTGTCAGGGATAGTTTAAGTGATAGTAGATAGTATCCTCACATTCTAAAATATCACATTGTCATACCCAACCAGGAAATTCAAATGAGGACACCATAATATCTTATGTCAAATGTTTAAGTTCTATATATTGATGGTATAAATGTTATAGGATATCTTCAACTAGAAAACTTTTTAGATTTACTTTTTTACAAACTAGAATTAGAGTCTGATTTATTGTCCTTAGGATTTAGATATCAAAATAGAATTAAACCTCCATAAACAACAAATTGTAAACTCTAATATTCAATGGTCTCATTTCATATAGCCTTGGACACTAGCCGTTGTAGAAAATGACACCAATCCATTGATTTGTTAAATGAAAGGTAAAATGATAGCCTATCATTTATGGTGTAATTTCCAGGGACATTCATCAATAAGTGTTAGTGAGATCCTACATTAGAGTTATACATGGAAATTCAAAAACATTCATAAAACTCGAAAACATAAAAATAATTGAGGAACATTTAGATTTATCAACCACCCAAGAGATTCTCAAGGATGGTTCATGTTTAAAGGATCCCAAATAAATCAAGAAGAATAAAGGATCTAATCCTTGCTAGAAAGATCAAGAAGTGAAAGCAAGGAAATTTAAATCTATATACCAATTTTTTATGATTCCTCTTCTGATCAAGGTTCATCTTTATAAACATATCCTACAAGAAGAATCATATTCAGGACATCTTCTCTTATAGGAAGAATTGATCCTAAAAATCACTTTTTTTGGAAGAGTCAAATTTGATCCATAAGATCTAAAATAAGAAGATTTGATCACAAAAAAAGATTCCTATCGTAAGGTAGACCATAGGTTGAGTACCCAAGAAGATAATTTATAATGGATTGATAACCACAGTTGGGGAGAAAATATGGGAGACAAACATGCACATTTTGAAAACACTGACCGATAACCTCAACATGATAGAATATTTTTCTATCCAATCATCTTAGGTCTTGATGATAGACCTTCCATGAAAAATATATCACCATCCAATTTACCTAATTTTAGAGGTAAATCCTCAAAGGATCCAAATCAATTCCTTTTTAAATTTTAGGTTCTTTGGCAAACATATAACTGTCACAAATAATCAAAAGTTGAAGTTATTCCAACCTACACTCAAGGATGCAGCCATGAGATGATTCATGGGATTTGAAGGTAATTATATCACCACTTGGGATGAAATGGAAACTACATATTTATAAAAATATTAGGATTATTATATAATCAATGAATGGAAGGAAGAATTTTTAAAGACTAATTAAAATTAAGATGAAAACTTAGAAGATTACCTTGATAGGTTTATATTTACCCATAAATGGAGTGGTTAAAACTCATTGAAGAAGTCATAAAAACAATATTTATTAAAGGGTTAGATGATGATTCACATGATGCTTTGATCTTAATAGGAAAAGGTGACATTGATCAAATTTCAACATTATGTACTAACTACTCTAGGACAAGACCTAACATAAGGACATCAAACATCAAATCACCTTAAGTTGGATAATTAATGGAAAAATTTGATAATTTAAAAATAGACATTATAGTAAAATTGACATCCACATTAGATGGTCTCAAAGCAAAATCCAATACTACCAACATTGAATAGTTGTCAATATATTATCCTAGATGCTAACTCAAACATGGGGTAAAAGATTGTCCTTTAGAGAAAATAGAGGTATGTGGTATTTATGACTTAGACCATGACACCAAGAATTGAAAAAAAATTCATACCATAAGAAACCAAGTGAAACAATCATCACATATATTTGAGGAAGTGAACTTTATCCAAAGACAAGGAAACTAGTACTTCAAATCAATTTAGTCCAAGATTTCCTCCCAGTCCATGGATGACACCATGAGCTGGACAAGTCACACCAAAAATGTGGGGATTTACATAGAAACAACCATGGGGTAATCAATAATGGATGACATTATGATTATTATAGATCAATATTCCTTGTTGATGAAGAATCACACTTAGGATTTGGTCACTCTTGCTAAGGGAAAAAAGTTGGCTAGGTGTATGTGGATTTACCACACCAAGTATGTAGGTAATTGATCCACTAATAAGTATAAGGCACATAATATTGTAAAGGTATTATCATAGGTAAAAATTATTTACTACTCTAAGAATTTTATACTAATTTCCAAGATGGATTCTATTCACCTTGTACTTTCTCTTGCTACATCACAAAGTTTGCCAGTGTATAAAATGGACATTAAGAGTGTTTTATTGCATGAGGAAATTTATATAGAGTAGCCTTCTAGGATTTTTCATTATTAATATATTATTTATTGACTTAGGAGGTATTTTTATTGTCTCAAATAGGCCCCTCAAGCTTGGTATGAAAATATGGATTCATTTATTCTCTCTACTAGCTTTGTTCGATGACACTCTGATCCCACAATGTATATTCAATGTATTGGGTAGGACACTATTATACTAGTCTTGTATGTTGATGATATAATTCTCACAAGAAACTCCTCGTATCATATTTATGTTATTGAATAAGCACTTTTATCACAGTTTAACATGATAGATCTTGGTCTTTTATATTTATTCCTTGGTTTACATATTTCACAGTTAGATACATGGATTTATTTGAGTCAGTACAAGTATACCCTTGATCTTCTTCAACATTTTGACATGGTAATCCAAGTAATTCTGCTTTTCAATCTAGAGGGACTCTCATTGAATCTTATAATACTCCACTTTGTGATCCTACATTATAGATGTAACTGGTTGGGAGTCTTATGTATTTGACCCATACTTACCCCAACATTTCATTTGTAGTTGGGCTTGTACTAAATTTGAACATGACCCTCATAATAGTCATTGGAATTATACCAAGATGATTTTATGATATTTATGAGGTGATAATCATTTAGTATTACACTATACCAAAGATTCTACTTAGTTGGTTTGAAACAATGATTCAAATTGGGTAGGTTCTTTTGATGATAAGCGTTCCACTTCTAGCTATATATTTTACATTGGTTATTTACCTATTACTTGGTTGTAAAAGAAGTATTAGGATATTTCATTATCATCTAGAAAGGTTGAAACAAGGTAACAATTATAGTGATTTAATAGGTTCTTTGTCTTCACCAGTTATTGATAGAGTTTGGCTCCATGCAAGATTCACCCATTATACTTTGGTGTGACAACCAGAATGTAATTCACATATATTACAACCCATTTAAGCATAAGTAGACTAATAATATTTAGGTAAATATGCACTTCATTCATCATCAAATTTATGATGGAATTCTTAGCTTTGATTACATTTTGACTTAGTAGTAGGTTACAGACATCTTCACAAACCCTTTTGTATCACCTCATTATTTTGAGTTACATGTCATGTTTGGGGTTTCAAAAGTTATTTTTGGAGGGTGTTTGTGAGGAAATATTCCTTTTTAATTTCATGGATACATATTTTACATGATTACCTTATCAGGCCTAATTTTTGGGACTCATACTATAGATATGCCTTTATTTCATTTTTTACTATTATTAGTCCCTAGCTTCACTTGATGGGGGGTGTTAGAGTATGTATTTCATATATTTCTAATGTTTTAAAGTGTATTAGCTATCTATTTATTCCTTTTTTGAGTTTATCCTATGTGAAGACTTACTCCCCATTGGTTAGTTAGACTAGTTTGTTGTTGTGCATTGCTTACTTATGTAAAGGCTTTCCTTTGTACTAGCATCTTATTTCTAAATAACACTTAACTTGCATTGTTTTGTAATAATTTGTCTATAGCTTTATTATGTGATGTTCTTATTGTTAACATCTCTGGATCTTGGGTTGGAATGCATGTTCATCATTCCTAATAGTATATATACTATTTTGCATATCTGATAGTTTTCTAGTTTTCAAATATGATTTTTTTACTTCAAATTTTTTTATGAAACTATTTTATACAATATCCTAGAGTAAAATGGGCATTTCCATTGTGTTTAAAGATAAAAAAAAGAATAATGAATTATAAACATCATAGGTTTTTTTGACAAACTTTATAGATAATTTTTTATATATTTAAAGTTCATTTATATATTTTTTCATTATTTTATCAGTAAAATTAACATTTATTATTATTTAGACATGAATTTTTCTAGGTTTCAATTTTTTTAGTAAACTATTTTTTGTAGCATATTGGAGTGAAATATACATCTCTTTTATGCTTAAATTTCAAAAACATAACTATCAACTATAAACACCATATGATTTTTTTATAGGCCTTTTGACTCATTTCGAAATATTTAAAGATTAGATATGAAAATCTTCATTCTTTTATTTACAAAATTTATATTTTTAAAGTTTTTTAATTTGTAACTTTTCATTTTTAAGGCACATTTAATTTTTTTAGTTTTAAAAGATGAAGTTTTTTTGGCATTAGGATTTTTTAGGAAAACATCCTTCATCAAAATAAATATTTCTATTGTGTTCAAAGACAAAAAATATAGAATTAATTGTAAACACCATAACATTTTATAACAAACATTATGGCTCTATTTTATAGATTTAAAAATTGAATATTTTATTTTTCATTCTTTTATATGTAAAATCAACATTTTTTTCATTTTTTAGATCCATAGTTTCTCATATCTATGCATTTTTAACTTTTTATTTTGTTTTTAGATATGATTTTTTTTAGCTTTGGGAAGTTTTAACAAGCTATTTTATGTAGCATTGTAGAGGAAAATAGACACCTCCTTTGTATTCATAGTTTAAAAACACATAAGAACTAATTATAAATACTATAGGGTTTTTTGATAGTCCTTATGACTCATTTTTTATACATCTAAAGATTAGATATATAGTTTTGAATTCTTTTATTTGTAAAATCAAGTTTTTTTCAATTTTTAGATCTACCTTTTTTACATATTTAATATTTTTTTTACTTTTCTTATATGAGATTCTTTTACATTTTTTAAGTTTTATAAAACTATTTTATATAGTGTGTTAAAGTAAAATGGACATCT
>JARHVA010005248.1:312500-457500 GCA_037957365.1 Torreya grandis | reverse complement strand
TGTTTATTTATCCATCATTTAGAGTCAGTCCAAATATCTCTAGTTGGTGTCATTTTAAGTTGTGTTATTTTAGGTCATAAGGGACATTATAATTTTTAGTATTTTAGTTGGTACACATCAATAAAATATATGTCATAGATGTTATTTATTAATGTATGTCAAAAGATTCAAAGTTTAAATACCCTTCATTATAGTGGATACAATTTTGGGTGACACTGACATCCAATTTATAAGTCATACATTCAAATTATGAGGGGGGGGTGTCTTTTTATAAAAAAATACATGTAAATTCAAATTCTATTTCACTAAATAAGTAGTGCCACTTGGAGGTCAGAGGCATTGGAGGAAGGAAACTTCTTAAGCCTCTAGTCAGTTACCAATGATGAGGCTCATGTGATGTGGTGACATCTTTTTTTAGTTGTGTGTTTGTTGTGACAAGAACAAAATGTTAATTCTTGTTCATAAATAGTAACAAGTGAGCTGAAAATTCCTTTATTATTTGCCTAAATGTGAGCTAGTGATGAGAGCTAAAATATTACTACAACAATCATGATAATTATGGTTATTAGTTAACCATTCATAAAACCATTGATGGTTGTTGGTTAACCACTTGTAAATCCATATTATTTTGTTTAATGGTAATATACATGAAAAACCTTCTAGTAGTTTTTGGTTTTCCTAAAATGAAAACCATTTAGATCATGAGCATGTAGAGGCAGTAGTTATAGTATGGATTGATATGGTCCCCATGTTCATACTAAGGGGAGGTAGGTTAGGAAATATATGGTTAGTGATCACACACACACACACACACACACACACACACACACACACACACACACACACACACACACACACACACACACACACACACACACACACACACACACACACACACACACACACACACACACACACACACACACACACACACACACACACACACACATTAATGAGTTAACATTGGGTGAGGTTATTGTAAAAAACACATGTAAATAGCTTGGGTATGTTACAAATTGTTAGAATAACTCAATTATATTAAGTGAGTTGTTATAGGAGCGTTTGTAGCTCTGTTATTA
The DNA here is from genome assembly GCA_037957365.1 of Torreya grandis. NCBI lineage: Eukaryota > Viridiplantae > Streptophyta > Pinopsida > Cupressales > Taxaceae > Torreya > Torreya grandis. The sequence continues at coordinate 456,421 of JARHVA010005248.1, read as the reverse complement.
TCTGGGAGAGATAAGTCCTATAAATATGTAACCTTTGCATATGAATAAAATAAGGAATATTTATAATTATGTATGTACTCTTTGTTTGGCTCTACTGCATAAAACTCTGATCATTTCCAAAAAAAAAAGTTTTCAAATATGTCTTTTTTTTGTAGATATTTGACATTATATAAGTTTTTAGATATGATTTTTTTGGCTTTCAAAGTTTTAAGAAACCATTTTCTAAAGAATCCTACAACAAAATATACATCTCATTTACATTCAAAGGTAAAAAAACATAAGAATTAATTGTAAATAAATTGAGTTTATTTTAGACCTTTTGCCTCATTTTCATAGATTTAAAGATTGGAAATGTAAATTGTATTCTTTTATTTGTAAAATCAACATTTTTCCAACTTTTAGATGTGTAGTTTTTTTTTTTTTGCATATTCGACATTTTCTTAATTTTCATATATGATTTTTTTTGGCTTTGGATTGTTTTAATAAAATTTTAGTATAAAATTTCTATATTGAAATGGATACATCACATTTGTTCAAAGGTAAATGAAACATGATAATTGACTATAAATAACCTAGGTAAAGTTTTCAGACAAAGCTTCTAACTCATTTTAACATATTTAAATATTGAAGATGCAAATTTCATTTTTTTTCCTATAAAATTGATATTTAATTTAATTTTAAAATATGTAATTTTAATTTTCTACATATTCAACATTTTTTTTTTCATAAATGAATTTCTTTTGGCTCTGGGAAGTTTTAATAAAACTTTCTACAACATCCTAAAGTAAAATAAACATTCACTGAATTCAAAGGCCCAAAAATGTAAGAATCAATTATAAACATGATAGTATTTTTTGACAGATGTTTTGGCTGAAATTCATATCTATAATAATTTATTCTTTATCTACAAAATTGATAGTTTTTTCAATTTTTAAATCTGTAATTTTTCATTTTTATGTATATTTTCATTTTTTAAAATTATTTTGATATGAAGAGTTTTTGACTTTAGGATGTTTTAGGAATCTATTATCTAAAAAATATTAGATAAAAAAAAACATCTTCATTGTTTTCAATGATAAAAAAACATAAGAATCAACTGTAAACACTGTAAGCATTTGTTACAGATATTTTGACTCATTTTTACAAATTAGATGTGTAATTTTGCATCCTTTTATATGAAAATTAACATTTTTTCTATTTCAAATAATTATTTTTCATTTTTATGCATGCTCAATATTTTTTTAGTTGGGAAGTTTTAGGAAACTATTTTTTTGCAGCATCATAGAGTAAAATAGACATTTCCATTGTGTTCAAAGGTCAAAAAATATATAAAATTATTATAAACACCATGGGTTTTTATTAAAAAATTGACTCATTTTTTAATATTTAAAGATGTCATCGGTAGTATTTGATTATTTTACTATAAAATTGATTTATTTTTCATTTTTTAAGATATGCAGTTTTTTATTTTTTACACATTCAACATTTTTTTAACTTTTAGACAATTTTTTTAATTTTTTTACTTTGAGAATTTTTAATAAATATTTGATACCACTTCCCACAAACAAAATAGACATCTCCACTACAATCAAAGCCCAAAAAAAATAAAATATAGTTTTTCATTTTTCTATATATATTCAACATTTTTTCAATTTTTAGATATGAATTTTTTATTTTTATTTGTTTGGCTTTTGAATGTTTTAAGAAAATATTTTATGTAATGTCTCGGAGTAAACAAAGCATCTCCATTACATTCGAAGGTTGAAAAACATAAGAATCAACTTTAAGCACCATAGTTTTTTATAATATACCTTTTGGATCATTCTTATAAATTCAAAGATCAGATATGTAATTTTCATTATTTTATCTACAAAAATTGACATATTTTCAATTTTTAAATATGTTGTTTTTATTTACTTACATGTTTGACATTTTTTATTTTTTAGATGTAAAGTTTATTTCCCATATTTAATATATTTTAGGTAAAACTTTTACGCAACATCTTAGAGTACAATGAACATCTCTATTATGTTCAAAGTCTAAGAAACATAACAATTGACTATAAACATGATAGGGTTTTCTAACAAACATTTTCACTCATTTTTAAATATATCAAGATTGAATATGTAGTTTTTATTCTTTTATTTACAAAATCAATATTTTTTCATTTTTTAGATTTGTAAATTTTTATTTTTTTTTCATTTTCTACATTTTTCTAGTGTTTAGATATGAATTTTTTTATATTTTAGATTTTAAAAGTTTTAGGAAAATATTTTCTATAGCATCTTAGAGAAAAACAAACATCTTAGTTCCGTTTAAAAGGCAAAACACATAAGAATCAACTATAAACACCATGGGTTTTATGAAAGACCTTATGGATTTTTTAAATAAATTAAAGATCAAATATGTAGTTTTTCATTTCTTTTACTTGTTAAATTGACATTTTTTTAGATTTTAGATGTACAATGTTTTATTTTTCCTACATATTCAACAATTTTTTCAGTTTCAGATATGTTTTTTTTTTATAGTTTTGTAAAGTTTTAAGAAACATTTTTATACAAATTTTCAAAGCAAAATAAATATCTCCATTATGTTTAAAGGCTTGAAAACATAAAAAATCAACTATAAACACCATAGGTTTTTTGAGAGACCTTTTGTCTCATTTTATAGACTTAAAGATTAGATCTATAGTTTTTCATTTTATCTACATAGTTGACATTTTTCCCAGTTTTTAGGTATGAAGTTTTTTTTGACTTTTGGAAGTTTTAGGAAATTATAAGAATTGATTATAAACACTATAGACATTATTAATCATTTTTATAGATTTAAAGTTTGGATATGCAATTTTTCATTATTTTATTAGAAAAATAGCATTTTTTTCTTTTTTAAGATCTCTTTTTTTTTTTTTTTTTTGGCATATTTGTCATTTTTTTTTGTTTTTAGATATGAAGTTTTTATTTTTTTTATTTGGATAGTCATAGGAATCTATCTTATGTAACTTACTAGAGTAAAATGTACATCTCCATTGTGTTCAATGTCTAAAAAACATAAAACACAACTAAAAAAACTGTAGGGGTTTTGAGAGATCTTCTATCTATTTTTTTTCAAATTTAAATATTAGATATGAAGTTTTTTATTTATTTGATCTATAAAATTGATTTTATTCAAATTTTTGATATATAATTTTATATTTTTTACATATTCAATATTTTCTATCTTTAGAAATGATTTTTTTGGCTTTGTGAAGTTTTAGGAAACTATTTTCCCTATAATTTTGATGATAAAAAGGCATATCCATTACATTCAAAGGGCCAAAAAAACATAAGAATTGACTATAAACATCATAGAGTTTTTTGACAGATCTTTTAGGTCATTTTTATAGATTTAGAGATTAAATATATAGTTTTCACATTTTTATTTGAAAATTTGACATTTTCCAATTTTTATATCTATATTTTTCCTGCATGTTCAAATTTTACTTAAGTTTCAATATATGATTTTTTTAGCTTTGATAAATTTTAATAAATTTTTTTTTTTGCAACATCTTGGAGAAAAAAAACCATATCCATTACATTTAAAGTCTGAAAAATCTAAGAATTAACACTAAACACCATAGGGTTTTTTGATAGCCCTTCTAACTCATTCTTTCATATTTATAAATTAGATATATAATTTTCCATTCTTTTATCTATAAAATTGATATTTTTTTTCAATTTTTTAGATTTATAATTTTTCATTTTTTTCATATTTGGTTTTTTTTTTTCAATTTTCAAACATAAATGTTTTTTTTTTGTTTTTGGAAGTTTTAGGATTTTTTTTTTTTAAAAAAAAAAAATTTAAATTTGAGATAAAAACATACATCTCTATTGCATTTAAAAACTATAAAACATAAAAATCAACAATAAACACCAGAGGGTTTTTTCACAGACCTTCTGACACATTTTTAGATATTTAAATATTAGATATTCAATTTTGAAGAAATTAGATATATATTTTTACATTTTCCCAATATAATTGATATTTTTTCAGTTTTCAAATATGAGTTTTTAAATTGGGAAAAATTTAACAAAAATATTTTTGAAGTATATTAAATAAAAAAGGGCATTTTAATTATGTTTAAAGGTAAAAAAACATAAGAATCGATTGTCAACACCATAGAATTTTTTAAAATACCCCTTGACTCATTTTTATGATTTAATGATTTGGTATTCAAATTTTTATTGTTTCTAAAATAAACATTTTTTCATTTTTAAATATGTAGTTTTTAATTTTTTCTACATATTCAATATTTTTTTAACAATTTTTAGATATGATTTTTTAATTTTTTTTTCTAATTCTCAAAAGTTTTAAGAAAACATTCTATAGCATCCCAAAGAAAGACACACATCTCTATTGCATTCAAATGTTGAAAAACATATTGTAAATACCCTATGTTTTTCTAATAGATCTTCTAGATATTTTTTTATAGATTTAAATATTAGGTATGCATTTTTTAATTCATTTATGTAAAAAATTGATATTTTTAAAATATTTAGATTTGTAGTTTTTAAATTTTTTTACATATTCAACATTTTTTAGTTTTCATATATGAAATTATTTTTAATTTATTTTCTAGTTTCGAAAATATTTATGAAAATATTTTTTGCAACATCTTGGATCAAAATAGACATCTTTGTTGCATTAAAATGCTTAAAAATATAAGAATATATTATAAATACCATAAATTTTATAAACATAAAATATTGTTTTTTCATGCCCATTTTTTCTTTAAAGATGAGTACAACACAACCACTTCATAAACAAGCAACCAACACAATAACGGATTCAACTCAATCAAAATATAAAATTTCAATCCCTAGATCTACAATTACCCCATAAATTGTACTAGCTACTGAATAATATGTTGGTAAGTCTATTAATTTGGCTCAACATTCAAGAATTCATTCACAATATCATATAAGATAATATTAAAAATACCCATAACACTAGAGTCCATACCAAGATTTAATTTGATCAAATACAAATAGGCAATAAATATAATCATCATTACTCTATTATCAAGCATAAGATACTCACTAAGTTCTAATTTCACTCAATCAAGTGTTCATGAATTTGAATGCTAGCTTACACCCAAGGTTATTGCATAGTGACATTGAGACAACCATCAAAATTGACCTCAACATCTACTGATATAATCAAGATCCATGTGATTACTTTGGTAGGATATAAGGCCATGTCAGCTTCCCTTCAGGCTCCTAGGTCCACTCTTGCCACCTATCACTTCCTAGGCATATTTGATAAAAATTCCATGTAGTGATAATTCACTAACCTATGACCTTGTCAGTTTACAATGCTATAACAACTTCCTTGGGACTATGGAGCTACATGATCATGCTGCATGATAATATTATATAAACCCATTAGCTCATAGGATTTTAAATTGATATCAATAAATATAAGATAATAGAGTAGTTGGATGTTGATGCATGGAATCATCCTACTCACTCACTTTCCCATAGTATTCACACCTAATACAAACATCTCCATAATTGTAAAGTAGTGGGATTGTGCCACATAGAAACATCTTGCTCACATGTTGGACCATAAGTTTTATGCCTAATACATACATATCTAGAATATCATGTCATTAAGATGATGCCAAATGGTAGTATCCCATGATCTCAATTAATCATAGGCTTTAAAATCTATATAGACATCTTGCACATTGCCCACTTGCCTAAAGTCTTGCACATTGTATTGTCATCTCTAGGATCATGAGTGACTAGGATGATGTCACATGGTAACATCTCATTATCCCTCTTTCTTAGAGGATTCACACATAGTAAAATATTTTATAAGATCATGGGACACTAGGATAATGCCATATGGTTATATATTACTAGCTTAGTGCCAATCATATAACTGACTACACTGATATCACTCAAAATTTCACAAGATAGTGACATGTGGCTTCCTCCAAACCACTCACGAAAATGTTTTGAAATCAAATAAATAAATAAAAAAGGCTAAGGAGATAAATCAACTAAGTCAGAATCCATGAAAAGACCCATCTACAAGGTGTCTAAGGTAAAGTCCAAGCAGAAGAATTAAGTCGATGAGAACAAATCGACTAAAAAAAAAGACTAAATTTGACTAAGTAAATATTAAAAACTAATCAAAGGGTCATTAAGTAAATTAAATGGTTATTACACCATTATTCTATATAGAATAATTTCACTAAGATAGAATATGATGTTGAAATCAAAGTACATAACTTTAAGGCTAAAATATAAAGTCAATCAAATTGGTAAGTAATAAAATGAAATACATGATGATTATAAAAGCCTTAGACACTAAACCAATACTATTATTAGTTTAATTAATCATCTAAAAAATTTTAGGCAAACTTAATCTAAAAGTCAACTAGTATGTTCAATAGAGGATAAAATTTTGAGGTTTAATACAGAGACCCAATCTATTAAACTAGGCTAAGAGAGTGATTGGAATTTTAAAGAAAGAGTATAAACATAGAGTTAAGGAAAGGTCTTAAAATTCTCCTCTAGCATTGGTTAAATTTTTACAAGGAATTCTATAGTTAACCCACTTGGTTATCCTACATTATTAATATCTTAGCCCAAGATTCATGTTCTGTTAAAATTCTCCTTTTTCTACAAGAGGATCTTGATTCAAGAATCAACTAAGGTAGAAAGCTTTTACAATTATTTAATTTATAACCCTTCTATAACACATTTATTTATAAGAGTACACACAATTTAGACTATAGATTCATATTATGCATTAATTCTTCCTAATAAATGCTTAGACATTTAATTGAGATCCACTCATTTATGGATAAGCTTAGTCAATAATATAAATTCCCATAGAATACATAAGGAGGCACAAAGATAATTTCTTAGGTTAAATGTCAAGAAATTTTGACCAAGTTTAACATACTCATCAATTTATTAAAAGAGTTGTACAGGAATCCAAAGCATAGGTAGCCTAAAGCACATGCCTTTATATAGGATTGATTATTCATATATATATATATATATATATATATATATATATATATATATATATATATATATATATATATATATATATATATATATATCTGTGTGTGTATATAGATACAGATATATATATATATATATACATATATATATATATGTATATATATACATACATATATATATATATATGCATACATATATGCATATATATATATATATATATATATATATATATATATATATATATATATACATATATATATATGCATATATGTATGCATATATATATATATATATATATATATATATATATATATATATATATATATAGTTCCTTTATAAATAATTCCAAACAAGCAACTCAAGGTGTAAGAATCAAGTGAACAAAAGAATTTTAGATAGATAACTTAAATGTCTTTATATATTAAGGCCATTTACTTGGACAAACTCAATTTTAAATATAAATTCATCCACAAGGATTCTATGTTCAATAAGGATCCATCATAAGGAGGTCTATTAATCCTACATACCAATCAAACTATACAATAGTTATATGAAATAATAACCATAACATTAATTTGGTAGATTAATAATAATAGTGGCTCATAATAAGCCCACAATCAATCATTAATACATAATATAATAAGATGAATTGAAAATAATTAATCCTTGGTTTCTAGTCAGTTGTAGGAAGTATAAAAACATGAGTAGACTACATTTGAAGATGAGCTTCTCTTCACTCCAAGACAAATTTTTTCCAACAAAAGGTGGGCTCACCTCCCAACATTTTTCTATCACCAAGTGACTACTCTAGGCATCCTCAAGTAAAAATATCAAATATAGGCACGTTCATATCATGGTCCAAGGTAAGTAAAGGTAAAAAAAAGTCAATATGTCTTAGGGTCAAGGAGATATATACTCCAAAGGTGAAAATATAATCATCTCTAAGTCAACAGGTTACCAACCTTGAATCTATTTTTAGTAAGTAACATACACAAAAGTATAAACATAAATATCACAAGGATATAAACTATTAGGCTTACAAACACTGAGATATATTTTATAATCAGTCATGAGAGGACATAAGAAACCTACCATCATGTCCAACATGAGATACCTACCCATTCCTCCATCAAGAATAATGTGACCTTTCAAGGCATCAAAATTCTTACATGAAGAAACCATAATATAAAGGTAAGAAAAAACATAATAGTTAGATATATCATGGAGGAATATATAAACTCTTAACTACCACACAAAGGGTAATAATACTATGGGAGACCCAAGTAAAACTATATAAAAATAATGAAGAGAAGAATTAAACCAATTGCATTACTCCTCTCAAATATAACTCAATCAAGAGTGACATAAACTTCATTTATTCAAACAATAAGATATTCAAGTCAATAGGATACCTACCAAATGATCCAAGCCCTTCCATGGATCTTTTCTATAGGTTTATACTAATCGAGTCTTTCCCTCTCTAGACTCTCTACTTGTTTTTCTTCTATTTTTACGTTGTCCTTAGGGTGGTTAGAATGATAAAGGTTCCAAATCATTTTTTAGATATATGCCCTCCTTAAATAGGCATTCTCTCCTTATTACAACCCAATTAGAATGTGACAAGTGTCCATTTTTCCTTTGGATTGACCAACCACTTATGCTAGCCAGCCCATGCCTTCATAATGGGTGATATTTTATGAGTCTATAATGGCACATGGAGTCTCATACAAGGTTATATGGTTTATTATAATATCAAACCATTGATTCCCATTTGTTTAATGTATCAACCAATTAATGGATGGGCCTGCAAGTTAACACTAGATATGGAGATATTTGTATAATTTATCTCATGTATTGAATATGACAAGTAGAAAGGTGGTTTAACTAACCCAATAGATATTACCACCTCTATGACATCTAAAGTTTTAAAGGGAATGTGGAATAGTAAATATGGAATTTAAATTAGATTAGTTAAGGTTTAGACAAGATATGGGTTGGAGGTAGGATTAAAAATAATGTAACTATGCATGGTGTACTCCTTGTTCCTTTGTTGGCAATGACCTATTATTACACACTTATTGCACTCATGAAGTCCACTATCCTACTATTCAAATCTTACAATTTTAGCATGCTATATTATTTAATTAAACAAATGTAATTAGCTTACCAATAAATTTACAAGGTCATGAAGTTATATTCTTATAACACCTAATGCATGTGTAATTTCAATTTTAGCCTAAAGTAATAATTTAATCATTGATAAGAAAACATTTACCATGTGCATAATACTATTATCTTCATAATTATCACCACCAATAGATTATAACCATTGGTTTACCATTCTGTTTATTATCATGGCTGATAGTATGGGGCGATACCTTGGGGACTTAGTTCGTAGAGGGTTATTTAAAGGTCTGAGACCCTCTTCGCATCCTTTAACTTGCTCCCATGGTCAATTTGTGGACGATACTATTTTCATGGGACAGTCTGAAGTCACTGAAGCTAGAATTCTAAAGGAAGCAATTAATCTGTATTCCTCTACCTCAGGATAGATGATAAACTAGAACAAAAGTGCAGTTTTCTTTACCAATACCCCAGGTTATAGACAGAACAAAATTGCAAGAATCCTTGATTGCTCCATAGGTTCTTTTCCTTCCATATACCTTGGCCTCCCCTTTGGGTCGAAAGCCCCTGAAGCTTTTTGGGAAGGACTTATCAACAAATTTAGTAAGAAGTTGGCGGGATGGAAAGGCAGTCTTCTTAGCCAAGGAGGAAAGCTTACACTCCTCAAAGCTAGTCTTCAAAGCATACCTACGTATGCTTTGAGTCTTTTCAAAATTCCCACTAAATTTGCAAAAGCAATTGAAAAAATTCAAAGAAACTTTCTTTGGTCAGGTACTGAGGAGAAAAGGAGAATGCCTCTTATTGCATGGGATAATATTTGCAAACCTGTTAAGGATGGTGGACTTGGTATAAGGAAAATTAGAAGTATGAACATTGCCCTTTTAGCTAAACAGGGATGGAGGGTCTATCAAGAAAATAAAGAATGGAGTAAAATATGGAAGCATAAGTATTTATTTAAGGCAAAGTCACTTCCTGACTTCTTTACCACTCCAGATATTTCTCATCCTTCTGCCATTTGGGGGGCAGTCAAGGGAACAAAATATGTTCTCGAAGAACGAAGTTCTTGGAAAGTAGGCAATGGTAAAAAGGTGAAATTCTAGGAAGATATTTGGTTAAGAGGAAAACCCTTACAGGAAGAAATCCAAGATAAAGATGTTATAGAAAGATGTAAGCAAAGAGTGGGAATAACGGTTAATCAATACTAGCAGAACAACTCTTGGGTAAACCTCACTGACTATGATCAAGATCTCAAGGATATCCAATTATCCCTAAATGCTATATCTCTATATCCTAACCAAGAAGATAAAATTGTTTGGCACTATGAGCCAAGTGGACAGTTTAAAGTCTCTTCCATTTTCATCTCTAAGGGAAATGGTAGGAAATCGTTATGGACAAGAGCCTGGATTAAGGGGCTCATCCCTAAAATCAAGTTCTTTTTCTGGACCCTTCTCCAAAACAAAATTTTGACTCTGGATAATTTACAGAAACACAGAATAAATATTGTTAATAGGTGTATTCTTTGTAAGAAAGACCTTGAAGATAGAGATCATCTGTTCGTGAATTGTTCCTTCACTCAGCTTGTTTGGAAGGAGGTTCTCAATTTGTGGGGCATTACATGGATTCACTACAAAAATGTGGAACTTTCTCTCAAAAGCTGGTATTGCCCTTCAAAGAATCCTGAAGTTCTCTTCTTATGAAAAATTACTCTTCTCCATATTTGGTGCAGAATATGGAAGGAAAGAAATAACTATATATTCAAAATAAAGAACTTCCTGGGTGGGTGGTAGGACAGAACATCATTAGAGGTTTAAAGGAAAATTTTTACTCTCAAAAGAATCCAAGCTCTACTCTCAATGTAGATAATCCCTTGAGGACGGAAATTCCCCTTGACAAACCTGATAACCCCAGATCAGGTGTTACTTGGAATGTTCCCCTTCAAGGTTGGATTAAAGGTAACTTTGATGGTGCTGCTAAAGGGAACCCGGGGAATGCTGGTTGTGGCGGTGTCTTGAGAAACCATATGGGTATGGTTATTGATGCTATCACAATCCCCATTGGTTTATCTAACTGCCACATTGCCGAAGCTATAGCTGCCCTCTAGACTCTTAAATTAGCTATGGATTTGGGATATCCTAAGTTGTGGCTTGAAGGGGACTCTTTGAATGTTATAAATATTCTTAATAATAAGAATACTGTGTCTTGGACCATAGAGGATAAGGTAAAGGAGATGAAAACACTTTTGAAAAAATTTGAAGATATTAAAATCACCCACACCTTTCGAGAAGCCAATGCTGTTGCAGATTGGCTGGCTAATTGTGTTATCCAGGAAGGTCAAATAGTGGGGTGGTATGAAACTTTAGAAAGGAACGTGGATTTAAGGGCGCTCATTCTTCACAATACCACACATGCAAAAGAAGGTAAGATTGGAGTGTAATAAAAATATAATGAGTAGGAGGGGTGGCAGCATGGGGAAAGGAATTCAACTATTAAAGAGTAAGGCCCTCAAGAGGGAGAAGTGGATCCTGAAAAAGCACAAACAAAGTCAACTTCCCAATCAACTTGACAGCAGGAGGTTTCAGGGCAAAGGCCATAGCAATTGGGATTCAAAGAAAATGAGTATGGCACATGAAAGGAAGGGTGAACCCCATAAACAGGAACCCAAGAGCTGTGAAGAATGGAGAGAGAAACATGAAGTCTGGAGAATTCTACAGAAAGGAAAAGTTGTGAGCTATATGGAAAGACTCCATGGTTCAAAGCCGCATATCACGATGGCCTTTTTCAAAAATTAGTCTGATGAAAGGGTCACCTTGCATGGTATTACAGTAAACTTAACAGAGGATTTTATAGCTGAGGTTACAGGGTTGCCTACGGATGGACTCAAATTTTCCAAGCAGACAAGCATTTCGAACGAGGCCTTTTGTAAGTTCCCCAAAATGGATGAGGAGGAGCAGAAGCTGGTCAAAAATGGGGATTTCTATGAGCTGGACCAGATTAAAGGGATATGGAGGGATGTCTTAAGCTGTATAAGGGAGTACTTCATCCTAGACAGAAGAAGCAAACGTGTGTACAAGTTCCATTTTGTCTTCCTCAACCACTTCAGGCATAAGGTTAGCTTGTCTTTTCCCTTTTATCTTCGTTATTCCCTGGTCCAAAGTTTATATGCTCATAGGTAAAAGGAAATGCGCCCTATCCTCCATGAAGGCCTTATTCTGCTTATTGAAGGCTACTACAAGAATAGGGCACTGGTTAAGTACCCCAAACAGGGGAAAATAAGGTGTCAGGAAATAAAAAGATTGAAAGTGTAACCAGGAGAGGCAAAATCAAGTCCCCTAGTCCTAATAAGTAGAATGCAGAAGAAGAAAGGGGACGGGAGAGAATTGAAGAACTCGAGGAGGAAAAACTGAAGGAAGAAGAAGGAACTGAGAGTTGGGATACTAACTCTAGTAATGATGAAGAAGGTTCTGAGGATATTGAAAAAGATAACATCAATATAGAGGAAGATTCTGCAAACAGAACTGTAGATATGGAGGAAAACCAGAAAGTGTTAGAGGATGAATTTGTCCAGGAAGATCCTGTTGAGGACCCAACTTCTAAGAATGAAAAGGAAAATTTTGATTAGGATGATATTCAAAATATGGATATGGAAATTCAAACTAGAATCAAAGAGTGGGAACAAAAGAGTCGAGAAGATATCTTTGAAGAAGCCAGGAATAGTCCCATTAAAAAGTTTGAGGATTGGAGAGGGAAGAATCAGAATGATGAAACACACACACCTATGACCTGGGTTAATTGTAAAGTAGAGGTTTCTTCCCAATTTGATTCCTGGATGTGTAGGGAGATCATGGATCTCAAGCGAAAAGTGGAAACTTTGGATGATTCCCTAAAAGCTACTTGGAACAAAATAAATAACATGGAAAATCAGTTAAGCGAGATCCCTGTCAAGCTCAAAGCCTATGAAAACAACCTCTAGGAACTAATACAGGACAACAGAATGAAAATGGAGGAAGTAACGACCAACATTTGTGCTGCTGCTATCAATATAGGTAAACGAGCCAATGAGGAGACCAAAGCACTAGAGGGTCCTAGCAAAAGGATGAGGCAAAGCTCTAGAAAGAAAGATACACAAAAAGGAGCTTTGCTGGAGGCTACCACCCAGGAAACTACTTTGAAAGGAAAAGAAGCCATGAACTTGATACTAGAACTGGATGAATAATTTGGTCCTTCTTGTTGGTTTAGAAACTGGTACTATTCTTTGTTTCCTTTTTGTTATCTTTTGACTGATGTTTTACCAGATCTCTAGTTTTTTGGGTTTTGACCGGATGTTTCTCTGGTGGTTTCAGGTCCATTTAAAACCTATTTTTGCTACTTATTTGTAGTGTTTTTTAGGCTTTGTCTGTGGACTTAGACGTTCTTTCTTTTGCTCTTTGTTACAGGGTTTTGGGGCCCCTTCAAAACCTATTTTTACCTCAATCTAAAACCATTGGTTTAGCATAGTCACATTATTTTCTCATGAGGTTCCTTATATTCTCTCCACTTAATAAGGGCATTGTCCTCAATGTTGGGTTGATTTATTCATCTATCAAGGTTTATAAGTATATTGGACTACTAAAAAATAATCCTAAATTACATGTGTTCCACCTATGGTAATAACCCAAAGTGAACATTTCATTTCATTACTAAAGGACATTCTTAAATGTGAAGGCCAATTGCTACTTAAAACCAATCATGTTATTCCTCTATGTTTCCAACATCCCTTGAGTTTATTCATTTAAAATTTGTAAGGCTATTTAAGTACATATGAGGGTATAACCCATATGAATATAATCTCCTAAGTCATATTTTGATTTTTAAGGTTTACACAACCTTGGATTATCAATCTTTTGATACCATTTTTCTTATTGGATTTAGAACGGTGTGACATAATCACTTTAGACTTTAATCATAATTCATAAATTCCATTTTTAAGATGTAAGCATTTTTTATACTTAATCAAGGATTCTTATTCACATAATTTTCCTAGTAGTGGTAAATGGAGAGTTAAATAACCTATTATCATGCCCAAATTAAGATTACTTCAAATGCTTCCATCATGATGCCCAGGTAAGGGTCAAATAACCTTTCACCATGCCTAGCATAAAACGAATTTGATACACTAACAACATGAATATGGTGCTCATAAACCACCATCACTTAGTGTCACAATAACATATATTAATATGCACATAAGAACATAAGCACTTCATGGAAATAAGGGGGAAAAACTTTTCCATTTCCTATAATTTTCCTACAAGACTGATACTAGTATTTTAACATAATGAGAATTTACTATGACAAAAATGCCACATACAAAGGACCTAGGAACAAAAGTGCAAAGAATTAAAAAAACTATAATAATTATGCCAAAGATATAAAATCCAAAGATAAAGGGCCCATAGAAAAAAAATATTGATGAGAAAAGTCTCCAAGAGATTCACCTAGATTGCATAAGTTTTGATCTCATAAGGCATGGTTAAAAATCAAGTAGGTTTCTATCAATTGATGGTATGAAAAGAAGCATACAGATCACAATAAAAAATTCATAGAAGGCTAATGTTTGAAATAAATCCCTAAGATGATTGAAATAGTGACAAGTGTCACAATTGTGGGAACCCTATCAAAGATCTTATATAATTTAGAGAAAATGATGAAACCCTATGAATATAAATCAAAGATCCATACTTGATCCATTTAAATGAGTTCAATGGGGCTAGAGATGTAGTGAGGTGATACCATACAATGTAATGGAACTCAAAATAATAAAGACTTTTTGCAAGGTACATTAAAAGCCTATGAGGTCATCAGGTTGCACATTATTAGGGCTAAGTATAGGTAGTGTCCAATAACACTCTAACCCTTGAATCATGATCCAACAAACTATATTTTCTCATCATAAAAATATTTCATGGTGAGAAAGGACTCATGACATGAAAGACCCTATGAGAGAACATAAGATTGACAAGTGTCAAGATCTTAAGAAAATGGCAACAGATTTGATGGTGGGTGGAAATTCAAAGTACAAAATAAGGTTTGTGGGCTGTTGAAGAATGTGTTTTCAATAATGAACATGGATCAATCCCATGTCATCATGGTAAAATTAGGTTGTTCCATGTCATGCATGAGATGGAGGTCATCTATCTATAAGTTTCCAACCATGTAGACAAGTGGTCAAGAGCATCCCCAAGCTATTACACATAATGAAAAAGTTTGTTTAGCCCTCTACCATGAATATTCTCCTTATAACTCATGTGAAAGGCATCCTACACCATGAAATAAAAGTTTTTGTTACATCTCTTCATCATTTTGTACAAAAGTAGTTAGATCAATGATTCTTTTCTTGCAAATAGATAAGGATCTTAGGTGTGACAAAAAAGGCATATTCTAGTTCAAAGCATCTTAGCAGACTTGAAGGTTTATATTATGCTTTTGCAAATTACAACCCACAATCCTAGATTTGAAAATGTATAAATCAAAGGTTTTTTCTTCTATTCAAGAGGTTGATTGGCCATTGTGTTGGTCATTATGTTGGTTGTTTTCTATCTTTGATTTCCTAGGTATAGGCTCTTCCAAATTTTGGGATCAATATTGTGTGCATTTTGCCTCTCTTATTAAGGTAGTTGTAGCTGCATAGCCATTAGCAAGATATAATATCATGCTTATATGTCTCCCCTATCCAACATGGAGCAAATCTACTATGCTTGTCCCCATGGCAATATTTTGAAAAAAATGATGTATGTAAGGTTTCATTTCAATTTAATGAAAATGTTTATGGTTCTTTGCTACTTCCTATTGATGAAATGTAGTAATATATTTTAATTTTTTTGTTGGTTTGATGTTTGGGTTTGTGTTCATTACTAGTTGTCATTTTGAGCATGGATGTAGGTTATAAAACCCTTTCTATAGTTTTAATTATAAGTATGTTTCTGAAAAACTTGTTAGGGCACCTTAGGTTTATGAAGTTGATAGGGAAAAGTATCTAAAATATTAGTTTTAGTGTATGTTCTATTTTCTTAGGGATTGTTTGGCATTTGCTTCATCTTATATTTGAGTTTTCCCTACATCTTTGCTAAGGATAATGCCATGAATATTTTAAGATACCCTGATGTTTGAAAAATCTCTAGCACACAATCACTCCCTTCCTCTTTATTATTATTATCAAATTATCATACCCTATCCTAACCTGTAAATGATGTAATCTTTGTTGCATACTATAAGTTTCATTTGAATATAGATGCATAAATATTGGACACTTAACATGTGTCTATGTTTTGTGTTTTTAATCATAGTGTTGTAATTTCTCATTCTACCCATATTGTTGAAAATTCTTTAGAATTAAAATATCAGTCATATATCCATCTATATTTAGTAGCTTTTATCTAGCCTAGATCATTTTCTCATTTTGTGTGATAACCCTTCTAAAGTAGAGTGACTGAGTTTGGATGTCTTCTTGTCAAATTTGTGTTCGCTAGTGCTAACAATCCCCATGGAGGTTAAATTATAGAATATATCCATGTGATCAAGCTACCCCTTAGGTCCTCTCACCTTTGTCAAGGAAGAGCTAGAAGTAGCAGTGAGATGACCATACCCTTTTTAGGTGCCTCTTAGTCAATTTCTCTATTCAATCCATGTTAGATGCCAAACCCTCCCCTAGCTACAATGGCATACTAGTAGCTTTCTCATCTTTGTTTGCCATTTTCTTTAAGTGTGTAAGGCTAAGAAATAGAGGTGTACAACTAGGAATCAACACTTTTTTGGCACCATTAATAGGTATTAAATTGAAGTCCTAGCCACTTATGTTGTTAAGGACTCTTGTAGAGAGCTGTAAGTGCTTTCATTGTTATCAAGTTCTCTGCCTATTTGTGTTATTTTGAATATATTTATTTTATCAACATCACACACTCTTTCTAGTGCCATTTCTAGGGACACTTATTTTCACCTATGTTACCAAGGACTCCTAGAAAGAGTTATAAATAGTTCAAGTTTGAAAATTTCCCTACCACTATATTTATTACAAGTAATCTTAGTTGTGTTTTAAAATAATTTTATTCATATTATTTAATGTGTTTGAAAGATGGAGTTATTTAAGATTGATTTTTCTATATTGGCCATCAAAATTACTTCACTCCATTAGGGACATGCCAGGAATTGAGAGATTTGATAATCTGACATCTACTAAATTTATTGCAAAGAGCTAGAAATTTGTCATATTTTGAGGTGATTTTTGCTATTTGAACATGAATCTGAAAGTTACATTGTCTTTTCTTTCATACATCATCACTAATTTAAGTAAGATATGGTTTTTTTATGAATCACTTCAACTTTGTAAATGGTTATATTCTAAAAATTTTCTTCTAGTGGTGACTCCAAAAAATCATCTAGTTTTAATGAAAGATCAGTGCCTGCTTCAAATATCTCCAGCTTCGAGATTTATTTTTCTTGAAAAGCTAGAAGGATTGAGGTCATATTTCAAAGGTGACTAATCTAAGAAACTTTTCTCTCCCTTAAGTTTTCATCAAAGAATAAGGAGACAAGTTTGGAATCCTATTGAAGAACAAAGTGTAGCTACTAAATATTATGTGAACTATCAAAATTTTGGTAATCCTAAGATTCTATTTGTTGAAACTCCTATTGTTAAATATTATCATAATTCTTATGATCATATCTCTTCTAGTGATTTAGAGCCTTATATTCTCATTTATTATTTAGTGCCTTCTTAACCAACTTAATCCCCTCTTATGTTTTATCCTACAAGTCCACCTCATTCACCCGCTCATATCCCTTTGCCATTTATTCTTGAACCCACCATTAAATCAATCATGAGGCATTGGGATTAAGGTGAAAATAAGAATCTTGTATTTAGAATTCCAAAATCCAAGGTTATTAATTTTGATGACATGGAAGGTTATCCTAATGAAGTCCAAAATAAAGTGAGGAAATGCCTTCCAAAATTCCAAGGAAATAATGCAGTTAGTGATGATCAAAATTTGAGGGCTTTTCACAATATCATTGAAGACTATGAGGTTGAGCATGAGGATCTATGTATTAATTTTTTTGTGTACATGCTAGAGGAAGATGCTTGTGAATGGTTCAAATCCCTTCCCCATGGATGCTTTAATTCATGGGAAGAGATGAATAATGTATTTAGAACTTAATATGGTGATAGGATTGATCCAGGTTTATTTTGGTTGAGTTTGAAAACATCAAAAAAATCCTAATGAGTGTGTGTAGGACTTCAATACATGGCTCAACAAGACCATGATGCAGTTACTCGAGAACTTCAAGCCTAGTGATATAGCATGCCTGATAAAGTATTGTTATGCCTTTGATAAGAAGGGTAATTACTATCTTAGGGATAAGGCTCCCATGAACATGTGATTGACATTCAATATGGCCATCTAAATTGAAAGTAATGTAAAAGTTATGGGTAAGCCCTTGAAAAAGCAAGCTGATGCAATGTTGGTTGATTTAAAAAAGACATAGTCCAAGACAACCAATCTCAAAGATACTATTAAGAATTTTTCCTCCACTATCAAAGATATGTCCTAAAAGTTAGATAGAGCTGAGAAGGGGCTTACCAATAAGCCTACAAGTGATGTTAGAAGTTAGAATAGAGGGGATAAAAAATAAGTACTTGATCCATTACATGCTAAGTTAAATGTTGTGAATTATGATTTTGACATTGATTGGTGTGATAAGTGATTCCTTCCACATCATACATGTGATATTACTAAACTAAGTGATGAATATGTGGATAGTTTTGACTCTGCATCATCCGATGATGAGATTTTATGTTCAATTATCAAACTCCCAAATGTAAGTTTTCTACCTTCATGGAAATGATGAATGCTACTATTGTTGATCAATTTTGGAGTGTGATCAAGAAGGTCTTGATGTATGAATTTTATTTTGATGCTAATATGACACAAGAAAATGAGTTACCCAATCATGATGCAATTAAAGATCCTAAGTGTGATCTAACTGAAGTGTTGTACAAAAATGTGGAGTTGGGTAACTTCATTAGGAATATGGATGTTGTTGAGCAACCAACTATTTTTCATGCTGGGTTTTACAACAACGGTGTTGTTTGGAAAATGGAATTCAAATAATATTGGGTTATATTTTATGCCCCTAAGGATGAATGTTTTTATACTTCTTTCAAGTTTTACTTCAAGTGCATGAATGATATTGCTAATCCTTAGGCATCCTAGCTTGGTACGTACCTAATTACAACTGAGAATCAAGTTTATTTATAATAGTTGGAGTATCAAAATATTTTACCATGGTCTTATCTATATTTGAGATCATGAAAAGAGGATTTTATTCATTGTGTCATCTTATTAAAGCCTAGTAGCAGGACCTTTAAGGAAGTGCATAAATTGGTTTACTTAATTTTGGCCATCAATTTACTGAAAACTTAAAGAGATTAAGGGATGGTAGAATTATAGAGCCATTGATTAATGGAAAGCATACAAAACATTTCATTGATTGACACTAAAATTATTTATATATTATTTAGTGTTATTTAGCTTTGTCCTTTTATTGGTTTTCTTCCCCTCTACTTTGGGCCTTATTCATATAGTTTCCCTTTGTGTTTTTTTTGTGTTCATTTTCAGATCTTCCTTATCTATTTTTGTTAGTCTATCATGTTTGGTTGAGCCTTCATGAGTTTTTACTAAATTTTTTGAGTGTTGACTCCATGACCCAATGGATTGGCAACTAGTCTTATGTTATGAGGTTCTTTGCACATCTACAGGGGGTGTGCATCCTTGAGTGAGAGGTAGTGTTAGTTACTAAAATTACACTGAAGCAATTGATCCCTTGTTAAGTTTAAATACCTGAGTGCTTATCCAAATTACTTATTTAAACTATTCATGTCAAAGGTCAAGTTTTATGTTGAATCATCTAAGTGTTTGATCTTTGTTTAGTGTGTATAAGCCTTCATTTGTTTTGGGGGAAAGTGTTTAGAGTCTATTGGGGAAAGTGTTCCAAAATAAGGTTGAAGAATTATTTGTTTCAAATTTTTTATGTGTGGAAAAAATTCCACAAGTCCATTTCCATCAAAAAAATTTCTCATGCAAAAAGTCTAAAGGGCACTTGCCCTTCGAGCATTTTTCTTGAGCAAAAATTTTGAAGGGTCATTTCTTTCAAGAATTTTACCCATGTAAAAATCCCAATAAAATTCAATTATTTTAGAAAAAAATGTTAAGTTCAAATATTTCAAGATATTTTCAGGGAAATTATTGCATTAAAAATGTTTGAAATAATTGTCCTAATAAAAGGTCCATGGAAAAAAGGACTAACAAAGATTGATTCTTTGGGGAAAGTGTCCCAAATAAAATGTTTGAAATAAGTATCCCAATAAACAAATACCTAAAACATGTGTCTTAAAGGCCAATAGAGAATTATTGTAGAATAATTGTCTTAGTGAAATTGTTGCCAAGATAAAAATTCCATAGATAAGGGGCTTAAGAGTAGAAGTGCTAAGAATAAAAAAGTTGACATAAATTCTATGGAAGATAGAAAAGCTGAAGATAAAGGGCCCATAGACCAAAAGTATTGATGAGAAAACTCTTGAAGAGATTCATTTATATTGCATAAGTGTTGATATTATGGGGCATGATCAAAAGTCAAGTAGGTTCATATCGATCAATGGTACATGGCAAAGTGTATAGATCTCAATCAATAGTGTGTAAAATGACAATGTTTCAAAAAAAGACATGGGATGAGTGAGATGGTGACAAGTGTCACCATCATAGGAACCCTATTAAATATCTAATGAAATGTGAAGCAAATATTGAGCCTTGTGGATAAAAATCAATGGTTTGTGCTTGATCTATGAAAATTAGTTCAATGGGGCTAGAGACCTAGAAAGGTGCTTCCATGCAGTGTGATGGTGCTCAAAGTAATATAGACTATTTTCAAGGTACATAAGAATCCCATAGGGCTACTAGGTGGCACATTCTTGGGCCAAGTACATGTAGTGTCCAATAATTCTCCACCCCTTGAATCATGATTTGATAAATTGCATTTACTCACCTAAGCAAGATCTAACAGTGAGTGATGACTCAGGGCATAAAAGACCCTATGACAAAATGTGAGATTGATAAGTGTCAAGACCTTTGTAAAGTGGAAATAGATCTCATAGTGGAAAAAATTCAAACTACAGAATGTCTATGGAATGTTCAATAACATGTTTTTCAATAATGACCATGGATCAGTCTCATGCCATCATGGTATAATTAGGTTGTTTTATGGCATGCATGAGAGGGAGGGCATCTATCGAAAAGTTTCTAATTGTGCAAGCAAGTGGTTGAGATCATCCCCAGGTAGTTAAACATAATGACAAAGTTTTTTAGTCCTCTACCATGAATAGTCTCCTTCCAACTCATGTGAGAGGAATCTCTTATCATAAAATAAAAGGTTTGTTGAATATCTTTATCATTATTTATAGAGGTAGTTATAGAAATGATTCTTTTCTTGCAAATAGATGAGGATCACATGTGTGAAAAAAGGGCATATATTGATTGGGATCATCTTGGTAGACTTGAAGGTTTATGTTACACTTTTGTAAACTATGACCCACAGTCCCAAATTTGAAAATGTATAAATAGGAGGTTTTGCCTTTTATTCAAGAGGTTGGTTGGCCATTATATTGGTCATTATGTTGGCTATTGTTGGTATTTAATTTTATAGGTATAGACTCTTCCAAATTTTGGGATCAATGTTATGTGCATTTTGCCTCTTTTACTAAGGTGGTTATAGTTGTAAAACCATTAGCAAGCTCTAAGATCATGTTTATATGTCTCCCCAGTCCAACATGGAGAAAATCCACCATGCTTATCCCCATGGTAGTATTTTTAAAAAATTATGTATGTAAGGTTTATTTACAAGTTAATGAAAATACTTGTGGTTCTTTACTACTTCCTATTGATGAAATGCAACAATATGTTTTACAAGTTTTTTTTATTGGATATTTGGGTTTGTGTTCTTTATTGGTTGTCATTTTGAGCATAGATATAGGTTATAAATCCCTTTCTATAGTTTTACTTGGAATTATGTTGCTAAAAAACTTGTTAGGACACCATAGGTTTATAGAGTTGATAGGGAAAAACATTTGAAAGCTTAGTTTTAATGTATGTTATAATCTCTCAAGGATCATTTGGCATATGCTTCATCTTGTATTTGAGTTTTCCCTACATCTTTGCAAAGGATAATGTCATGAACATTGCAAGATACCTTTCTATTTGAAAAATGTCTGACACACCACCATACCCTTCATCTTTATTATTATCAAACTATCCCACCCTATCCTACCCTATAAATGATACAATCATTTTTGCATACCATATGTGTCATTTGCCTATAGATGCATAAATATTGGATACTTAACATGTATCTGCATTTTGTGTTTTGAAGCATAGTATTATAGTTTTCCATTTGACCCCTATTGTTGAAGATTCTTTAAAATGAAATTTTCAGTCATATACCCATCTATTTTCATTAGCTTGTATCTATCCTATAGTATTTTCTCATTTTGTGTGACAACCTTTCCCAATTGGAGTAAGTGAGTTTGGTTGTTTTCTGGTTAGATTTGTATTCCCTTGTGCCAATAATCCCCATAAAGGTTAAATTATAAAATATATCCATGTGAGCAAGCTACCCCTTAGATCCTCTCAGCTTGGTTCAAGTAAAGCTAGAAGTAGCAGGGAGTTGACCATAGCCTTTTTATTTGCCTCTCAATCATTTTCTCCATTCAGACCATTCTAGATGCCAAACCCTCTCTCAGCTACAATAACATACTAGCATGTTTCTTATCTTTGTTTGCCATTTTCTTCAAGTGTGAAAGGTTGAGTGATAAAAGTGTACAACTTGGAGCCAACATAACTCATAAATATGCATCAATCCTTGACCATAATTATTTGAACATCCTCTCAACAAAATATCTCTAATTCAAAGATGAAAGTGGTCCAATTTGAAACCCAAGCCAAGATTTATCCAAGGCTATATTACCACATTGTACTTCACTTATTGCATTGGATATTGGATAAATTATAATTAATTCTTGAAAGAGGCAATTCATTCTTATGTGAATCATATTATAAAATAGATCTATCACAATCCATTGAGACTCATAGTTTATCTACTATATATGCATTAGAGCTAAAGTGTTCCTTAAATATACAATTTATTCTTAGAGAGGGATGATGGTTTCTAATCATAACAAAAATATTTTGCTAAAATAGGCATCAATCCTTGGTCATACCATTATGATCTCATATAGAGTTAGAAACATATGGGGCACTACTGAGTTAACATAGCTAGTGCCATATGAAACATAGAGGATCTTATGAATAAGAAGAGTAATATGTTTTTTCGATAGATCCTTTGCCTCATTTTTATAGACTTAAAGATTAAATATGTAATTTTTCATTATTTTATATGGAAAATCAATGTTTTTTTGGGTTTTAGATTTGTAGTTTTTCATTTTATCTACATAGTTAACATTTTTTCTAATTTTTAGGTATGAAGTTTTTTCATCTTTGGGATGTTTTAGGAAATAATTAATGTAGTATTATGGAGTAAAAAAAAAAATCTCTATTAAGTTCAAAGGTTGGAAAATATTATAATTGATTATAATCAGTAAAGTATTTTCTAATAGACATTTTTAATCATTTTTATAGATTTAAAGTTTGGATATGCAATTTTTCATTCTTTTATTTGAAAAAATAGCATTTTTTTCTATTTTAAGATCTGTTATTTTTTATTTTTCTATGTATTTGTCTTTTTTTTTGTTTTTAGATATGAAATTTTTATAATTTTATTTTTTCCCTTTAGATAGTTATAGGAATTTATTTTATTCAATATACTAGAGTTATAGGTATATGAAATTTTTATAATTTTTTTAACAGATCTTCTGGGTCATTTTTATAGATTTAAAGACTAAATATGTAGTTTTCACATTTTTATTTGAAAATTTGACATTTTCATAGTTTTTAGATCTATATTTTTCCTACATGTTCAAAATTTACTTAATTTTTAATATATTATTCTCTTAGCTTTGGTTAATTTTAATAAACTTTTTTTCTAAAACATCTTGGAGAAAAAAAACATATCCATTACATTTAAATGCTGAAATATTGAAGGATTGACACTAAACACCAAGGGTTTTTTGATAGAGCTTCTAACTCATTTTTTCATATTTATAAATCAAATATATAATTTTCCATTCTTTTATCTATAAAATTTATATTTTTTTCAAATTTTTAGATCTACAATTTTTCATTCTTTCACATTTGATTTTTTTTCAATTTTCAGATATAAATGTTTTTTTTTCAAAGTTTTAAGAAACTATTTTTTTATCATTCAAGATAAAAACATACATATCTATTACATTTTAAGACTAGAAAACATAAGAATCAACAATAAACACCATAGGGTTATTTCACAAAACTTTTAGCACATGTTTATAGATTTAAATATTAGATATTCAATTTTTATTTAAAAAAGATATAATTTTACATTTTCCAATATATTTGATATTTTTTAAATTTTTAAATATGATTTTTTATCTAGGGGAAATTTTAACATAAATATTTTTGAAGCATATTAAATAAAAAAAGGCATTTTAATTACGTTCAAAGGTCAAAAAACATAAGAATCAATTGTCAGCACCATAGAATTTTTTAAAAGACCCCTTGACCCATTTTAAAAGAATTAAAGATTGGGTATTCAAAAAAATTATTTTTTCCTCTAAAATAAACATTTTTTTATTTTTAGATATGTAGCATTTAATTTTTTCTACACATTCAATATTTTTTTACAAATTTTAGATATGATTCTTTTCCTCTTTTATACATTTCGATTGCATTCAATCTGTTGAAAAAACATATTGTAAATACCCTAGGGTTTTTTTAATAGATCCTCTGGATCTTTTTTAAATATTTAAATGTTATATATGAATTTTTTAATTCATTTATGAACAAAATTGATATTTTAAAGTGTTTAGATTTATAGTTTTTATTTTTTTTACATATTAAATATTTTCTAGTTTTCATATATGAAGTTATTTTTTATTTATTTTATGGTTTTGAGAAGATTTATGAAATTATTTTTTGCAACATCTTGGAGCAAAATAGACATCTCTATTGCATTCAAATGCTAAAAAATATAAGAATCTACTATAAATGCCACACATTTTTTAAATATAAATTCCAGTTTTCTCATGCCCATTTTTATTTAAAGATGAGTGTGACATAACCACTTCGTAAACAAGTAACCAAAGTCAGAATGGATTCAACTCTATCAAAATACAAAATTTCAATCCCTACATCTACCATTATCCCATAAATTGCACCATATAGTGAATAATAGGTTGGTAGTTGTATTTATTTGGCTCAATATTTAAGAATTCATTTATAATATCATATAAGGTAAAATAAACAAAACACCCACAATACTAGAGTTCATACCAAGATTTAATATGATCAAATGAAAATAGACAATACCTATAATCATCATTACTCTATGGTTGAGCATAAGCTACTCACTGAGTTTTAAGTTCACTCAATCAAGCATCCATGAACTTGAATGCAAGCTTATGCCCAAGGTTATTACATAGTGACATTGAGATGACCGTCAAAATTGACCTCAGCCTCTACTAATGCAATCAAACTCCATGTGATTATTTTTGTAAGACATAAGGCCATGTCATCTTCCCTTAAGGATATTAGGGCCACTCTTAACACCTCTCACTTCCTAGGTGTCTTTGAGAAAAATTCCATGTGGTGATAATTCACTAACTTATGAACTTGCCATTCTATGAGGCTAAAATATCTTCCTTAGAGATATGGATAAATAAGATTGTGCCACACAAAAATATTCTACTAGACCATTGGCTCATAAGATTTAAACTCAATATAGATACCTCTATAATAATAGAGTAGTGGGATTTGATGCATGAAACCATTCCTCTCACTCACTTACCCATGGTATTCACATCTAATATAAACATATCCAAAATTGCAAAGTAGTGGTATTGTGTCACATGGAAACATCCCGTTCACATGTTGGACCACAAACTTGATGCCTAGTATGAACATCTCTAGAACAATAGGTCATCAATATGATGCCACATGGTAGTATCCCATAATCTTAATTAATTTGAGTCTTTAAAAGCTATATATAAATATTTGGGATATCATGTAATTGAAATGATTCCACATGGAAACATCTTGTGAGCTCACTTACCCAAAGGCTTACACATCGTATGGTCATCTCTAGGATCATGAGTCACTAGCATGATGTTACATGGTAACATCTCATTATCCCTCTTTCCTAGAGGCTTCACACCTAGTAAAATATTTTCTAAGATCACGAGACACTAGGATGATACCATATGGCAATATCTTACTATCCTAGTGCCAACCATATAATTAACTAGACTGACATCACTCCTAAATTCATGAGATAGTGACATGTGGCTTCCTCATAACCACTCACCAAAATGTTATGAAATTAAATAAAGAATAAAAGGCTAAGGAGATAAATCAACTAAGCCAAAATCCATAAAAATACCCATCTATAAGGTGTCTAAGGTAAAGTTCAAGAAGATGAATTAAGTCGATGAAGACAACCCAACTAAGGAAAAAACTTAAATTTGACAAAGTAAATATTAAAAACCAATCAAAATGAGACTAAGGTAATTAAATGGTGATTAAACTAAGCTTATAAAAATGAAAGGAATGTGGATTAGAAAAGTCTTGGACACTAAGCCAATATTATTACTGGTTTAGTTGATCATCTAAAAAACACTAGGTAATCTCAATCTAAAAGTTGATTGGTATGTTCAACATAAGATAAAATATTGAGGTTTAATACAAAGAACTAATATGTTGAACTAGGTTAAGAGAGTGATAAAAAGGTTAAATCAAGAGTATAAACATAGATTTAAGGAAAGGTCTTAAAATTATCCTCTAACATTGGTTATAAATCTTGTAAGGATTTATATAGCTAACCCACTTAATTACCTTGCATTATTAATATCTTATCCCAAAATCAATGATCGTTTAAAATTATCCTTTTTCTTCCAAGAGGGTTTTGATTCAAGAATAATCTAAGGTAGAAATATTATACAATTTTTAATTTATAACCCTTCTATAAGACATTTATTCATAAGAATAGACAAAACTTAGACTATATAGTCCTATTATGTATTAAATCTTCCTAACAAATGCTTGAAAATTTAATTTAGATCCAATCATTTATAGATAAGCTTAGTTTATAATATAAATTCCCATAGAATACATGAAGAGGCATAAAGCTTATTCCTTAGACTAAATATCAAGAAAATTTGACCAAGTTTAACATACTCATCAATTATTAAAAGAGTTGTACAAGCTTAAGAGTTGTTCCCTACTTGACAAATTCATTCCAAGGAGATCTATGGTTAATACCTATTGAGTTTATCAATAACACTCTCTATAATAGTTGTTTAATATTTTTTCATACTGATATTATTCTGTATCAAAGGTTAGCCAACTAGATCTAGACTAGGTAAGCATAATCCTTATTATGAATGGGTTGACATAACCATATTAATAAAAGTATAACACCATATATCTTAATCATCTAAATAATAGGAGTCCTAAAGCACATGCCTTCATATAGGAGTGATTATTCACACACATGCATGCGCGCGTGCGCGCGCACACACACACACACACACACACACACACACACACACACACACACACACACACACACACACACACACACACACACACACACACACACACACACAATATTTTATTTATAAGAAACTCCAAACAAGCAACTCAAGGTGCAAGAATCAAGAAAACACAAGAATTTTAGATAAATAACTTAAATATTTTTATATATTAAGGCCATTTACATGGCCAAGCATAGTTATATATTTAAAATCCTTCACAAGGATTCCATTTTCAATAAGGATCCATCATTATGAGGTCTATTAATCCTACATAGCAATAAAATTATAAAATAGTTCTCTGTAATAATAACCATAACATTGATTTGGTATATTAATAATAATAGTGGCTCATAATCAATCCATAATCAATCATTAATACATAAATACAATAAGCTCATTTGAAAATAATAAATCCTTGGATTCTATCTATTTATAAAAGGTAGCAAAACATGAGTAGACTACATCTGAAGATGAGCTTCTCTTCACTCCAAGTGCAACTTTTTCAAGAAAAGGTGGGCTCACCTCCCAACCTTTTTCTATCATCAAGTGGCTACTCTAGGCATCCTTAAGTAGGACTCCTAAACCTAGGCATGTTAATATCATTGTTTAAGTTAAGTAAAGGTAAAAATTAGTCAATATTTCTTGGCATCAAGGAGATATTTACTTAAAGGGTGATAATCTAAGTATCTCTAAGTCAATAGGTTACCAACCTTAAATCTATTTTTAGCAAGTAAAATACACAAAAGTGAAAACACAAGGATCAAAAGGATATAATCTATCAGGATTACAAACACTTAGATATATTTTATAATTAGTAATGAGATGAATTAGGAAACCTACCATCATATCCAACATGAGAGACTTACCCCTTCCTCCATCATGAAGAATGTGACCTTTCAAGGCATAAAAATTATTACATGAAGAAACCATAATATAGAGGTAAGTTAAAATAAAATATTTAGAGATATCATGCAAGAATATATAAACTCCTAACTACCAGGAAAGGGGTAATAATACTATGGGATACCTAAGTAAAACCATATAAAAATGATAAAGAGAAGAAGTAAGCCCACTACCTTACTCCTCTTGAATATAAATCAATAAAGAGTCACATAAACTTCATTTAGTCAAAATATAAGATATTCAAGTCAATAGGATACCTACCAAATGATACAAGCCCTTCCATGGATCTTTTTTTATAGGTTTATACTAGTCGAGTCTTTCCCTCTATAGACTCTCTACTTATTTTTCTTCTTTTATTCCTTTATCCCTAGGGTGGTCAAAATGCCAAAGGTACCAAACCATTTTCTCAGAGATATGCCTTCCTTAAATAGGCATTCTCTCCTTATTACCACCCAATAATAATGTGACAAGTGTCCATTCTTCCTTTGGATTGACCAACCACTTATGTTGGCCAGCCCATGCCTTCATAATGGGTGATATTTTATGAGTCCATAATTGCACATGGAAGCTAATACAAATTCCTATTGTTGATTATAAGAACAACCCAATTATTATGATTGGTTTAATCTAGATACCAATTAATAAACGGGATTACAAGCTACCACTAGATAATGTAGACATTTGTGTACTTCATCTCATGTATTGAATATGTGAATCACAAAGGTGGTCTGACCAACCCAACAGTTATTACCACCTTTATGACATGCCAAGTTTTAAGGAGAAGGATCAATGGTAAATATGGTATTCTAATTAGATCAGTTAAGGTTTAAAAAATATATGGGTTAGAGGTAGGGTTACACATAATGTAACTATTCATGGTGTAGTCTTTATTTCTTTGTTGGAAATGACCTATTCCTACACACTTATTGTACCAATAAAATCCACTATCCTAGTAGTTTAAGTTTGAAATCATAGCTTTCTATATTATCTAATTAAACCAACATATTTATCTTACCAAGAAATTCATAAGGTCATGAAGTTATATTCTTATACAACCTAATGCATATGTAATTTCAATTGTAGCCTAAGATAATAATTTAATCATGGATAAACAAGCATTTACCATGTGCATAATACACTTACCTTCACAATTATCACCACCAATGGATTATAACCATTATTTTAGCATAGTCACATTATTTTCTCATGAGGGTCCTTATATTCTCCCCACTTAGAAAGGTATAATCTCAATGCTGGGATACTTTATTCATCCATTAAGGTTTATAAAGTTATTGGACTACTAAACATCATACTAAATTACCTATGTACTTCCCATGGTAATAACCCAATATGAGAATTTTTCAGCATCACTAAAGGACATTCTCAAATGTGGAGGCCACTCACTACCTAAACCCAATCATGCTATTCCTCTATATTTCCAGCATCCATTGAGTTTATTCATTTAACATGTGTAATGATATTTAAGAACATATGAGGATCTAACCCATATGAATAAAATGTCCTAAGTAATATTTTGATTTTAAAGGTTTATACATCCTTATATTATCAATATTTCAATATTATTTTTCTTATTAGATTTAGAAAGGTGTGACATAATCACTTCAAACTTTAATCATAATGAATAAATTCCTTTTTCAAGATGTAAACATTTTTTCTACTTACTAAAGGATTATTATTCACATAATTTCCCTATTAGTGGTCATGGGAGAGTTAAATAACCTATAATCATTCTCAACATAACAGGACTTTAACTACTTCCATCATGATGCCTAGGTAAGGGTCAAACAGTCTTTCACCATGCCTAGCATAGAAGGACTTTGATATGGTACCAACATAATGATGGTGGTCAAAAACCCCCATCATTTAGTGTCATAATAACATATACTAATAATCACATAAGAACATAATAACTTCATGCAAATAAAGGGGAGAAACGTCTCTATTTTACATAATTTTCCTATAAGACTGATACTAATATTTTAACATAATGAGAATTTACTATGACCAGCTTATTAGTGCCCAAAAGTTCACTAAAGAAATTGAGCCCTTGTTATGATTAAACTCCTAAGTCCTTAGCAAAATTCTTGATTTAAAATATTCATTTCAAAGGTCAATTTTTATTTTAAATGAACTAAGTGTTAATTCAATCTTTGCTTAGTGTTTATAATCCTTCATTTATTCCAAGAAAAAGTGTCTAGAGTCTATCGAGGAAAGTGTTCTTTAGTAAGGCCGAAAACTTATTTGTTTCAAAATTTTTGTCTATGGAAAAAATTCTATAGGTCCATTTCCTTAGACATTTTTCCCATGTAAAAATATGGAAGGGTACTTTCCCATCGAGAATTTTTCCCAAGAAAAAAGTTTGAAGGGTCATTTCTTTCAAGCATTTTGCCCATGCAAAAGGCCCAACCAAAGTCAATTGTTTTATAAAAAATGTTAAGTTCAAATCTTTCAATAATTTTTTAGGGAAATTTTTGTGCATAAAATTTCAAAAATAATTGTCCTAATAGAAGGTTTATAACAAAAAGGATTGATAAATGTTGATTCTTCTAGGAAATTGTCTCTAATAAAATATTTGAAACACTTATCTTGATAAATAAAAACTGAGAACAAATGCCTCAGAATAAAAGTCCTGAAGAAAAATAGGGAATTATTGAAGAATAATTATCTTAGTGAAATTATATCCAAGACAAAAATATCACTAATAAAGGGCCTAGGATTAGAAGTGCTGAGAATAAAAAAAACTACAATAATTCTGTCAAAGACAAAAAAATTGAAGACAAAGGGGCCATAGACCAGAAGGCCTAAAGAGAAAAGCCTTAAAGAGATTAAAATAGAATGCATAAGTGTTGAGCTCATAGGTTATTGTTACTTGATGGTACATGGAAAAGGGTACATATCTTGATTGATAGTGCATAAAAGGCTAATGTTTCAAACAAATCCTTGAGATGAGAAAGATTGTGATAAGTGTCACCATCATATGAACCTTATCAAAGATCCAATAGAATCCAAAGCAAACCAGTAAGCCCTATGGATATAAATTGATGGCCCATGTTTGATATGTGAAAATAAGTTCAATGGGTCCTAAGATCTATTGAGGTTTTTCCATGTGATATGATGGCACTTAAAGCAATAAAGACTATTTACAAGGTACATAAGAAGCCCACAGGGTTTCCAAGTGGTACATCATTGGGGATAAGCATAGGTAGTGTCCAATAACACTCCACCCCTTAAATGATGATATAATGGAGTGCATTTTCTTTCCCACTCAAGATATAATAGCAAGGACTTAGGGAATTAAAGATCCTATGAGAGAATGTGAGATTGACAAGTGTCAAGATCTTGGGAAATCAATAACAAATCTGATGGTGGGTGGAAATTCAAAGTGGAAAAGAAGTTTTGTGGGACTTTCAATAATGTGTTTTTTAATAATGACCATGGATCAATCCCATGCCATCATGGTAAAATTAGGTTATTCCATGTCATGCATAAGAGGGAGGTCTTTTTTTACAATTTTCTAACTATGTAGATAAGTGCTCGAGAGCATCCCCAACTAGTTGCACATAATGAAAAAGTTTATTTAGCCCTCTACCATGAATATTCTTCTTCCAACTCATACAAAAGGCATCTCCCACCATGTGATCAAATATTTTATTACATATCTTCATCATTATTTGTAGAGGCAATTAGAGTAATGATTATTTTCTTGCAAATAGATGAGGATCTTAGTTGTGACAAAAGGGCATATTCCATTTGGGAGCATCTTAGCAGAGTTGAAGGCTTATGTTTCACTTTTGAAAATTATGACCCACAGTCCCAAATTTGAAATTGTATAAATAAGAGATTTTGCCTTATATTCAAGAGGTTGGTTGGCCATTGTGTTGGTCATTATGTTGGTTGTTGTTGGTCTTTACTTTTCTAGGTATATGCTCTTCCAAATTTTGGGATCAATAATGTGTGTATTTTGCCTCTCTTGCTAAGGTTGTTGTAGCTATAAAACCATTAGCAAGCTCTGAGAGCATGTTTATATGTCTCCCCTTTCCAAAATGGATAAAATCCACCATGCTTGTCTCCATGGTAGTATTTTTAAAAATTAATGTATGTAAGGTTTATTTTCAAGTTAATGAAAATGCTTCTGTTTCTTTGTTACTTCTTATTTATGAAATGTAGTAATATGTTTTACAAGTTCTATTGATTGGATATTTGGGTTTGTGATCATTACTAGTTGTCATTTTGAGCATGGATCTAGGTTATAAATTATTTTATGTAGTTTTACTTAGAAGTATGTTGCTAAAAAACTTGTTAGAGTACCCTAGGTTTATGGATTTGATAGGTAAAAACATCTAAAATCTTAGTTTTATTGTATGTTCTAATCTCTTAGAGATCATTTGGTATTTGCTTCATCTTGTATTTGAGTTTTCCATACATCTTTGCTAAGGATATTGTCGTGAATATTTCAAGATACCTTGTTTTAAAAATCTCCAGCACACCACCATGCCCTTCCTATTTATTATTATCAAACTATCCTACCATCTCCTACCTTGTAAATGATACAACCCTTGTTGTTTACCATAAGTGGCATTTGTCTGTAGGTGCATAAATATTGGATACATAACATGTGTCTATGTTTTATTTTTTGAATCATAGTGTTGTAGTTTTCCATTTGACCCCTATTATTGAAATTTATTTATAATTAAAGTTGTATTCATAAACCCATCTATCTTTAATAGCTTGTGTCTAGCCTAGAGCATTTTCTCATTCCATGTGATAACCCTTCTTGGGTGGAGTGAGTGAGTTTGGTTGCGTTTTGGTCAGATTTGTGTTCCATTATGTCAATAAACCCCATGGAGGTTGAATGAAAAATCTCTCCATGTGATCAAGATACCTCTTAGGTCCTCTCACCTTGATTCAGGCAAAGATAAAAGTAATAGGGAGCTAACTATACCCTTTGTAGGTGCCTTTCAGTCATTTTCTCTATTTTGTCCATTCTAGATGCCAAACCCTCCCTTGGTTATAATGACATACTAGAGGGTTTATCATATTTTTTTTCCATCTTCTTCAAGTGTGTAGGGACAAGTGATATAGGTGTATAAATAGGAATCAACACTTTCCTAGTGTTGTTGTTGGGGATTAAATTGAAGTCCTAGTAACTTGTGTTTTTAAGGACTCGTACAGAGAGTTGTAAGTGATATGATTGTTATCAATTTCTCTACCTATTTGTGTTATTCTAAATATATTGGGATTTTCAACATCATACACTCTTTTTTATGCCATTATGGGGACACTTATTATCACCTATGATTCTAGGCACTCCTACAAAGAGTTATAAATAATTCAAGTTTGAAAATTTCTCTACCACTATATTTGCTACAAGTAACCCTAGTTGTTATTTTAGATAAGTTTATTCATATTATTTCATGTGTTTGAAAGCTAGGGTTATTATATCTTTGTTTCACTATCTTGGTCATCAACCCCACTTCACTCCATTAGGACATGCTAGGAATTGACATATTTGATACTTTGACATATGCTAAATTTGTTGTAAAGAGCTAGAAATTTGTCATGTTTTGAGGTGGATTTCACTATTTAAACATGAATCTAAAATTTTCATTGCCTTTGTTTTCATACATAATCACTAATTTCAGCAAGATATGATTTTAGTATGTATCACTTTTAGTTTATTAATGTCTATATTCTAGAAGTTTGTTTTTAATGGTCACTCCGAAAAATCATTTGATTTCAATGAGATTAGTGCTTGCTTCAAATATCATCAGCTTTGAGATTTATTTTTCTTGCAAAGCTGGAAGGACTAAGGTTATATTTCAAAGGTGACTCATCCAAGAAACTTGTCTCTCCATTAAGTTTTCATAAAATAAGAAGGAGACAAGTTTGGAATCCTATTGAAGAACAAAGTGAAGTTACTAAAGATTTTGTGAACTATCAAAATTTTGGTAATCTCAAGTTTCTATCTGTTAAAATTCCTTTTCTTAAATATTATCATAATTCTTATGATTATAGCTCTTCTAGTGATTTATAAACTTACATTCCCATTTATTATTCATCTCCTTCTCAACTAATTGAATCATCTCCTAAGTTTGATCCTACAAGTCTACCTCATTCACCCCTCATGTCCCTTTTCTAATTGTTCTTGAATTTACCATTAAATCAATCATGAGGCATAGTGATCAAGGTGAAAATGAACATCCTAAATTTAGAATTCCTAGATTTAGGCCTTAATTTTGATGACATAGAAGATTACCTTAATGAAGTCCTAAATGAAGTGAGGAAATACATTCCAAAATTCTAAGTGAATAATGTAGTTAGTGGTGATCAACATTTGAGGTATTTTCATAATATCATTAAAGATTATGAGGTTGAGCATGAGGATGTGTTCATTAAGTTGTTTGTACAAAAACTAGAAGAATATGCTCATGAATGGTTCAAGTCCCTTCCCCATGGATGAATTGACTCATGGGAAGAAATGAAGAATGTTTTTAGAACTCAATATGGTGATAGGATTGATCCAAGGTTTCTTTTGGCTAAGTTTGAAAACATCAAAAATAATCCTAATGAGTGTGTATATGACTTAAATATATGGTTCAACAATACCATGACATGGCTACCTAAGAACATCAATCCCAATGATACAACATGCTTGATAAATTATTATGATGCATTTGACAATAAAGTTGCTTGCCACCTAAGGGACAACACTCCTATGAACTTGCAGTTAGCCTTTAATATGGCCATTTAAATTGAAAGTAACATAAAAGCTATAGGTAAGCCCTTGAATAAGTAGGCTCATGAAAATATGGTTGATCCAAAAAAGACATAGTCTAAGACAACCAAACTCAAAAATACTATTAATAATTTGGCCTCTACTATCAAAGAGATGTCTTACAAGCTAGCTAGAGCTAAGAAGGGGCTGACTAATAGGCCTACACATGATGTTAGAATTTTAAATAGAGCGATTGGAAAAGAAGTACCTAATATATTACACACCAAGGTAAATGCTATGAATTATGATTTTGACATTGATTGGTGTGATAAGTGCATCCTTACACATATTCCATGTGATACTACTGAACTAAGTGATGAAGATGTAGATGATCTTAAGTATACATCATCTGGTGATGATATTTTTATGTTCAACTATCAAAGTCCCAAATGTACATTTTTTTCCTCCATAGAAATGATGAATGCTACTATTTTTGATCAATTTTGGAGTGTGATCAAGAGGGTCCCAATGTATGAATTTACTTGTGATGCTAATATGACACAATTAAATGAGTTACCTAATCAAGATGTAATTGAAGATCCTAAGTGTGCTATAACCAAAGTACTACACATAAATGTAGATTTAGGTAATTTTTTTGTGAATATGAATCTTATTGAGTAACCATCTATTTTTGATGTTGGGTTTGACAATAAAGGTGTTGTTTAGATAATGACATTCAATGAAGATGGGGTTATATTTTATGCCCCTAAGGATGAATGTTTTTAAACTTATATCAAGTAGTACTTCAAGTGCATGAATGATGTTGTTGATCCTGAGGCACTCCAACTTGGTACTTACCTAATTATAGTTGAGAAATAAGTTTATTTAAAATTATTGAAGGAGTACCAAAATCTTTTAGCATGGTCTTATCTAGATTTGAGATTATGTAAAGAGGATTTTATTTAATGTGTCATCCTATTATAACCAAGCAATAGGACCTTTAGGTAAGTGCATAAATTTGTTTACTTTATTTTGGCCACCAAGCTACTAGAAAAGTTAAGAAATTAAGAGATGGTAGAATGTTGAAGCCACTAATTAATGGCAAGCATCTAAAATAATTCCTTGACTGAGCCTACAATTTTTTATATATTATATAGTGTTTTGTATCTTTGTCTTTCTTTTTCTTTATTGCCCCTCTACTTCATGCCTTGTTTGTACAATTTCCCTTTTTGTTTTGTTTTATGTTCATTTTAAGATCTTCATGATCTATTTTTGTTAGTCTATCATGTTTTATTGATCCTTCATGAGTGTTTGATAAAATTTATTAATGTTGACTCCATGATCTAATGGATTGACACCTAGTCTTACGTTTTGGGGTTCTTTGTGCACCCGTAAGGTGTGTGCATCCTTGAGTGAGAGCTAGTATTAGTGCCCAAAACTACACTAAATAAATTGAACCCTTGTTAATTTTAAACTCCTAAGTCCTTATCCAAATTTCTACTTTCAACTGTTCATGCCAAAGGCCAAGTTTTATGTCGAATAAACTAAGTGCTAATTCAAAATTTGTTTACTATGTATAAGCCTTCATTCATTTTGGGAAAAAGTGTTTAAATTCTATCAGGAAAAGTGTTCCATAAAAATGCTGAAGACTAATTTGTTTCAAACTTTTTATCTATGGAAAAATTTCTAAAGATCCATTTCCTTTAGGCATTTTTCCCATGAAAAAAGTCCAAAGGGAACTTTCCCTTTGAGCATTTTTATTAAGAAAAAAGTCTGAAGGGTCATTTATTTTGAGTATTTTTCTAACACAAAAAAATTGATAAAATTCAAATGTTTCAAAAAAATGTTAAGTTCAAATCTTTGTTGTAGATAAAATGTCTAAAACAATTATCCTGATAGAAGGTCTATGATGAAAAGTTTTGACAAAGATAGATTCTTTTGGGAAATTATCCTGAACAAAATGTATGAAATAATTATCCTAATAAACAAAGACCCTAAACAAATTCCCCAAAACAAAAATTCCAAAGGCCAACAGGGAATTATTATAGAATAATTGTCTTGGTGAAATTTCTACCAAGACAAAAATGTTTTAGATAAAGTGCCCAAGAGTAGAAGTGTCAAAAATAAAAAAGCCCACAATAATTATATCAAAGATAGAAAATCCAAAGACAAAAAATAAAAATACAAAGGGCCTATAAACCAAAAGGCCTAATGAGAAAAGTTTTAAAGAGATTTAACTAGATTACATAAGTATTGAGATTGAAGGGCATGATTGAAAATTGAGCAAGTTTCCATCAATCGATGATATATCGTGAAGCATACATATCCCAATTGATAGTGAATATAAGGATAATTTTTAAAACAAATCCTTGAGATGAGTGAGATGGTTACAAGTGTCACCATTACATGAACCCTATCAAAGATCCAATAGAATGCAAAGTAGAGATTAATTTCTATGGATATAAATTGATTATATGTGCTTAATCCATGAAAATGAGTTTAATGGGGCCAGAGATCTAGTGAGGTGATGCCATATGGAATGATGTAACCTAGATAATTATAGACTATTTTCAAGGTATATAAGAAGCTCATGAGGATGATAGGTGGGACACCCTTGGGACCAAGAATAAGAAGTGTGTAATGATGATCCACACCTTGAATCTTGATCTAATAGAGCACATTTTCTCACCCAAGTAAGATCTAATGGTGATAAATGACTCAGGTCATCAAAGACCCTAAGAGAGAATGTGAGATTGACAAGTGTTAAGATCTTAGGAAAGTGGAAATAGATCTAATGGTGGGTGTAAATTCAAAGTGTAGAAGAAGGTCTATGGGATATTTGAGAACATGTTTTTAAATAATGATGGTGGATCAATAATGTGCCATCATGGTAAAATTAGGTTATTTCATGGTGTGTATTAGATGGAGGGAATCTATCCAGAAGTTTTCATCTATGCAGGTAAGTGGTTGAGAGCATTTTTAGGTAGTCGTACATAATGACAAAGTTTGTTTGGCCCTCTCCCAATTATATTATCCTTTTAATTAATGTGAAAATCATCTCCCACCATGTGATCAAATATTTTGTTTCATATCTTCATCATTATTTATAGAGGTATTTAGATCAATGATTCTTTTCTTACAAATAGATGAGAATCTTAGGTGTGACAAAAGGGCATATTCTTATTGGGAACATCTTGGTAGACTTGAAGGTTTATGTTTCCCTTTATCAAATTATAACCCACAATCCTAGATTTGAAAATGTATAAATAGGAGGTTTTTCCTTCTATTCAAGAGGTTAGTTGGCCATTATGTTGGTCATTATGTTGGCTTTTGTTCGTCTTTGCTTTTCTAGGTATAGGCTCTTCCAAATTTTGGGATCAATGTTGTGTGTATTTTACCTATCTTGCTAAGGTGGTTTCATTTATACAACCATTAACAAGCTTTAAGATCATGTTCATTTGTCTCCACTATCCAACATGGAGAAAATCTACCATACTTGTCCCCATGGTAGTATTTTGAATAACTAATGTATGTAAGGTTCCTTTTCAAGTTAATGAAAATGCTTATGGTTCTTCACTAATTCTTATTAATTAAATGCATTAATATGCTTTAAAATTTATACCAATTAGATATTTGGGTTTGTGTTCATTATCGGTTGTCATTTTGAGCATGGATCTAGGTTATAAATCCCTTAGTTTTACTTAGAAGTATGTTGCTAAAAAAAATTTTAGGGAACCCTAGGTTTATGGATTTGACAAGGAAAATAATTTGAAAACTTAGTTTTAGTGTATGTTCTAATCTCTCAGGGATCATTTTGCATTTTCTTCATCTTGTATTTGAGTTTTCCCTACATCTTTGATAAGGATAATGTCATGAATATTTCAAGATACCCTACTATTTAGAAAATATCTAGCACACCACCAAACCCTTATTATTTATAATTATAAAAATATCCTACCTTATCCTACCTTGAAAATGATACAAGGAACCATAAGTGTCATTTTCCTACATATGCATAAATATTAGATTCTTAACATGTGTTTACATTTTGTGTTTTGAAGCATAGTGCTAAAATTTTCCATTCGACCCCTATTATTGATAATTATTTATCTTGTATACCCATCTATTATTAGTAGCTTGTATCTAGCCTAAATAATTTTCTCATTCCATGTGATAACCCTTCCTAGGTAGAGTGAGTGAGTTTGGTTGTGTTCTAGTTAGATTTGTGTTCCCTTATGATAATAATCCCCATGGAATTTGAATTGCATAATATCTTTATGTGATCAAGCTACCCCTTAGATCCTCTCACCTTGGTTTAGGTAGAGCTAAACCTAGCAAGGACTTGACCATACCTTTTTTAGGTTCCTCTTGGTCATTTTCTCTATTTGGTACACTTTGGATGCCAAACCCTCCCTTAGCTACAATGATATACTAGCGGGTTTCTCATTTTTGTTTACCATTTTATTCAAGTGTGGAAGGCTGAGTAATAGAGGTGTATAACTAAGAACCAACACAACTCATAAGGATGCTTAAATCCTTATTCATAAATATTTGAACTTCCTCTCAAAAAAATATCTCTAATTCAAATATGAAAGTGGTCCTATTTTAAACCCAAGCCTTCCTTTATCTAAGGCTATAATACCACATTGTGTTTCACTAATTACATTGGATGTTGGATAAATTATAATTAATTCATAAAATATGTGATTCATTATGATGTAAATAATACTACAAAATAGATCTGTCTCAATCCATTGAGACTCATAATTTATCTACTATATAAGCATGAGAGCTCAATTTATTCTTAAATATGTAATTTATTCATAAAGAGGGATGATGGTTTCCAATCACAATAAAAATATTCTACTAAAATAGGCATCAATCCTTGGTCATACTGTTATGAGCTCATATAGAATTTAGAAACATATGGAGCACTACTGATTTAACATAGGTAGTGCCATATGAAACATAGAGGATCCTCTAAATAAGAAGAGCATGGGGAAATTCCTCTCATTACATAAATTATATTATAGAATAATATAAGCATGGAATTATATCACTTTGTATATACCATGCCATTCATAGAAGGTTTTAAGCAACCTACTACCATGTTATTTCATTACATAGGCTCCTAGTACATCAAATCATCATCTGAGAGATAAATATTTCAATCCATGTGTATGAAGTTATTTGGATATAATCCTAAAAGCCAAGATATAATGTGCATCTCAACATGTATTTGGACCCTAGGATAATAGTCCACTAACTAATAATTTAATGCATCAATCAATATGTATGTGGTCTTTAGGACATCAATCCACCAGCCAATATCTAGGCATAGAGTGGAGAGACAAAATAATTGATATACCAGACGCTCTCAATAAATTGGTATAACAATCATTATAATGCATAAAATGAAAGAAATATTTGATATGTTTATATCCCCAGGCATGTCAAGGCACACAAAATAAGAGATAGTTGATTTATAGATGACCTTAGGCATGCTAAGGCACATAGTGTAAGAGATAGTTGATGCATAGATTGCCCAAATCATGTCAAGGCACAAAGATTAAGTGATATTTAATGTGTAGATGGTACCAATAATGTCAAGGTGTAGAGAGTAAGTGGTAGTTGATGTACAAATGGCCCTAGGAATGCCAAGGTATAGAGAGTAAGTGATAGTTGATGCACAAATGACCCTAGGCATGCCAAGGCACATAGAGTAAGAGATAGTTGATGAGATATGTTATAAGCTACTTATTTTACCCCATACTCACCCTAAGTGACATATATGCACATACTAAGATATGAAACCAACATAAGTAAAAATCACAATCACTCAGAAAAACATCAAATGATCATGTAAGTGAATAATCAATAAAATAAAACCAAGTAGTCTCAACAATGAAATCAAAATAAAATTAAAATCCATCAACAAATTCCATGATTAGCCTTTAGCTTTGAACATTTTAAGTCAATAAGAAAACAATTTTGGTTTCCAATCAACTTAAATAAGATCTCAAACAACTTAAAATAAGTATGTCAATAAATTTATCAAAAATCATATCACAATACAATCACTATGTGGCTCTAAAAACCACTCAAGTGGATAAGGAATAAGGTAATAGGGTAGTGGTGATCCATTAGCAATTATTTAAAAAAATTCCTTATAGATATAATTACCAATTTATCATGCCAAATTCATTATTGCTTGATTATGAGTAATAACATGTAGGAGGGCACTACACAATACCACTACACAAAATGATACTATCAATTTTAGGAATAACATGGAAGATGATATACCACTACCACTACACAAAATGATATAGTCAAATAGATAATACTCTATGCCTCTTTCAAGGATACATATATAGTTAGTCTATATTCACCACCTACAAAGGTGTGATTTGGCATTGAAATCAGGCCTTACCTACTTTAACATGATAATTTAGATATAATGCCACCTATAATTAGGTCCCACCTATATATGTAGACATATTTTTTATGGCAAGAGAGATGCAGGGTTCATTTCAAGAGAAGGGCACCTACATAGTCACCACTTTTGACTCTTATTGACACAAAATATTATACAAGTGCCCAAGGTAGTTAGCAATTCTAGCTATCAAAATTTACTAGTTCTCAATATGAGAAAAAATATCATGGTCATTCTATTCTTTTAAAGTTTTTTCTACATATCATTTTAGTATTCATGATTATCTACTCTTATATTTAGCCAATCAACATTATCATAGATATAAATTTATTTATTTATCATAATATTAAGAATGTGTAAGGTTACCTTAATCCATTCTAGATGCTTTATAACCAACAAGGTACACTTGTAACCATTTGATATTCACTCCTACTAAACATTAACAATTAGGGTATGCTCATATATGCACAATAATACAATAAGCATTCCAAGGATATTCAAATATTTCATGTTCTTTTTATGAAATAAAAATTATGTAGAGGCATACCTACTATGATTAGTTCTTAGGAGATTTATCTTACCTTTTAATTCAAAATGCAAGATTATCACTCAATTGGTTATCATAAGCAATATTAAATTTATTCATAAAATAAGACATAACCTTAATTTTAGAGTTTTACTACTCCATGATTCTTTGATCCATTCCAACACTCTAATAGAAAGAATCACTTTCTATAACATTCTCATAATCAATTCGTACATAATCAATGTATCTAGTAAATTCAAAATTTCACAAAAGAGGTCATAAAACATTTTCATAATGATAAGTTTAATTAACAACATCCGAGCATTAGTTCAAGAATTATAAACCAACTTCCTTCAGATTTATAGTTCATTATTAACATGGTAATCCTTAATAAAAGTGCATCTATTTAGTTAAGCACTATAATAAGCAAGAAACATGTATACTCATATATATGTATATACCCATATATCTATAATCATGTGTTCCTTAACAAAAAAAACATAGTACACTTTAAAATATAATGGTATATCCCAAGCATATCATGATTTGTCACAATAGAATAATCAAAATAAGTATAATAGAGATCAAAATAAATTTTGGTTCTCACAACCAATCCATATCAAGATTTGGGTATCCCTTGATCAAGTGTTCTTAGGATAATTCGATGTATAATGATCCATAGGTCCATAGTTAAAACAATCACCCTAGATAGTGTTCCTTTAAAACTATGTTCATTTGGCCTTACTTGGTCTCAATTCCACATTTATTAGAGGTAGAGCTTGTGTCTAAGAATAATGCCTCCTATGGTACTTATGAAGGTGGTTCTTACTCCTATTTATATGATGAGACTCTGAAGGCTGCCTAACCATCCCATCCCTTCTATAGTGTGGTGAGGATCATTTTTTAGGATAAAAACTTGGGGAAACATTTCCTCTAGCACAATCATCACATGTTATAGCATCTTAAGAATTTGAGCATGAATTTCCAATGGCTTCATAATTCAGGGATCTTTGTGACACCCAGATGTAGTGTTTTCCATTCCTTCCTTTTGTGACATCTTGTCTACACAATTCAAGTTTAAAAAATTCAACAAGAAAGATGCATCACGTTAAATATACACGAATCAAGATCAACTTGAGATAAAAAGGTTATAAACTCATAAAAATCATCCCCAAAGCTCCCAGAGTTTAACCTAGTCTTTGATACAAAAATGTCATACCCATTATTTTTTTAAATATGAGCATGACACAACCACTTTGTAAACAACCAACCAACATAAGAAAAAATTAAACTCAATCAAAACAAAAAATTACAATCCTTGCATCTACCATTATATTATAAATGGTACCATCTACTAAATAATAGGTCAATAACACTATTAATTTATCTCAACACTTATGAATTCATTCATGAGCTCACACAAACTATTGTAAAAAAATAACCACAACATTAAAGACCATACTGAGATTTAATCTGATCAAATGCAAATAAGTAATCCCTGTAACCATGATAACTCTATGGTCAGTCACAAGCTACCCATTGAGTTCTATAAGTATTTTGATCAAAT
Organism: Torreya grandis; assembly: GCA_037957365.1. Classification (NCBI taxonomy): domain Eukaryota; kingdom Viridiplantae; phylum Streptophyta; class Pinopsida; order Cupressales; family Taxaceae; genus Torreya; species Torreya grandis. The sequence continues at coordinate 412,347 of JARHVA010005248.1, read as the reverse complement.
GTTTATGAAATTTAAGACAAGATTATTCCCAAGGCTATTATGCAGTGATGTTGAGATAACTAGAAAAATTAACCTCAACATCTACTGATGTAGTCAAGCTCCACATGATTGCTTTGGTAGGTTAAAAGGCTATGCCAACTTTCCTTTAGGATCCCAAGGCCACTCTTGCCACTTGACACTTCCTAAGAATCTTTAAGAAAATATCCACATGGTGATAATTTGGTAACCTACTACCCTACCATTCTATAAGGATAACATATCTTCCTTGGGGCTACAAAGTAGTGGGATTATGCTATATAGAAACATTATGCTATCCTGATAGCCCAAAAGCTTCACCCTTGACATGGATACCTCCAAAATAGTGAAGCTATAAGATTTTTTTATATGGAAATATCTTGCTTACCCACTTACCCATAATATTTGGTTTCAATATGAACATCTCAAAAATTATAGATCAGTGAGATTTACCATGTGATAACATCTTGCTCACCCACTGGCCCTTAGGATTCGCACCTAGTATAGAAATATCTAGAATAAAACATCACTAGGATGATGCCATGTGGTATTATCTTGTGATCCCACTTGTTTAGAGGCTTTTTATGTTTTTCAGACATATCTAAGTTATTGGGTTACCAAAATGATGCAATGTGGAAACATCTCACAATCTCACTTGCTCGAAAGCTTGAACACTATAAGGTCATATTTAGCATAATGATTCATTAAGATGATGTAATATGGAAACATAATACTATTTTTCTTGTCTAGAGACTTCATGATTAGTATAGTATTTTTAGGGATCTTGAGTCACTATGGTTATGCCACATAGTAACATCTTATTATCTTGTTATCCTAATGTTGACTATACAACTGTCTACATTGGTGTCACTCTAGGGTTCATAGGATAGTGATGCATGGCTTCCTCTAAACCACTCACTAAAATGTCTTGAAATTGAATAAGTAAAAATTGAAAACATAAGACCAAGGAGATAAATTGGCTAAGACAAATGCCACAAAAGACCCATCTACAAGGTGTATAAGGTAAAGTCCATGCAGATGAATAAATTCAATGAGGATAATTTGATTAAGGCAAAAGTCTAAATTTGACTAAGTAAAAGCTTTAAAAATTATCAAATGGTGACAAAGGAAATTAAACATTAATTAAACCATTCTTATATGTAGAAGAATTTAGTGAAACTAGAATTTGATGTTAAAAGTGAAGTGTAGAACTTGTTGACAATTGTTTTCACCATTGGTCAAGGTTGTTTATGTGCATGTTTTCAAGAATACTCCATTCATGTAGTGAATATTCAAAAAGGTCTCTAAGATATCCTATAACCTTCATAAATCCTAAATGATTCTTAATAACTATTGACAAGTTTGACTTCAAAGGTCAAACTATCACCCCTATAATTTTAAACTTTACTTGTCATGCTTCTACAACCTTGTTCATAGCTTTGTCATGCTTATGTGATCTTCAAGTGGTGTTTTAAGGTCTTGTTAGCATTATTTAAGGTAATATATTTGAAAAATATTTCAATTATTTGAAAGTATATCTAGTGGGTCTTAAGAGTATGTCATGATGTGTTAATATGACACATATTCTATTAGGTCAAGTCCTTTCCCTTGGTCACTAGGTTTAAATCTTGCCAATCTTGTTTGATGAAATTAAGCTAATTTAGCAAAGTTTAAAGTTTTTGGAAAAACCTAGGTTTCAATTATGTAAAAGATAATATTTCTCAAGGCACTATCCTTGCATGGAGAATTAAATCAAATAATGAATAATTCATTTCAATTCCTAGAAGGTCTTAGATTGATATATTTTAACTACATGAGGTCATCCAATATACACTAACTTTCTTTGCACTTGAAGACATTTTTAAGGGATTTAAGTCCATTTACAAGATGTTAAAGATGGAATACATATACCATTGATATTTTAAAATCATGAAAATTGGTTTTTAATGTAATAATTTTATAAGGAAGTGAGAATAACAGTCTACTTGTTAGAATAGTTTAATTTTTGCTCTAAAAAGGGCAGTTTTATGATTTTTTATGAACTTAGGGTATTCACTTGTAGAAGAAAACAACTTAAAATATCACTTGGTATTTTTATATAGGTCATATGCATGATTTTAAATATTTAAAAGGTCCTAACAGTGCAAAAAAGGCTTCTTAACCTTTATCACTCCATTGGTAAGCTTATAACCTTGTTCATAGCTTTGTCATGCTTATGTGATCTTTAAGTGGTCTTTCTAAGGTCTTGTTAGTGTTTTTAAAGGTAATATGTTTGAAAAGAGTTATAATTCCTTAAAATTGATTCTAGTGGGTCTTAGCATTATATCATGATGTGTCAAGAGGGTACATAGTCTATCAGGTCAAGTCCTTTCACTTGGTCACTAGCTCTAAAGCTTGTTAATCTTGTTTGATGAGAGTTAACTAATTTAGAAAAGTTTAATGTTTTTGGAGAAACCTAAGTTTATGTTTTGAACAAAATAATCCTTCTCAAGGAAATATCATTGCATGGAGAATTAAATCAAATGTTGAATAAGTCATTTCAATTCCTAGAAGGTCTTGGATTAATATATTTTATCTACATGAGGTCATTCCAATATACACAAGATTTATTTACACTTGAAGATGTTTTTAATGTATTTAAGTAAATTTAAAATATTTTAAATATGTAATAAATTTAACATTACACTTTTAAAATCTTGAAAATGAGTTTTCAATGTACTAGTGTTATAGAGAAGTCAGAATAATGGTCTACATGTCAGAATAGTTCAGTTTTTGCTCTAAAAAGGGTAGCTTTATGAGTTTGTATGGACATGGGGTATTAAATTATAGTTTAAAACACCTTAAAATTTTATTTTGGTATTATTATATAGGTCATATAAATAATTTTCAAGCTTTCAAAGGTCCTAAAAGTATAAAAAAAGCTTTTTAACCTCCATCGCTCCATTAACAAGTTTGTAAAGTTAGTTTTCATGTGGATGGTATGGATAGAGTAGAGAGAATTTGGTCATATTAAGCTTAATTTTTTATTTTTTTTTAAATTTCCATCCCTTATCCTTTATGAACAATCATTAAGACTTTAGGGTACTCCAAAACTACCTACAAACCCCACAAACTCATTTTTCTTCTTTGAAATGATAGTTTCAAACTAATTGAATACATAATGGAAATTGAGGGAGATTTTTGGGTTTTTTTCAATAATTTTACATGTTTATTCTAGCCACACTTCGAATTTGTGAGTTCATTTGGCAAGGAAAACTCCATTTTTGCATAGTTTTTAAGGTGGCTATCATGGTTTCTTTGTGTTTCAGGTTCTTTAGAAGTAAATGAATATTGATAATGGTTTCATATAATATTTGATTCTATATAATTATTTAAAATTCAATCATATTTTTCTCATGCTCTTCTACATCTACAAGCTCACAACATGAAGATAACCTGCTTACATTCTAGTGTGTTATTCATCACAAGTGGATTAAGTTTTATTAAGTTAAAATTCCTAAGATAATGATAGGTTATTGTTATGAAATGTTTAATTAATTTAAAATTTTTATAAAACCTCTTCAAAAAATTGTGAGGACCTAATATGAAAAAGGAGTCTTGTTATATGAGTCACCAAGGGACTATGTGGCCTACAAATGAGAGTTTGGTATGGTCTTATGTTTGAATCCCAATGAGAAAAACAATATTTTATATTGGTTATACATGGAATAAATAGATAAAATATATATTAAAAATAATTATGACAAGTTAATCTTCTCATCTCATCACCAATACATCAAGGTAAACTAATTGTCAGTTTATGCTTAAAGCTGGTTGCAACCATGCCTACATAGAGGTAAGATAAAATGATGATGAGTGTTACATTAGTAGTGTGGATTGAGGATTATGACCTCATGATAATTTGGTGTTTTAATCTCAGTGATAACATTTAAAATATGCACATTAAAATAAAGCCTAAAAGTGATAGAAGCAGACCTATAAGTTTGTAGACCTGTAGGTCTCTTTTTCATTTTAGAAATAATGAAATATTGCTTTAAATTACATTTAAAAGTTTAATATAGTTTGAATATACATAATTATTCTCAATTAAGTTATAAAGTGTCAATAAAAATTGATAGAGTTATTTTAAACCCCAAGATGTTATGATCTTAAACTCCAAGATGCAGTCAAGGCACTCATTCATCACCTATAGGCATAATAGTAGGTGTTGATGTTTATGAGACCTTGATTTGGCATGGAAAAGTTATAATGATTTATTTTTTAAACTTATATATCAAATAATATCTATTATACTAATTCTAGAGATCATAATGCTTTCAATTAGCAATCATGTGCATAGAAGAAGTAGTGAAAATGAAGATGGTCTATTATAGGTAGAGATTTAGAAAGAATATAAATGGTAAAAAAAATGATAATAGGTTTGTATAAGGGTTAAATTTTAAAAAGACTCAATTATTTTAAATTTTTTATCAAAGTGCATATGATCTACTTGAATAAGGTAATTATCTAAAGATTCATATGCAAAAGACTATCAATCAAGTCCCTACCTACAGCCAAGTCCAATAAACCTATAGGTAGATGAAAGAAGGAAAGTGTATGAATATGGAAAATAAGGTATTTATAATTATAAATATAATAAAATAATCTCTAAATTTTTTTAGTAAGTTCTATTTCAAATCTTTAGTGATTGATAGAGATCACGAACTCTAGGTATGTAGTCAAGACATCAAATGGTAGCATATAGGTTTTCTTGAGTTGAAGTTGGTTTAAACATTTATAAAAGTGGTAAGTGAAGATGTGAAATAAAAATGAGACCAAAATATTTATTTGTATAAATATAACCTATCATATTAATTTGATACAAGGACTAACTTATTGAGAAATCAAGGAACCTAAAATACCTATAGTCAAACCTACAGAGAGGTCTAACTTACCTTCAAATGTCATATAATAAGATATAGTGTTTTGATTTTGTTTTTTAAGTACATTAATAAATTTTAGGTAGAAAATTTTATTATTTTTCATTCAATTTATGAATTTAGTTTCGAGTTTGAGAACTCATTTAAGTACCTAATAGACCCAAAAGGTCATACAGGTTTGTGTAAGAGCATAAACTAAGAAGAATATGATAGAGAAAATTGAAGTATAAAGGATAATAAAAATGTTCAAATGGATTGTAAAATTCATGAGTGGAAATAATTTTAAATTTTTTAAGATAGTATGATCACTCATTTAAGCTTACCAATCCTGACTAAGCACTCACCAATGATAGAGGCCTGTGTATATAACATTATGGTAAGAGTTTAAGTAAGATAGACATACAAAAGTGTTTAAAGAGTGATGAATACTTAAATATGACATTAATATGGTTTATATACTCCAATTTATAAATAAAAATGGATATTTTAGTCCATAATTACCTACAATACAATGGTAACTGTTCAATTTTGCCCACTCTTAATGAGAATAGTCTTTTAGTTTGAAAGACAAAAGTCTATAGAAGTATATTTAGGAAGAAGGATAGAGTGAAAGTAATTATTATATTTAATAATATATTTTCACAAATCACATTGATTAAAATTATGATCCAAGGAAATTAAAATACTAAAATAAACTATTTAGGTAGGTCTCTGTGATAGATAGTAAAGAATGTACAAAAACCTAAAGCCATGTCTTGAGAAGATATGAGAAAGAGAAAAGGGATGCTTGTGAGGATGTAGGGTCTCAAAGGGTTTGATAAGGTTAAAATACGAAAAAATAATATCTTAAAAATATTAGAAAATGTAATTGAATTTTTCATTGACTTGCTTAGATTCTAAATTCCATATGTAGTCAAGACCCTAAATGACCACCTATAGCTTTGTTTGGATACATAAAATTATTTTCAAGCTTATCAAGAAGGATTCAATATGAAAATAGGAATGATTTGATGTTCATTAGATTATAAATGTGTTATAGATACAGGTGAATACTTTGGAAGTATGTACAAGCATTGGAAGGCTAATAGGTTATTAGAGATCCTTTTTAGGCCTTAACAGTCAACAAGACACAAGCCTTTTAAAGCATGTGAAGAGTTTGATTTCAATGAATACTAATATAATTAGAGTGTATAAAAAAAAATAGATAATATTAAATTTAGTATAAAAAAACCTTAAGGGAGGATCAAAGAGAATGTTGAAACCCTGCATTTACCTATAGTCAACATGCCATGTACAAGTTTGCTCATGTTTTAGATGGTTGGTGTATGTTTTGACTAAACTATGAGAATTTTGAGAGAATTAAAACTCAAGGGAAGTTATAGATACATTAATTTAACCTTTCATGAAGTTTGAAATACCTTTAACATGGAGGAAAAGGTCTAATATAGTCATCTAGGCTAACTTTCAACGGTTATCTTCAAAACTCTAAGTATCAACCAATGAGTGTTACAGAGGTTCTATAAAGGGAATGTGGAAGGTATAATCACATGAAACCATTTAATTCAGTGTTTTAGATATAAAAATTCATTATAAACTCAGACTAAGGGTCAAAACATCACTTTCAGGCCTAATCTCTCACTTGACCTCACAAAATGCATAGTCAGCCACTTGAGAAGCTCAAAATTTTGCTTAGATATCTCATGAGGAGATGAATGGTGTAAAAATATATTAGGGGTGATTATCAGGGTCTATTACCTTAAAATTTTTGGCATTATTTCTCAAGTTAATGTCTTGTACTTTATGAATCATCGTTAAGATGATGAGGCATTCACAAGTTGCCTAGAAGACCAGTTTTGACTAGTCAAGAGAGTTTGGTCTCCAAATCACATTGAATGACCTAAAATTATTATAAAAATTCTATAAAAAAACTTATAATCCAATTATATTATTACCATGATTTTTTAATGTATTTTCACTTGTATAGATGCATAAAAAATTATACTTTTATGAGTTTTTGGGATCCAAATAGGGTATATAAGATCATGAATAGTTTTAATTTTTTTTATAAGATTAATTAGGTTGTATTACACCTAAAAAATTCAAAAAATACATACAATTCACCTTTTAAGTTCTCAAACAAACCTAATTTTTGAAGGCAATCCAAAATAGAGTTGAGGAAGGGCTAGTGTTTTGGCCATTTATTTTTTGCCTACTTGCACAAGGTTTTAGAAGCCTAAAATTGGATTGGAGGATTCTTATATAATGGGTAAAGTTAATAAAACACTTATTTTAATTTTCACACATGTGGGAGGATATTTGAGAAAACACCAAATTTATAGGCAAGGAGCCTTAATAAGCCTAATTAGAGAGAAAAAAATGGGCTAAAAAGTATACTTCCACTTAGAGTTAGGTCCTACAAATTGGCATGGAATTGTGATTGGAAAATATGTCCTCAAATATGTATTTTTTTATCCAATATAATATATAAATTATTTCATATAAGGTGGTTTCCCTATGTTTAGGGTTACAAAGAGTGTAGAGAACAACCAGGTAAAGGATAAAATTATATATCTTGAACTGTTTGATGGCTCCAAGTGCCTTTTTTTAGGTAAAGTATCATTTTTATAGGCCATACATGGAGGTAAATTTATTTCATCAAATAAAAATCATTTTTTATACCTTATACACATCATTACAATAGGAGGAGTCCAAGTTTTCAAACCACCAAGTCAATACATTGAAGTTATTTGACATGATAATCAAGGTTGATTCTCACTTTATATTCCACTTAGAGGTAAATAAAAATTAAATAGGTTTGTTTCAAGAAACATTAAAATGATTTAATGTGTCTCAAAAACCTTGAAGAGACATTTTCCACTCCTATGCCCAGTCAAGGAGATAAAGTCAAAAGAACTTTAAAGAGTCTTATAATAGTCCAATGATTGAGGAAAGACCTCATAAATGGATGAGCAGAAGTATTAAATGGAGGAATTGATGAATAATTTATACACATTTTCATTTAATAAGACTTATTTATCAATGAAGACATGTAAGCAAGGATATAGGTGCATGAATAGTTCAAACCCCAATAAACATTCCTAAGACTTCTTCAAGAATTCCAAACAAGCTCATATTTACCTCTACACCATTTTCTAAGATGACAAAGAGAGTAAAGAATTTACTACATAGGAATTGGACGAGGACTGGGTGGATGAGTCATCCCTAATTTATAGGCTTTTATTTCTCTCTCATTTCTCATTTTCTCTTTAAGTATTCCTATTTTTGGAACTTTTAATCATCTTTAACCTAAGTTATGGAAGAGCCTTGATCATAAAAACACTTATACTTGGATATTTAGAATTAATAAGACTTAAATTTTTCCTTCTCAATGCTTGTGACTATTGTATGCTTATGGTTTGTAGATGAATATTAGTGATAGTGAATGCTTACTCACATTTATCATCTCTAAAGTACCTATTTTAGGTGGTTAATCATACTTATAGGTTACATGGTATTATTTAATATATTTGTATGTTTGGAAAGTGTAATATTTATTTAGTGTCCTTGAGAAACCTATTGATTAACAACTACCTTAAATAGTGCATCAAGATAAGCCTCTATGTGAAACATTGATGTTTGGAGAACCTTTACTTGAGAAGTGAAATCAGGTTTATGTCATAATTTATCTTAGTGCATATTAGACAAGTGAAGGATAAATTTTGGTGTATCACCCCCTCAAGTATATTTTCCATCATGTTATCTTCCTCTCTTTTTCCTTGCAAGTTGGTATCATATTATATTAGAGATCCTAAATGATATATCAAGGGGATATAGCCCTATAAATCTAGATATTAAATCCACCTATTAGGCCACACATATCCTATGATTTATCCATGTTAGTTAAAAATGTCCAAATTTTGGCAAAAGTTTATCTTATTCTTTTAGCAAGGGCAATTTTCAAATGCTCAGTTCATGAAGGAGAAGAATATTTGGTTTGAATGGTATTATGATAAGATATTATACCATATAAAATAAATATTTAATTCATTTTTTTTGGCTAAATGGGATTAAATTTAGGAACAATCGATAAGAAGGAAAGGTGCTTGAAAACCCGTATTAAACCCTAATAACTCAATTTTAGGAGATGTGATTGCATTTATGAGTTATTTGTTGCAATTAAAAATGTTTTTTGATATATTATATGGTATAAATAAACTTAATACACATTATTAAATAAACATTTCAATGTAAATAATGGATAATAGTAAATGTATAGGTTGTAGGGTTTCATATATGCAAGAGAGACAATCAAAAAAGTCATTTTTGAGAGGTTTGAAAGATTGTTTGAAGATATATAATGGGTGAAATAATTATATGAGATATTAAATGTATTAATTAAAAAATAATTAGGTACTTATGACTCATAAAACTCATGAAAATACCAAAACTTAAACCTATAGGCATTTAGAAATGAGATTGTGCAAACTAAGAAACACTAAAAAGTGTATATTTTGAGTTTTACTAAATGACATATCTTACAATTTGACATGGAGATATAATTTTATGTATTTTAATGTTTAAATGTGTTTTCATGTTCTTATTATACATGTGGAAAGATAAAATGTCAAAATATAGGTTTACACCATGAAGGAAATTAGGGTTTTGACTAATTTTACTCATAAAGAGAGTTAGAAATGAGTGTTTCAAATATTTACAAAGGAAAAAAATGATTTTATAGGATATATAATTTATTTAATTTTTTTTAATAAATTATTATATAATTAAAATTAATTCAAAATAGTCTCAGATCAAATAAAAACATGTCCAGGTCACCACATAGGCAGCAAACAAGCACTATTTTATGAATTTTTGTTTGAGAGTTTGGTGAAGCATTTTAAACATTTAAAAATAATTATAGGTCTTAACCATTTATAATTATATAATTATCATATGAGGAGTGTATGCAATGGTAAATGTGTAAGATCTACAAATCAATCTTAGCTCAGAGAAGATAGATCCTACTTGCACTTCCAATTAGGGATCAATTAGATAATCAGGGTCATGACCAATATGGATCCATTGGACCTATCCAAGGGATATATTACCAAAATAATATCACTAGGGAGGGTTATAAATCCTCTAGTAAATCAAAACTATGTAATAACCCTAACTAGGTCCTATGCTTTCATATTCACTATATTAATGAGTAAAGCAAAATCTAATCTAGTGCTCACCAGATCTTGTGGTTCAACATGGGGGTTAGTAAACATAAAATTAAACATGCATAATATAATCCTATATAATATGTGTATAGGTAAAACCCTACTTCATAGAGAGTAATATTATTCAAAAGCCATTACTTATGTTACTTCTCTATGCTAAAGAGAGGAGCAAAGTTAGAGATACTTACATGGAAGATAAACCCATTGAGACTCAATCTCTCCCATGGCCAAAGGTGATTTTCAAGAGGCTATTATGGTTTTTAAGGATCACTAATAAATTTCAAAGTATCTAATACTTATCCATAAGACAATATTATTCTCCAAGTATAAACCCTAAGCTAAGACTCCTCAAATAGAATGGTCGAAGAGTAAATTGTAAACAAGCACAAATGAATAATAACTCTTATTATCTCTCTAATAATGGTTAAATGTATGTGTTTATATAATAATATCTAACCCTAAACTATTCTAAAATTTTTAGTTGATAAGGTCAAGCTCAATCAACCTAGTATTAAAATTAATAAAAAAACATACTAGTTAATGAACTATGTCAGTCGTGGCCGACCTAGTTCTTAGTAATCTAGTGTAGATAATAATACAAGGTCAATGTCATAATCATAGTAATGTAAACTGAAAAAAATGTTTTAAGTTAGGGAAATAGATAATAAAGGTGGTAAATGACTAGGGGAGTGTGAAAATAGGAGGTAAAGCTTAGGGGAATGTTATTTAGGAGACAAGTGTGTAGATGTCAAGTGAAAAAAGGGTAATAATCCTAAAAATCACCAATGGTGTACCCACACCTTTCGTATTACACCCCCTAGGGCATGCACTCAAAGAGATTGAGACTTGATGGGTTACTAAAAGATATAAAACATCGATAATTGATAAAGGTTAAAAATATTATGTGTCATGCAGATACAATATGGGATGGCGCTTTGAAAAAGATCATAGTAAAACACAATGTTGAAGCTATAAATAAAAATTGCAATATTTTAAAGAAAAAATAACTAAAATTAAATTATAGAAAGGGAAATAACTAAAAAATTAAATGTAATGCATACTTTGACTTACCTTTATCATTGGATGGTTATCTCTTGTGTTTGTAGTTTTGATTGCGAAGGACATAGAGACTATTTTCGAAAAACCTAAGATTACAAAAATAAAGAGCAAAAACAAATAAACATAGGAAATCCAAGATAATTGGTCTTAAATGGATGGGATGTACTTGTAAATTTATCAAAATGGAGGGTGAAAAGTGATATGTTAGACAAAATAACCAATTAAAAATTTAGAGTAAATTAGGTAACTAAAAAACCAAGGCTACTAAAGATTAAAAAACTCAAACAATTAAACCTTAAGTAAGAAATGAAAACTCACCAAGTCAAACTGAGGATACATATTACAAGGATGGTAATCAAACATCAATGTAAAATCAATAAAAATCCTTACCTAAACAAAGATTGTCAAGCAAAAGTGGTAACACAACATTGATGAGTGAGAAGTAACAATCCTTACTCAATCGTCAATGAAAAAAGGTACATAAAAGGTAAAACAACATTGGTGAGTGAGAAGTAACAAAAAAACCTTACTCAACAATGGAAAAAATACATGAAAGTAGAAACAAACTTAGGTGTCTACAAAAAGGGTGGTACAATAATGATAAATGGTAATATAAATCAAGGCATATCTAAAAATGTAGAGCTGTGGTGTAAATAAAGTAATCCTAGTCACTCAAGAATATTGTTTTGTTCTAAGGATAAATAAAACTAAAACAAATTAGTGCTAGCATGTTTTTAAGATGTGAAGAATAAGGAAGTAGATAATATAAAAAAAAGATTTAGAATCAGACATGCCTGTCAAGGGGGGAAATGAAATGGGTAGAGAGGATAATAAATGAAAAATTAAGGTAGAGGAACTCTTTACCTAAGTCAAGACACCCAAATTTGGTTTATTAAAATAACAAGACTATCAAATTTAAACTCTAAAAAACTTAGCCACACAAGTCTTATGTCAACAAATGAAGTATATAGATCATCCCATGATGGTTATATGCATGAAAATTAAAATGGAATTACCTTCCCATAATGTGTTCCTCATTCCTCAAGACCCCTTATATAGACATCAATCTACTATGATGATTGGATACTTGCATGACAAAGTAGGTATCACCATAGAGTTTATTGGATTATCCTATTCCAATCTACTAGCCTACCACAACCTAATAAAGCTTGGATCTATTATGAGGCCAACTATGTAGTTTGATCTTTGATTGGAGATAAGACATGTGCTTGTAATCACATATTTTGGTGTGATTTTGACTTTTGACCTTTGTATGTTGGCCTTTGTATATCATTGCCTTTTGATTCAGATGATTTATTTTTTAACTTTATTGATGGATTTTTCTATTCATCCTCCATACAAATTTGGAAATCCCAACATGGTTCATAAAGATAACTTTAATTTGAATACTTGGACTTGGTTGTTAAGAGAGAGAAATTATAGAGCATGGTATCTAAAAGTCTCATAAATTTAGTTGAAATAAAAGTGTTATCTTGACTTCAGCCTTGTTTCATCTAATGTGGAGTGAAAGGAAAGGAAACCAAGAACAATTAAACATGAAACAATTTGAATAACTTCAAATCATAAAAAAATGTGACAAAGGAAAAAAAAAGATACAATAATAAGAAAGTGTGATTCCTTATCATAAGAATGAGGGAAATGTAGGAAAACTTGATAATATAGTTTTTATGCAAATTTTATTTACAAAAGAATCAAAAGCTAAAGTTTAATAACAAAGGATCAAGAACTCATAACTATTGCAAAACACATTTTGGACAAGGAATGAAAAGATGGTGATTTTATGAGGAAGGCCAAGTCCTATCCATGGTCTTACACTACAACTCATAAAATAAAAACCTAAGGGGGTGCCAAAAAATGTGTAAATAATATGAAATAAAAGAAGATAAAAGTACACCATGAGAAATATTGGGTCCTATCTATGGTTTTAAAATGTAACTCATGAGAAAAAGGTAAACCAAAAGACCAAAAATAAGGACTAAGGTTTGTGAAAATACATAATTGTTACAAAGGGTCAAACCCATGTAAGTATCCTATAAAAAGATTTAAATATATAACATATAGGAAGCATGAAAATACATGAAGGAATATACATTAAAAACTATATCAATGATGACCATATGAGAGACAAGTGTATGATTCTCACAAAGTTTTTTGAATTTGAATTAGTTTGGTAACATGTAATGGAGAATAAGAGTGGGCATTGCAAGATGCCTAAAAGGGCAAGTGAATATAGGGATGGGCATAGCAAGATGCCCTAGAGTCTAAAATTATATGAGGGTGGGCATCACAAGATGTCCCAAAGGATAGAGTAATGTGTGGATGGGCATCATAAGATGCCTCAAAGGATAACAAGAAAAATAAAAGATACAAAGAAAATAACACCCCATATAGTGTCTAAATGGATTCAAGTTGTCCAAGAATATTATAATAGGGGATATGATGCTTGATGAAAGAAATATGATGCTAAGCAAGAAGAATGAGAGAAAAAGAACTAATTCAACCAAATAGAGAACTAAGTTAGCTAGATAGAAAAATAATTTCAAAAATAAGAGTACAAGGTTGAATGAGTCAACTATGTATTGCTAGAAGGAAGGTTTAAGAGTACAAAGTCTACTGGGTTGACTTAGTAATATATAAAAGGAGATAAGAAGAGTATAGATTCAAATAGGTCAACTTAGTACTATTAGATAGAAGTTAGAATATTACATAGTCAAATATGTTGACTTAGTACTACTAGATAGAAAGTAGAAGAGTATAGAGTCAAATAAGATGATTTAATACTACAAACAAGGAAAAAGACATACTGATAAGGATATAGAGTTGACCAAGTTGACTTAGTATTATAACCTAATTGGTATAAAAGAGTATTGGGTTGACTAGGTCAACTTAGTATTGTAGATATGGGAAAGGATAGCCCGATAAGGATACATAGTCAACTAGGTCAACTTAGTACTATAACCTGATTGGTAGAAATTAGTGCTAGGTTGACCAGGGTGAGTTCATAATATATATAGGGAAAAAAATAGTCTACAAAGTAATATGTTGAATAAAATGATAGTGTGATAAAAATAGGGAAAATTTTTGCAAGTAATTTGAAGCAAGAAATGCAAGCAAGCACACAAATAATTAGATCAATGAGAATGATCTAATTGTCACACAACACAAAACCTTGCACCAACACAGGCTAATACAAGTTTTTGTAATACAAAATATAATGAGTAGAGAGAAAGTAGTCAATTAAAAAGTAAATTCTAATTGATTGTTCATCATGAGTGTTGTTAGATTATTATAAAGTGTTATTTTGAGTGTGATAGGGAAGTTAGCTAAAAATAGTAAACTAAAAAACAATCTATGCATCTTTTTAGGATGTTTAGGTGGAAGGGGATCTTTGTTATAAATGGTACTAGCTTAGTATTGGGTCCTACCTCCTCACTTCACAATCCCATAGTGATAAGGGTGTTGGGTGATTTGCCAATATACCATCAACCACATGTTTATACTTGGTTAAAAAACCAAGTTGCCTTGCCCCTTGGTGTTGAAATCCAAGTAGGTGGGCCTCGGGAAGATAAATGTTAAATAATTTTTGAATATTATGTGATTTGGTAGTGTTTAAATAATGATCAAAATAGTTTAATTAATTGGCAATTTGAAAACCCGCCTAATTAGATTATATGAGCTAATATAAGAATGAAAAAAACTAAAAATGTAAGTGTAAATTAATTACTAGAAATAGCTATTAATTCCTAAATTAAGAATGGTATAGATATAATTTAGATGACACTATATGCAAATAGTATATAACAAATTTGACTAGGTCACTACTATTCTATAAAATCAAGAGTCTTTAGGAACTAAGTCCACCATGTCGATTTAGTCTTTTAGATAGAAGATAGGCTATAGAACTAAGCTGACTAGGTCAACTTAGTTTGTTATAGGATTGTAGTTTTGAATAATACAAAATTGGAACAAGATAGAACTATAATGAAGTAAAGAATTGAAAGAGAGAGAAAGAGAGGAACCTTGGTGGGTTGGAATATGATTAGGATTATAAATTTTTTATTGAAGTGCCTTGAATGTTGCTTGTAAGTTATGCCAACTAAGTCGACTAGATCAACTTAGTTATGTGAAACCCTATTTGATGAAGCTTGTTAAGATTATTAAGTCAACTTGGTAGACTTAGTTTATTATCTAGATGTTGAATATAAGACTCAGTCAACTTTCATGACTTAGTTTATTGTTTTGGATGCTGACTTAAAGACTAAGTCAACTTGGCCAACTTAGTTTATTATCTAGAACTTAAGAAGAATATTATGTTGACTTATCTAATATAGTAACATGCATTTTATGAATACCTAAAAAAAGAATAGAGTCATTTTGATATTATTTTGTGTTAAACTTGCACACTAAATTTAGAAATATAGTGACCTAGTTGACCTAGTATTGCAAATATATAAAAATAATAAAATGATAGAAATGAAAAGTGTGAAAGAAAAACTACAAGGGTTAGATTCACATTGCATTCACCAAAATGTATCATGAATGTGAATCCAAAGTGAGGAAAATTCTAATAATAAATTAGAAAGTGAAGATAATCTAACCAATGGTCAGATAGGATTCACATTGGGTTTACTAGAATGTATGTAATGGGAAATGAAATCGATTCAAAAATCAATCCTACCTTGGAGAAGATATATCTAACTTACACTTCCAGTTAGGGATACATTTGATAAATGGGATCATGACCAATATGGATCTACTAGACCTCTCTAAGGGATCTCTTACCATAATAATATCATTAGGTAGGGTTCCAAAGCATCCAATCAAGAAAAATTATGTAATAACCCTAACTAGGTACTATGTTTTTTATATTCACTATTCTAATAACATGAAAAACAAAATCTAATCTAGTTCTCACGAAAGCTTGTGGCACAACATGGGGGTTAGTAAATATAAAATTAAACATACATAAGCAAATCCTATTTAAACCATGTATAGGTAAAACCCTAATGCATGGAGAGATAAATATTATTCAAAAAACATTAATTATATTTATTCTATTTACTAAAGAGAGGAGCAAAGTTAGAGATACTTACCTAGAATATGAACCCATCAAGACTCAATATCTCCCTTGGATAAAGGTATTATACAAGAGGTTTTTGTGGTTTATAAGGATCACTAAGAAAATCCAAAACATCCAAGACTTCTCCATAAGACAAGGTGCTTCTCCAAGTAAAAACCCTAAGCTAAGAGTCCTCAAGTAGAATGGTGGAAGATTAGATTGTAAAGAAACACAAATGAATAATAAATTTCACTATCTCTCTAAGGATGGAAAATGGATGTTTTTATATTATTGGATTTAGCCCTAAAACATTCTAAAAATTTTGGCCAACAAGGTTTGACCCTGTCAACCTAGTATTATAATTGATAAAAAACAAACTAGATAATGAACTATGTCGAGCATGGCTAACATATTTCTTTGTAAGCTATTATAAATAATAATACAAAGTTGATGTGGCTGACATAGTGATGTAAAATACCGAAAAGAGGTTTAGGTTAGAGATAATGAAGGTGGAAAATGACTAGAAGAGTGTGAAAATTAGGAGGAAAAGCTTAAGAAAATGGTTTTTATGAGACAAGTTTGTAGATAAAAAGTGGCTAAAGGAACAATAATCCTATGAATCACCAATGGTATGCCCACCCATTTCCCAGTGCACCCCTTAAGGCATGAACTTAGAGATATTGAGACTCAATGGGTTATTTTAAGATAGAAATAATGAATAATTGATAAATGTTGAAAATATTATGTGTATACAAGGAGTGTCTAGTGAGTCTTGTAACTCATTTTATACCTCTAAATCCAAATCAAAGTTTATTGAGGCCTAGAGAGCACAAGAGAGCATTTTTGAAGTTTTATATGGAGTTTGGAGCTAATTTTTTTAAGGTATTGTTAGTACCCAAGTTTCACCCTATTGAAGGAGAGAATTAAATTATTCTTCAAACCTAGAATAACATGGGAATGGCCTAAAGGATATGGGTGACCTTATAACTAGACCAGACCTTTAGATTATGGGTCTAGCTCCCTTAGTACATCACTTGTGGTTCAATTTAATAAAATTTACTAATTTTGGGGTGAAAATGGATATAAAGTGCATAAAATAAACCTAATTTAAGGGATGGTGATGCACCAATGTAAGCATTCATCCATTCAATTTAGACTTTAACAAATACTAGTAAGCAATGCAAATGACTAAATACTCTAACTCTAACGAATCTTATGGAAAAAGGTTTTTGCATAAAGGTTTCACTAAATGATAAAAATAAATAGGTTAATGATGAAAGTACTAAATCAAGGTACTTTAGCAATCAAATCTCCACTCTAATCTCAGACACTTAACATTCAATAACTATATGTGACCTACATAAGATGATATACTAGCAACTAAATGAGATTAAGACCTGCCAAAGGAGGAGAATTATCACATGTGAAAATAAAAATAATTAGAACACACTATAAATATATAAACGAGTCTTAAAATAGTCTTTTTCATTAAATTAAGAGGTTATAAAGTTCAAATCATAGCAGAGTTTCCTTATTTCCAAGAAAAGGATTAGAAATCAAGGCCTTAAGACCTAAATACATAGTATAAAAGGAAGAAAAATAAGGGGAGGGTGGAATAAAGGAGATAATTATGGGTCATAAATGACTATAGTCAATTCAAACTTTAGTTATAAATAGTTACACAGTTATAACAACCTCCAAAATGACTCTCTCCATGCATTGATGCTCTAGATGATCTTTGAATGAGCCCTTAGGCATTAAAGTAAGGTATTGGAAGATGTTATTAACTTATTCAAACTCTTTTAAATCATGGATACACCTCCTTTTGGTCAAATTCCTTCTCTTCTTAGCAATTACAACATTAACGAGATGTTATTGAGCCATCATAAATTGTATAATAACCTCTCCTCCTTTTGAGTATATGACCAAGTCAAGAAATTAACTCCTTTATCCATAATGGCTATTGAAATTTAACTTAAATCATTTAATTTAGTTATTTACTAGGCTTGATATCTTGTATTAACCCTTCCAATTACCTTTTTATGCTATTTTTCAACTTTCATTGTTTACCAAATAGGCTAATTAGGCCTAGTTTCTTGACTTCTAGTGTTTCATTTCCATATAAAACCTATATTAGACCTTAGGAAAATATGAAAAAGTGAGCCTTAGGTATGAAAAAATATCCCATATCATGACATGGGCCTCATTGAGTAGTTCACACCTACAACGTTATCAAACTAGGTGACTAGGTCACCTTATCCTTCATACTTGCAGACCAACTATTTGGAAGTGGCTTAAAGAGGAATTTTTAGAGATATTTTTGAGAACATAGTGTCAATTTAAGTTGAAAAAAGTGTTATACGTCCTATTATAATGATTATAATCATCCCAAATAGTTTTGCACCTTGTTCTTTACCCAAATATTTAAAAATTATAGTTTTATGCCAAATCTATATAGTATATGTATGGAATATTAATATTATCATGGGATAATATAGTATTTATATATGTTACAAGTGTTTCTATTGTCATTCCATTGCAATTTGATGTAAATTCTTCATCATATTTTAAAACTAGTCTATAGTAGGGTTTTATAGGTCCACTATCTTAATGATGGCTCATAAATTATAGATATCCATACCAAAACTTATTATTATGACTATTTATTCTATACACCCCTTAAAATAATTTGATAAACTTGATTTCCCATGCAAAATATGTGTTAAGATATGAACTTAGGGAAGTCTACTTGTAGGCTTCTAGAAGCAATCGAGACATTCCTATACTCTCAACCTTTGTTCATAAAGGTGATACAATTAAATTAAATATGTATACCATGGATATTAATTGTATATGGGTGTCTAAATCCTACTAATATTATTTTCTTCAAGTCCCCTTGTGGTGAAATATATAAGCTCTTGAACAGACAACTCAAATTGACTGTATAGACTGTGTGACTCAAGGAGAGTCTTAAGACTAAAATTGACCTTATATTTAAATTTATACTTATTTAAATCACATTTTAAAAACCTAAAACATCCTCATATACCTTTTCATGGTGTCATTTTTCTTAGGACAGTGTTAATGTGTCTCAATTGTAATGGTGGAGCTTATAGGTCTTAAGACTGGGCTTTAGGACTGATTGGTCTAATATTAAGTTTTTAGGTTAAAGTGACCTATATTTAACTCATATAGATAAATATAATAATAAAATACACTTCATTAACTATTTATATCCTCTATTATTTCCTTCAAATGTTCAAACTCTGACTCTACTTCCATAGTCTCATGTGGTTAGCTGTAGGTGGCACTGTCAGGACTATTAAATTTGAGTGCTTGGGGTTTGGGGTTTTAGGAGGATTTTGTCTCATTTTTTTAATATTTTTATGGATTTATAACTCCAATTTATATTATATGAGGCCTTATTATATATTTATTACCTATATACCCTTATCTCCCTTCCTAGGGTTTGCAAGCAGTCATAGCTTCCCAAATCTTAATAATTATGTTTGGTGCTTTTCTTAATTAATATATGTTTTTTTATCATCATAATATTTTTATCATCCTCTCTAAATT
This sequence comes from Torreya grandis, assembly GCA_037957365.1. Classification (NCBI taxonomy): domain Eukaryota; kingdom Viridiplantae; phylum Streptophyta; class Pinopsida; order Cupressales; family Taxaceae; genus Torreya; species Torreya grandis. The sequence continues at coordinate 392,476 of JARHVA010005248.1, read as the reverse complement.
TTATTACCTTCCTCTTATGACCTTCATGTCTTAAAATAACTCCCAAGTATGTACAAAACTCTCATTTGGTATGAAAAGGCTTACCTTAGATTTGTATTCTTTAGCTAGCCCTTAAGAGCATTTTGACTTGAAATCTGACTATTATCAATCATATAGATCATATTAATACACTTAATATTATATTTTATTTTCTAAAAACCTATTAATAGGTCTAATATATCTATCTTATCCTCAAACCTTTAACTTGTTCACCTAGTCTCATTAATGACTATTAACAAACTGAGGTATGTATGAGATAAAACAATGAATGTTCTCACTAATTATCCAAACATTACAATATCATGAGTAAATTAACCTACTTAAAAAAATTATTTTTACCGAAATTGAGATCCCAATCACTTATAGGCCTCAAAACTATAAACTATCCCAAAACTAGCTATATGCATTGACTGTCTTTTGGGACTAGTTGTAGATGCATGCTAGTTGTATATTTTAGGCCTATTGAGATTATCACTAACACCCTAAATATTATTAATCCTTGAACTAGATTTAATCATAAATTAAGATTCAAACCTCTCTCTATCACCTTTTTTCTTTATTTAAGTTTTAGAATGATTGACCCTTTAAGTAGGATTGTAGGCTACCTATTAGGGATACTTGACTATGCATAATGCATTTAGATCTTACCATCTTTGCCAATACACTTTAATATCTATTAGAGTTATAGTTAGGTCCTCAAATTTACCAAAAATATCTAGCTCTTCATTTGGTTTAGGCTCCCACTCTCTTTCAAATAAGCCACATGTAGATGATACTTTAGAGTTATTGACTCAGGTTATTGATTCTTTTAAATATCAACAACTTAATAAGTGACTTATATGCTCTTCATCTTATTTATGTCCTATCTAGATATAATGAGAGAGACTTGGAGAAATATCACTATATTACTTTATTATTTTTATTTATTTGATACTGGTTTGATCAAAATGAGGAGCTATAGGCTAGGGCCTATAGGCCACTTTTGACTATATAAGATACCAAACCACTTCATCAAACCCTTGATTCTCTTGACACTAGAAACCAACAATTTGTTTCCATTATCACTATTTTAAGGATCCATAGAGAATATATCAATAATAATTTCACCTTGAACTCACCTATCTTATTGAACATGTGGCAATCATATGACTTTAGGTGAAGGTTTATATAGTTTGTATGGATAGAGGTGAAATTTGGATGTTAAAAGACCTTGAGAAGGCCATTAACATGACTATGATGATTCTTTAAATGGTGTCACTATGACAATCAGCCCTATTATTCCTATCTTCTATACAATATTCTTTATAGTTTCATGACCTCATTTAGGTCTCTTAACCATCTACATTCCATGTCAATAGTGAACACCCTATCTATACAGTCTTCTTGAAAGGCTTGTAATGACTGAGTGAATCTTATCTTTGCATAGTGGATTGAGGGTGGAGATGCCTACTATGTAAGGTAGATCATGAGTATAGGTAAAATGGTACATATCATGAATCAAGTATGGGCTTATGTATATGCCTCTTAGGCTACCTATAGACTCCTTACAAATATCCTGTTTCCATTCAACTAATGAGACCATACTACCTAGATAATAGTCATCATTAGAGGCAAGGATTAAATGGGTCCTTTGATCCAAATTATTTGAGAATAGAGTGTAAAGGAAGTTTAAATGAGTTGAAATATATTCCAATAAGATCAAAACATCATCAAACACATTAGATATATATATCAAGGATTATGCAATATGATAAAATTGTCTGTAGTCTATAAGATGAAAAAAACATGAAGACTCTATTTCTCTTACACCCCCCACACATGTGAAATGAGGTTGGATAATGCTATGGAAAGGTGGTGTAGACTCATGACAAGCTCTCATATGTTCCATTTCTCTATCACCATGCTCAAGAAAGGATAAAACTTAGAAAATTGGTTGAAACCATTATGAGTGCCCTACCTTATTAAAGATTGTTCATAAAGGAGAGAGACAAAATGAGAACTAATTCCCAAAGATGAAAGAAATATAGGGTCTCCTCATTTACCAAGAATTTTATATCCTAATATTTTTTGAGTTCTAGTGTGTTGTGTTCACATTATTAATGTAATAACATAAATACTATTTTTATAATAATATTATGTTAATAGCCTTCAGGTTAATTTTATATAGGTTAGTAGTTAGATGAATATATTATGTTAATAATATATTTTGTATATAGTATTTGGTTAATAGGTTGGTAATTTGGTTGAGGTTTTATAGAGATCTCAGGATCCACACATATAAGATTTACACTTCATATACAAATGCCTTGTAACCATCCAAATAATAGATCAAAAAATAATATAGTGTAAGAATATTATTATTGTTTAAAATATTACCTCTGTGATATTCGACTCTTTTAATTGCTCAGATTTGCACTAGTATTATCATCTGGTATTTGAGCAATGTTTGGTACTATTCACAATGGATTTGTAAAATATGTCAAGGGGGGTTTCCATAGCCTATAATAATTCCCCAAATGCATGTGTCATTTTTATTTTTTGAAAGTTGGTTGAGTCATTAAGATACTCAGTCTGTGGGACTCGACTATGGATTTATATTGTGGTATTTTATTATATGAATAAGATACAACCTTGAAAGATGCCAAAGATGCATTATTTCATGTGAAACATTTATGCCTTACACATGTTATCTATCGATTCCTATATACTTTATCTCAACATCAACAACTTATGTGCAAAAAAAATCCGAGATCTGAATTGAAGATTGAAATGACTTCATTTGTTTGAGAAATAGAAGTTTTAGCATTTCATTTTATTCACACTTTCAGACCCATTTCATCTCTTCCTAGATATTAGATCACAAAGGCATAGATTGCAATGATCAAATAATTCTTAGCCACTACTTATTCATCTACTTGTCATTAAATATTCACATATGTAGTCCATATTTATATATTCAATGTCCCTATCTGTAGACCTAAGTAAGTGTATGACTAATGTTGTGCATAGATATACAATCTTCACATGATCTATTATGTAGTAAAACACACCCTTGTATGCATGTCTTAGGCCATGCATCCATCTCACCACTTCTCTATCTTTCAAATTATATGATGATGCCATTCATTGGAAACTTTGTCCATAGGTAATCATTTAAAACTACGATGTCTTCATTGTGTTTTAGATATAAATTCATTCATGTCATAGTTGAGTTATTTTCTTTTTAAGCATTTGTTTTTAAGTTTGGTTTGGTCAAAATAATATTTTAGTCAATAGTTTATGTATTTAACTAAATTTGTAATAATATCTTTTAGATTTATTATAAATTTAATTATTTATAGATTTAAATTTTTTAAAAATAGAAAATTTCAAAATATCTTTATGTCATATGGTTATATTTGATTTATATGTACAAGTGTTGTTCTAAGTCAAGTCATTTGTCAAAAATCCCTAGGAATTTAGATTCATAGTATTTTTGGATCTATTGTCAAAAATTCATCAAATCAAAAAATGTCAAAAGAGTCATTTTTAAAGTGTGTCATCAAAAGAGTCAAAAGATTAATATTTGGTATCCATTGTCAAAATTTTAAAAATTTGCCTCATAGACACATTTTTACTTATACATGACATCCAAATTGTGGGAGGGATTTCTCATCGAGAAATTCATACATTTTATCTCTATCAACACATGTGCTAAGTAAGTAGTATCACATGTTGGAGGATGGAAGAAATAAAGGATAGAGGTTTCATAATCCTCTCATTATCCACTAGTGATGGGACCACTTTTTTATTTAGTGGCATTTTTCATTTCAGTTGTGTGGTGTGTTTTTTTTAGCATAGTGTTGTGTGAATAAGAACATAAGTTGTATGCATATTCACATTTTTAATAAGTGAACTATATATTCCTATGTAACTAATCTGAAATGTGAGAATGATGAGAGCTAGAATCTATACTACACATCATGACATGGTTTATGGTAAGCCACTTGTAAAACCATTATTTTGTGGTTTCTAGCTAGCCACTTGTAAAACAATTATTTTGGTTGTTGGTTAGCCATCTTTAAAACCATCAGGTATTGTTTTGTGGTTTCTATTTATCCACTTGTAAAACCACTAGTTTTTTTTTGGTCAACCATTTATAAAACCATCATGTAAGGTTTTTGATTATCCTCTAAAAATCACCAAGTCATGAGTCTATGTGTAGATATGGGAGAGTTGTGTTCCCTATGTTCACATTATGTGGGTGTAGGATAGGATTAATAATGTTCACAAGGGAGTGAATTTTGAGGTATAGTGTCTTTTGTGTTCACATTATTAATGTAATAATGCAAATATTGTTTTTATAACAATATTACGTTAATAGCCTTCAGGTTAATTTTATATAGGTTAGTAGTTAAATAGAAATATTGTGTTAAAAATATATTTCATATATAGTATTTAGTTAGTAGGTTGGTTATTTGTTTGAGGGTTTATAGGGATCTTAGGATCCCCACATATAGGATTTACACTTCCTATACAAGTTCCTTGTAACCATCCAAATAATAGAGTAGAAAATAATATAGTGTGAGAATATTATTATTGTTTAAAATATTACCTCTATGATATTCAGCTCTTTTAATTGCTTAGATCTACACCATCATTATCAATATTCTCTAAAATGGTCATACCATATGCAAACTTGAAGGGATCTACCAAGCTGCAAAGGAGCTTCATTGAGTAAGAGGGTTGGTTTTGGATTTGTCTTGAACCTTATTGCCATGAATCTTCTTTGAAACACCTATCATGACCCCACTTGTAATCTTTGATCTCCCACTATATAGAATTGACCATACAAGTTTGTACATCTATAAAAAATGGATGAAAATATTCTCTTTCCTACATTTTCTCCATGATTTAAGCTTTGAATTTCCATTTTAGGGAAACAAGAGGGATAATGTGAGTCAAAAGGAATATTCAAACAAGTAATACATTTTAGAGAGTAAAAAGGGGGCATATTTCATACATGTGAGCTCTCTTGAAGGCAAGAAAATGTTTTAAATTTGTTGAGGGGACATTTTAAAATCCTAAAACCATTTGAGTAAAGAAATGACATGACTATGAGGGTGATTATAGATGTTATTGATGCTTTAGTAGCATTTTGAAGTCAAAATTAGTCATTTTAATACGACCGAAACCTTCCTTTTAGACAATATAAAGATAGCTTCACAAATTAAATTTGTTAATGAATATCATAAAGAGTATGTTATATTCTTCTAAAATTTTTCAATTTGTATTCTATGTATTTTTATCACACTTTAAATATTACAATGCACCGTACCTTGAATGTACTAAATACACTCAAAAAATTTCATGGTGAGTTATCAATTACCACCTTTAACCATCTTCATTAAGATACTCTATATGATAATATTAATTCAATCCTTTGTCAAAGACATATAAACAAACTAAAAAACCATGATGATACTATATGCTAATTGAAATGGGGACATGATAATGACAAGACATTAGGACCTACTCCTTTCATATGATAGTAATGAATATTATGATAATGAATCACATCACCTATAGGCCAAATACATATGATGATCACAATAATACTATATGACACCTCTAATAGTTTTGAATTACTTCAACAAGCATTTTGAAGACATCATCATGTAGGCTTAGGTGAGTTCCTTGAATTTTTTTTGGTTATAGGGGTCGGTATTTTGCCTTGGGAGGCTAGATTACAAATAGGTATGTGCCACCATGATGATGATGTTACAATATTATTTAGACTCATTATATATTCAAATAATTCAAATTCATTAAATTATAGGTTCTCATTATGTATTTAAGCATCATACCAAAATGGAGATGTACACTTCTAAGAAGGATTAGTATGGAGAGTTGTGATTGTCATCATCAAATAAAATTTTAGAAAGGATAATTCATGGAGTTTCAGAAACATCAACATATAATCTCTCTCATTCTATGCCACCTTAGAGGAGTAAGATAATCAAAATCTCAATTAATGCATTAGAACCTTCAACAATCTTGCTTAGTCAAACACATGTCCTCTTTATTATTTGGATATCAAGAAGAGTTTAAGTGTTTGTTTTCAAAATTGGACTCAATGTTATAATAAGAGTTAAACAACATCAACATGAAATTTCTCTCTCTCCTACTAAACCCCATTGGAGCTAATTTTAGAAAATTTCAAGTCAAACTGCAAGATGATTCAAGAAGACTTTAATCAATCCTAGAAAAGTGGAATTCAAACATGCAAGAATGGAGGAGTTTAATCAAAGACTTGATCAATTTAATCACCCCTATTTTCATAGAGGATACTCCATAAACAATAAACACACAATTTATCTCCTAGTATGCCACCGTGGAGCAATTTGATGAGTTGGATAAAGTCAAACATGCATGCAAGATGCAAGTAAGATAGATGAATTAAAACTCTAGGATGCAAGTAAGATAACTAAATTCACTCACTATATAGATGAATATTATTGAAGAGATTGAATAAGATATTCTAAATGAGTTAAGTTAAGATCAAAAGGAGTTAAGTGAAGATAATCAAGATCTATTAAATATTGAAGACCATCAATGCATGCATGAGAAATTTTGAATTTTAAAAACATTCAAACAAGCTTATCTCTCTTTCCTATGCCATTTACAATAATAGGAAGTGTTTAAAATCTTGATATAATGCATAGGTTTTTGGATTTTGTAACTTATTTGAAGATAAAGTTTAGATGAGGTAACATGATGACTCATCCCTAGTTTGGGGTTCATTTTATCCTCTTTCCTTCCTTCCTTTTATATATGTATATTCATTTTTTAGAGATCAATGGGAGATTAAGATTTTTTATATATAGAAAATCAAATGAAATTTTTACTACATCACCTTTAAATAAATAAGAAGCCAATTATTCCTCCATTTTTAGGTTATTCACGAAGTGTGTATCTCATGTTCATTGATGTTATTTAGTAAATGATTTTTTTTCCTATGTTTATGTCTAAAATTTTCACCTTTATGTAGAAAATGATAAATATTGAAGGCCATATCAAGTGTATAAGTCTGATTTATACCTAATATAAAATTTAATTTAATCAATATTCATTCCTTCCTAGTTACTATGAATGTTTCTCAAGACCTTTGTATAAAATACTGATACAAGAGTCATTATATGAAGATGAAGTCAATGTGTGCAAGTTATTTAGCTTCCAAAGTGTATCAAATATAGGGATAATTTAATTTCATATTGGTGCATCACCCCAAACTTTAAATTTTTATATCCAATTTTATTTTGAGTATTGATCATTTACACTTTTCCTATTCAAGAAATTATCAAATTAGAAAGTCTAGAGAGAAATAAGTGAGTGCAACAAATAAAACCAATCCTTAATCTATATATTCTCTCTAATATGAGGTTACCCACACCTTGGAGATTTTTCATTGTGTTATTATGAGCGATAAAAAACACACATTGTTTCAAGGGTGCACTTTTAGGTGATAATAGTTTTTGGCATCCCTGATGTGACATAGATAAGAGTTGGAAAGACATCTATAGAAGAAAAAAGTACCAGTTTCATGACTAAGGTCACTACAAGGTATATAATTAGAGGTATATCATTTGTGTTTTTTGAATTATCTGAGCATCCAAATCTAATAATATATTTTTTTACAATAAGTCCATATCCTATAAGGTTATTTCAATCACCAAATCAACATTGTGTAAACCACTTCAATTTCAAATCCCATTATCAAAATGGATATCCCAAGGAAAAAACTATTTATTCCTTTAAATTATGGAATACCTATCAATTTAGCCCAATATGATGATATCCCATCCTCAACCCTTAAAATCATATCATAATTCATAGGTAAAGATAAAACTATACCCATAAAGTATATCAAAGATGTGGCCAACTTGTGTTCACTCGACCATATTACCTAAGAGAATGTTTCCATCTCTTTACTTATATCATCCTTCAATAAAAAAGTGTTGAAATGGTATAGGAACCTTCCCTTAAACTCCATTAACACTTGGGATGATTTAGGTGTAGTATTATGTAGATAATTTGAAGACAAAGCAAACCATCTATCCCTTACTGAGTGATGTGCCCTAGAATTTTCATGATGTTTGTCCTTATTTTCCATACTCGCACTTATTGTTTATCATGTTTATTAATTATTCCCCCTTAATTTTTCATCCTTGTATAACCATGTTTTACAAATATCATTATGTTCTCATATATATTTGAAAAATTATACTTTTTTCTAAAATTAAATATATAATATTTATCCTTTACTATAGGTTTTTTTCCCTGTAATATGATTTAAAGATATTTTCAAGAAATATGTATATATAAAGGACCATCATGTATCAAAGGGATTTCTTCACATGAAAACATCTTATAGCTACTATATGGGTAAAGATGTAGACAAATAGAATTTGATTCCTAATTTAATCGACTCACAAAAATTATAACAACTTTCATGGATCATAGTAAAGATTAAATTGAAGACTAAAACATATTGGTTTGTCCTAAATTAATGTTACAAGATCCATATGAATGATAAAATTAGTATAAAGAACTATTTTTTTATCCTATAGTCAAATGTTTCTTAGTTTGGAATGCATTTTATTTTATAAAAGACAATCTCCCATATTGTATATATATATATGTAGAAATAAGGTTGAGAAGTAGTAGAAATAAATTATAGAAATATAGTAGAAGCACATTTTGTAAAAAAAATGTTATTATAATTTCCCTACAGCAATTCTTTGTTGCATTAAATTAATATGAGCAATTATTTATAAGTCCATTTCATTGTTTTAAGAGGAAGGATTGAAGCTGGAGTCAAAAGGAGGAAGGGACCAACAATCCAACCCATTAATGACCTAAGAATATTATTTAATTCATTTATGTGTTGTGTTTTATTTCTGAATCATGTGATTTTTTGCTTTGAATATAATTTTTTTAATGAAGCTTTCAAATATAAAATAGTGTAATCATTTAATTCATAGTTCTGTATGAGCGTTCAATTTTAGTATTTTATTTCTTGCATAATTTATAGCATCTTAGATTACAATCACTAGAATATCAAATTATAATATTAAATATACACATATAATGATGTCATCCTATCAAGTTTACATCTTTGGGTTGATGTTTAAATTAAATAGAAGATACAAGTCTTTGGTAACTCCCCTTGTTTATTTAGATCAAGATAAGTATATTAGATTGTGAATCTATTGCTAGTCATTTTTAGTGCTGATGAACCCCAAAATTATCATAATTTTTTTCCTCATTTACCATACTCACCCTTCTTTTTTATCATGTTTATGAACTATTCCCCCATAATTTTTCATCCTCAACCAACCATGTTTTACAAATAGCATCATGTTCTCATATATCTATGAATAGTTATAATTTTTTCTTGGAATTAAGTATCTAATATTTATCTTTTACTATAGGATTATTTTCTCTATAATATGTTTTAAATATTTTTTGAATCAATAGGTATATATCAGGAATGATCCTGCAACAAAGGGATTTCATCATGCGAAAACATCCTGCAGCCACTACATGACTAAAATTGTGAATAAACAATTTTTTTTCGTAATTTAACCAAATCACAAAAAGTATAACAAATTTCATGGAGCATAGTAAAGATTCGATTGAAGGATAAAAAAAATTGGCTTGTCCTGAAGCAGTGTTGCTATTTGTATATATATATATATATATATATATATATATATATATATATATATATATATTTGGTTATAAGAAATGAAATACATTCTAAACTAAGAAATATTTGGTTGTAGGATAATAAAAATTAATTCCTTCTACTATATATATATATATATATATATATATATATATATATGTTGCAATAGGGTAGAGAATTAATAGAGATCAATCAGATAAATATAACATAAGCATATTTTGTAAGACAATTATTATTGCAATTTCCCTATAGCAATTTTTAATGCATTTGATTAATATGAGAAATTATTTCTACGTCCATTTCATTTTTGTAAGAGGAGGGATTAAATATAGAGTTATGAGGAAGGTACCCCTTTATAATCCTTACAGAAATAATCCAACCCATTAATTATCTAAGAATTTTATTTAATTCATTTATGTGTTGTGTGTTTTATTTCTAATTTATGTGATTTTTAGCTTTACATATAATTGTTTTAAGGAAGCTTTTGAATATAAAATAGTGTAATAATTTAATTCATGGTTTTATATGAGTGTTCAATTTCAATATTTTATTTTTTGTATAATTTATATCATCTTATATTACAATCAATAGAATATCAAATTATAAGATTAAGTATGCACATATGTTGATGTTATCCCATCAAGTTTACTTCCTCGAGTTGAAATTTAAATAAATTAGAATATATAGGTAGTTTATAACTCTCCTTGTTAATTTATATCAATGTAAGTATATTATATTTTGAATCTAATTCTAGTCATTTTTGGTGTCCTTGTTTGGCAAGGGTGTCACACACTAGAAATCTTTAATCTTGATAGTGATTATTTTTGGATGTTTATCAATTTTATAATTTCTAAAACTTATTGTTTTTTAAATTAAATATTTCATGTTATTATAATTTACATTTCCATTTTTTAAATTAGAATAGTGAAAATTTTCAAAAACCCACATATTACTAACCCTATGTAGGTATGGTGGGAAAAAACTAGAGAGAGAGAGAGAGAGAGAGAGAGAGAGAGAGAGAGAGAGAGAGAGAGAGAGAGAGAGAGAGAGAGAGAGAGAGAGAGAGAGAGAGAGAGAGAGAGAGAGAGAGAGAGGTGTACATAAAAAGAGAAAGGGATCATATAGTAATATTTTTATTGAATCATAAACCATTTTTAAATAACATAAATTCATCCTATATTAATTAAGGAGCACCAAAAAACCCTTGAAGATCACTCACATTTGTCAATAAAAGAGGTAGAAACGGAGGAATTTTTAGGTGGGTTGTTAACACAAGTTGGATATTTTTAAGAGGTTCATACCCATGAAAGAGAAGCATATGTACCACCCTTGAGTATCCACACCTTATCACTTCATACTTAATAATCTTAAGTTCACTTCCCTCCATCACCTAAATTTCTTGCTAAGGAGTCATTCAAGGATATTCTTGCTCCTAGAAGAAATACTAGGCCAATAGAATATTCCAATTTAGAAAGATATTTTACTAAGACATGAGCTATTTATTATAAAACCTCTATACCATCCCCATTATTTAATAATCCATATATCCATAACAAACAAGATAAATTCTCCATCTTCTATACCCTAGGAAATAGAAAAATTGATAGGAATTTTGAGAAGTGGGTGGAAACAACTTTTAGTCTACCAAAACAAAAAGTATTCATGGAGGATCTCCAAGAAGAAAAAACTAAAAATGAATCTAATACCTTTGAATTTCCTATCCATACTCCTAAAGGAAATGCACCTATGAATAATATTGTTCACTCTACCCTCCTTATTTTTAGGGGAAAAACATTTAAGGATCTAAACACATTTCTTTTTAAGTTTGACATCTTATGTTGTAGCTATCATTATAATCAAGATGATAAAAAAATTAAGTTTTTTCTATCAACACTCAAATATGAAACACTTAGATGATTCATGTGACTTAGAAATTATGCCATTTCTACTTGGGAAGAAATGAAGGAGAAATTTTTGCTAAAATACCAAGACTATTGTAGAGGCATAAACTATAAGAGAGATGACATATTCAGAATGACACAAGTTGATGATGAGTAATTAGAAGAATATATTTAAATATTTATGTTCATCTTTAAAAATTCCAAACAAACTATAATGGAGAAAGAATCTATCAAGTTGATATTACTAAAATGAATTAGAGATGATTGTCTAGAGGCACTAGACTTAATGTTTGGTGGTGATGTTTCTACACTATACTTTGATGAACTAATAGTTATATATACCAACTACTATAAATCAACCATGAACAAAAATAAGGGTAGAACCCTTCTTATAGTATCTACAATAATACTATCTAAAGGTGAAGTCAAGAACCTACTATAGGACATGAAGCAGGACATTATTAGCCACCTAGACACTTAGATTGATACATTGCATACATGGAGGAAGAAAGAATAAAATAAAAATGCCTTAACCTCCTATTTCCTTTAATTCATAAAAAAGAATGTGGAATGCACATGCCATTCTATGAAATATTGGGGAGCTATCATAACTAAGTAAAATCCTAAAATAATGGAGCTACATGCTATAGGAGGAGATGAAAATCACGTATTTTATGTGGCTCAATGAAAACCATGGGTGCAAAGGTCATCAAGTCTAGGTATACCATCAAATTATATGTTTTAAAATTATCAATTATCAAATAATCATCAATATGGTTCTTGGAATAATATTCCTAACCAAAATTGGCCCCAAAAAAATTGATAGCTACCCCAAAATTAGTTATGGATGCAACATAATGGACAACAACCTCAACCTAGGCAATTCCAAAAGCAACTATGGATCTTTCCCTCTAATCCTTGGCAACATATATGGAGAGGTAATCAATGCTTTCCTCAACAAAACCAACAACCAAAATAATAGGCCTTAATGACAAACACCCAAAAACCTACTAAAACCACTCAATTATCCACCCAACCCATCCCCAACCCTACTAATAAGTTGGTTTAACCAACATAATCCACTAAAATAATGAAATATCCAACATACACATTGGATATCAATTATGTCCATCTTCATTCAAGATGGATTGTTCCACAACCCACCTTACCCATAATCATAAAACATTTTGAAAAAACTGATGGAATTCATACTAATACATAACCACCCATGGCCAATCTTGAGCTAATACACCATAAAACCAAAAAGAACATAGCAATCCTCTTTTTCTAGAGTGATTGAGCATCTCATATCTTAAACCAAAACCCAAATTTGATATCTTAGGAAAAATTAAGAATGTGTGCACAAAAATTACACTCTTTGAAGTAATAAAATATGTTCCTATCTATAATAAGGTTGTTAGAGAGTTATGTTTGAAAATACTAGGAAAAAAGAATAAGGATCCTAAAATAGTCCAAGTTATTGGCTAAGTAATAGATATTATGTTGAGAAACATATTTCCCCCAAAATACTCTAATATTGGAAGTCCTGTAGTCAATTTTAGAATCCACAGCCAACCCATCTCCAATACTTTAATTGAATTAGGTGAAAGCATCAATGTGATGACCATGGAGACCATGTAGTAACTAAAACTTACAATTCTTCATCCAACACCCACCATCCTCTAGATGGCTGATAGGTCAACTATTTAGCCTAAAAGGATTATTGAAGAATTAGTTATCACTATGGATTCCTACCAATATCTAACATATTTTCTTATCCTACAACCAAAAAATAACTTGAGATTTATCCTTTCATCCTTGGTCACCCATGGTTGGCCATCACTGACATTTTTATTGGCTTCATATTAGGAAAAATGTTAATTTCTAATGAAAATTACACCAAGAAATTAGTTCTTTATCCACAAGCCAATCCTTCCTAGACTGATGCTCTAAATTATTAGATTGATGACTTTGACGAAGTTGTCTCATTATAAAATCTATGCACAATTGACCAAAGTCTAATTTTGTAGGCACAAGAAGAAGACACTATCCTTTTAGTATCTTGAAAAACATTTATCAGTAGCATCTTGTAGCTATAAACATGTTGGATAGTAGACCATGTCAACTTTAGAATAGTTTTCCTAAAAATGACCTTTATAAAATCATAAGAGACATTTGGACATTCCATCAATTACTTTTGTATCAATGTAGTTATGTTACTTTAATGAATAACATGAAGACCATGTTCTTTTTAACAAAACAAGTGGACATTCTACCAAATAAACCTCTCACTATTAACACTTCTTTAACACCCCAACAAGAAATCCAGTTACTTACAATGCTGAGAAATCACACAACAAATTTTTATTAGGACTACCATGACATGAAATGAATACCCCTAAATTTATACATGCATCAAATTTACATTAAATAAGAATGAAAACCTATTCTCCAACCCCAAAGATGAATGAACCCTATAATTAAAGACATTATCAAAACTAAATTGCAAAAACTCTTAGATATAGGATTTTTTTACCCCATTTCGTATATCTAGTGGGTCTCTCCCTTGGTTATTATACCTAATAAAGGGGGAAAATGGCATATTTATGTTAACTACTGAGATTTGAATGTTTCTACCAAGAAAGATCACTTTCCCCTTTCATTTATTGATCAAGTGCTAGATAAATTAGTAGGGAAAAATTATTTTTCTTTCATAGATGACTATAGTGGTTATAATAAAATATGAATAGCTCCAAAAGACCAAGATAAAACCACTTTTACTTTCCCTTGTGGAACCTATGCCTATGCCATCTTATCATTTGGCATATGCAATTCCCTAGCTACTTTTTAAAGGGCTATTTTGAGCATATTTTTTCATCTCTCCCATGACTATGTTGAAATATACATGGATGATTTCACTGTCTATGGGTAGAGATTTGAATAAAATCTTACCAACCTAGATAAATTTATTTAATGATTTTAGAACCACCAATTATCTTTGAGCAATGAAAAGTGTTATATACTTATGACTAAAGGGATTGTGTTGGGGAATCACATCTCCCCTACTAGAATTCAATTTGATCTAACAAATATAAGTATCATTAAGGATCTACCCACACAAAAGAAACATAAAGATGTTATAATACTTTTAAGACATGCTGGTTGTTATAGATGATTCATCAAGGACTTTAGTAAAATTACCACCCCATTTTTTAGATTGCTACTAAGGATGCTAAATTTACTTGGACTAATGATTATCAAACTACATTTTAACAACTCAAGGATATTTTCATAAAAAATCCTATTTTGAGAGGGCCTGACTGCAAGAAGCCTTATTTGCATCTACATAGATGCATATGACAACAATTTTATAACTATTCTTACATAAAAGGATGAATCTTTGAGTTATTTAATCTATTTTATCAACAAAAATCTTTAAGGAGCTAAACTCAACTACATTGTAATAGATAGGGAATTTATTGTAGTCATTTATTCCATCAATTTTTTTGTCACTACATTATAGGTTACCAAGTATTATCCACACATATCATGTAGTAATCAGGGTATTTGATGAATAAAATTGGTGAAATAGGTAGGATAATTAGATGGTTCATTTTTCTTTAATAATTTGATATTACCATTATGGATAGACTAGGTAAGGATAATGTCATAGAATATTTTCTATTTTGATCACAAAATGATGATCAAAGTCTTATTGTTGATGATCTATTTCCTGGTGAGCATTTGTTTGTAGTAACTATTCAATCTCCTTAGTTCATAGACATTGCTAACTATCTTACTATAGGATCACTACCATAAAAATTTTCACCTAGAGAAATATAACATCTAATCCAAAAGAGTAGATATTATTCCTAGATTATAGGATATCTCTTTGTTACTAGACTAGATTCAATTATGAGAAGATGTATCCAAGAATATGAAGCCTATGACATTATTATAGCCTACCATGATGAACCCTATGGGGGTCATTTTACTACCAAATAGAATTTTATGAAAATGCTTAATGCTAGATATTATTGTCCTTCTTTGTATAATGATTCCATGATGTATGCCTATATATATGATATAAATATTAGACATATTCACCAAAACTTTTCCCAAGTAACAATTTGAGTATCTGAGATATAAATTGGGATTGGTGGCTCCTAAATGACATCACTAGATCTTAGTAATAAAGCATGATTCTAGCGGGATTATCGTAAAAACTTCTTTAATCCCTAGAAGAAGAGAGAAAAGGTAACACATGTATGCATAATTTTACAAATTTATAATGAGTTAATGGTTATAAATTCTTGGACAAACTCTTTTATCTAATAAAAGGGGATAAAAATTTGGACAAATAGTGAGAAATTTGGAGTCCCTTTGCCATTGATGTTAAAGGGGGAGAAAAAGTGTAAATGCTCTCTATAAAATCTTTATGTTTATCAAATAAGGAGGAAATCATCTATCCAAGTGCATTTAGGCTAACATTCTATTGAATAAAGGTGAGAACATTTAGTATCAACAACTTTAGCTCAAATTCATCAAAAGCTAATATAAGTATAGTCAATGCAAGAGAAAGAGTAGAGCATGTATTAAAAGATCAGAGTATTTATTTTGCCGTCAATGACAAAGGGGGAGATTTTTGGCAATATGATTGTCATTGATGATAAAAGGGATATAGTCATCACTATAGATGTCATTTATGTCAAGAGAATCATTCACAAACAAGATTGATGAAGAGAATAACATTTTTTATAATTACATAAGTTACAATATTATCATACAAAGTTGTCAGGTTTTTATAGAGATTATTTCTAGATGTTTGTAAATAAATTGATAGAAGATATATTATGGGTTTTTCAAGAGCATCTCATATATTTGATCCACAAGTTTAGATGAAGATAAATGAGCCCAAAAATGATTTATCTTTTCTCTTAGCCATTATTAGGGTTTATTAATAAAACCCTAAGATTTTTAGTCATGACATTCATAAGCATTTATATTTTTGTGTTAACTAGATATAGATGGGAATAAGTCACTTAAATTATAACTTAAGCCTTTATCATTATGTAACCAGCTCCTTCAACCTAGCAATTATTAGTTTGGAGTAATGATAAAAGACTTTAGTAATTCCTAAGTCCTCAAATTAATAATTGCCTGAGCTTACTAAATGGCAAGCACTAAATCATAAGATAAAGATCTAATGATGCACAAAAAAATTCAATATGTTAAAGGTACATGAGAGTGAACATGCCAATGCCAAGTGTCACAAGTGTAAGGACTAAAAATCTACATAAGGCACATGAGAGTGTAAAATTTTACATTCATGGGAGCTTGTCATATAGAGATCCAATGAGAATATTAATCTATGAGAGGATATAACGATGAGTGTGTGATCATGCAATGAAGATTAATGGAGCATGTGAATTCAAATAGGTCAAAGTGTCTAATGTTTAATGAGATAAGTACCAAGCTAGATTGATGGTGCATATCTGTTCTAAAGCATTAGGAAGCAATGAGATGAGATCAAGTGTTTTATATTTAATGATAAACAAAGGTAAAGTCCATGTTTTTTTTAAATATCTAATGGCATGTAGGAAATCAGATCAAAATATCAACAGACATGTTTTAAAGCTGAAACATTAAAGTTTAGAAGCTCACAAAGATCTAATAGAGCACATGAACCTATTCAAGTTTCATCTAATAGTTGTGTTTTAAAGTTGAGTCATTTGAATAAAGATCATCAGATCATGGCATAAAACTTAAAATCAATGGTTAGTATTTAAATATATGTTAATCTCAATATTCAAGTGATGAAACATATAGGAAATATGCATTATACAACACAGAATTATATATATCACTATGATTAATCTATATCATTCTTTGTGTCATATAATGTATCTTTCCCATATGTTCTATCACTTAACTATTGAGATGAACATATCTTTAACTACTAACCATTGATCTTAAGTTGTGTGCCATAATCTGATGATCCTAATTCAAATGACTAAACTTTAAAATACAACCATTAAATCAAAATCTGACAAGATCATGCACTCCATTAGATTTTTTTGAGATTCTAAACTTTAACATTTCAAATTTAAAACATGTTCATTGATCTTTTGATCTAAGATCCTACATGCCATTAGATCTTCAAAATAAACACAAACTTTACTTCTATTTATCATTAAATATCAATCATTTGATCTCATCTCGTTGCTTCCTAATGGTTTGAACCACATATGCACCATCAATCTATCTTGGTCTTTAGCTCATTAAGCATTAGACACTTTGACATCTTTAACTTCACAGACTCCATTTATCTTCATTGCACGATCACACACTCATCATTAGATATTCTAATAGATTAATACACTGATTAGATCTCTATCTAGTAAGCTCCTATGAATGTGACACTTAGCACCCTTATGTGCCTTCTACACATTATTAGTCCTTGCACTTGTGACAATTGGAACTAACACATTCACTCTTAGGTACCTTTGACATATTGAATTTGTTGTGCATTGTTGGATATTCATCATATAATTTAGTGTTATCCATTGATCAATATTAAATAAGTCTTAAGTCAAAGAGTTAATAAATATTGAATTCTTTGATCACTACTCCAAGCTGGTAATTTCTAGGTCGAAGGGGTTGGTTGCATAATTATGAGAAAGACATAAGTTATAACTTAAGTGATCAGTTCCCACCTATATTGAGTCAACATAAAAATTGAAATGCCTATGAACTCCATGACTAAAAACCTTAGGGTTTTACTAAGAAACCCTAGTAATGGTTGAGAGAAAATGTAAATCATTTCTGGGCTCATTTCTCTTAATCTCAACCTATGGATCATATATATGAGATGCTCTTGAAAAACCCATAATAAATATTTTGTCAATTTCTTTGCAAACATCTTGAAATAGTCTTTGTAAAATCTTGACAACTTTTTATGATAATATTATTACTTATGCAATTATAAAACATGTTCTTCTCTTAATTAATCTTGTTTGTGACTAACTCTCTTGACATCAATGTCATCCATAGTGATGACTATATCCCTTTTGTCATCAATGACAATCATATTACCAATACCGACTCTAATAGGGAAGATAATTAGATGGTTACTTTTCTATATGAATTTGATATTAACATTATGGACAGACCATGTAAGGATAATGTAGTAGAAAATTTTCTATTTAACTACAAAATGATGAGTAAAGTCCTATTAATGATGATTCATTTCTTGATGAGCATTTGTTTGCAATAACTATTCAATCACCTTGGTTCATAGACATTGCTAACTATCTTCTTGTAGAATCACTACCATAACATTTTTCACCTATAGAAATATAACATCTAATCCAAAAGAGTGGTCATTATTATTAGATTGTAGGATATCTATTTATTACAAGACCAGATTTATTTATGAGAAGATGTATTTGAGATGATGAAGCCTATGGCATTCTCAGAGCCTACCATGATGAACCCTATGGCAGTAATTTTGCTGCCAAATAGACTGCTATGAAAATAATTACAACCAAATATTATTGTCGTTCTTTACATAATGATGTCATGATGCATACATATTTATGTGATCAGTGTTAGCATATGGGTAAACCCACTCACTTTGATGAAATGTCATTATATCCACAACTAGTTTTGGAACCTTTTGACAAATGGGGACTTGATTTTTTAGGCTTGATAGATCGTAAATCCAACAATAAGGAATATGTACTAGTGTGCACTGATTATGTCACAAGATGGGTTGAGCTCAAGGCCTTAACCCATGATCAATATGAGAAAGTATCAAATTTATTATATGAAGAAATAGTTACCTACTATGGAGTGCCAAGAGATCTAGTCACAAACCAAAGACCATAGTTCAAATTAGAACTCACATCTACCTTGGTAAAAGAATATGAAATCAGAGTAAAAAATTCCACTCCTTACCATCCTTAGTTGAATGGTTAGGTAGAAATTACAAATAAATAAATGGAAAATATACTCACTAATACTTTCAACTTGCATAGAAAAGATTGGTTAACTCATATTTTGGACGCAGTTTGGGCTTATAGAATCACCTAGAAAACTATAATTGGTTTCACTCTATATGAACTAGTTTATGGTAAAAATCATGTTATAATCATTGAGTTTGAGCATAAAACATTAAGGAAAACAATTTATTTGGTATTGTACCTTTCCCAAGATCAATAACATAAGATCATATAGATGAATACACTTGATGAACTTAGAAAGGAAACACTTCATCACACTGAAGTAGTGCAAAGATAATGAATAGGTTGGTATGATAGGAACATCAAGACTAAGAATTTCCAACTTGTTGATTTGGTACTCCTCTTTGAATATAAATAAAAGGATCATAGAGGAAATATTTAGTCTAGATACCTTGGGCCTTATGATATCAAGTAAGTTTTCAACAATGAAATTATAAATCTCATGACCATTAACTCTATTTAGTTAGTTCTAAACTTATTGTTAATGTCCATAGGCTCAAGCTGTACAAGAAACTATTTTCAAATGAGACTCTCACCTACCAACTTATTGGAAAACAACATCCATCTCTTCTTCATGAAGCAAATTAACCTGTTCCTATAGTTTATGGGTATTTTGGTCAACCTTTCTCCAATATTTTCCAAGAACAATAAAGCTTCCTATAGCCAAGAGAAAACCATTCATAATGGCTTAGTTTAGGCTGAATAAAATCCTAACTCCTGACCTTATACAATTCTAGTTGAGTTGGGACCAAAAAATGTTTAAAAAAAATTAGAAAATTTAACAATGAAAACCTTCAGTTATCGCTAATGGCTATTGCATCAAAAAATTAGGTCACTAGTTGATCAACATTTATTAAAAAAACTATAGTAATAGAACTTTTATTTTCATATGTTTTTGCTTATAGATTCATTCTTTGAGAATAACAAACAATTTCCTTTTTCTATAGGATGAAATTATTACTGATACATGATAATTATTATTTTTACAAGACACTTATTATTGCCACATGAAGCATTTCTCACTAATGAATGAATTTTTATAACCTTATCATACACTAAAGTTTTTAAAATCATTTTTTGCTTATGATCAAAGGTTGACACATGAAAATAAACGTCACATCCACCACTTCAACTCATCATACATGCATTAATGAGAATATACTCCTAAGATTTTTAAGGTAACTATTTTATACTTATTTCATTTTATTGTTCTTAATTATTCTCTAAGATGATGGGTCTTAATGCTATTAAATACCACCATATCTCCATTTTCTCATACCATCACAAAAAATATTATTTTCCATAAATTGATGTAACCATTAAATGATGATTTTACCACCTCTTGTCATTTTCATAAGTCATTCACACATGTTAATTACATCCCTTGAGAATAATTGATCATTTCAAGTTGAGACGATTTTCCATAATTCAAACCAATTAGCTCTATCCCAAAGTAAATATCTAACATTATACCTTAAGCTATAAAACCCTTGCTACAAGGACACAATTGTTTCAACTAAAATTCCATCCTATAGAATGGGAGGGGACATACTCAAGCATGAACCACTTGATATCATTCCTTTGACTAGTAACCTAGATATATTGGTCCTATTTCAGAATGTAGGGTGGCCTCAATATTTTGAGAGGATAAATGCTTTTGACCAAAGAATTACAGAAGAATTTATCAATTCATTATAGAATAATCTAACAATAGTGAATGAAATGGAGATAAAGATAACTAAAACCATCATCAATAGAGTAACTGGATTACCCCAAATAAGATAATTATGGTAGGATAATTTTGATGTCAAGGCAAAGAGGTATAAATTCATTAGAGGAGATGAAAGCCTGGAGACTTTAAAATAGGTAACTTCATGTTTATCATTTTACTAGGTAGATGGGAAAGAGTTGTATTCATCTTTAGATATGTCTTTTATGAAGTAAGATACTCCATGCTACATGGTGTTCATTTCAAATTCATGAACCATTTACAACATAGTATTGAGATAAACATTCCCAATTTCTTATTTAACATGATCACAAGAATGGCTAAGGCATTTCAAAAAGGTAATCCCAAAGTTCTCTCTCATTATTATTTAATTTAATTAATTATTGAAGACTCCTTATAGAGGACTAGGTCCAATATAATTTTGGAAGATTTTGTTCAAAGACCTAGAAACGTAGAAAGTGATAGTGAGGAAGAAGAAGGAGAAGATATAGAGGTAGAAGAGGAAATAGAAGTATAAGAATGGATAGATATAGAAGAAGACCATCCTAAAACTACATAAGAACCTCTAGAAGAGAACATTCTTTCATCTACATAAGAACCTACAAAAGAGGACCCTCTTGTAACCACATAAGAACTTGTATAAGAGGATCCTTATATAGTCACACAAGAACCTACAGAAGAGGACCTTCTTACAACTACACAAGAACCTAAAAAAGAGGACCCTCCTATAGCCACATAAGAACCTATAGAAGAGGATCCTCCTATAATAACACAAGAATGTACAAAAGATTACCCTCCCATAGTCACATAAGAACCTAAATCAATGACATCACTTGTAGAGGAGGCTTCAACAATCAAAGAAACCAGAATAAAAAAGATGAAAATCATCCTCCAACCTAACTCTAAGGAGTCTAAAGAAGAGCTTATACCTTCCCCTAAAAATACCAAGGTCACATATACTCATAAATGGTCCCATAGACTAAGAGGAAATATGAGAGGAAAACCAATAACTAAACCTTCTTCTATTATATAAATTAGTGAGGAGTATGAAGAAGAATGAACTACTAGTAGTCATGACCTACTTGAGGCATATTTTTTTGATGAAATAGAGACTGATAAGGAAGAGTGTTTTCAAGAAGGCAATAAGGAAATAGAGAATGTAGGATATAACCCTAATTTTTTTTAAGAATAATCAATGTAGACACATATAGAGGTAGAAAAAATGGATCAACTTTCTATACAAGTAGAATTTCCTACTTTGGAATAAGCCCTGTAGGAAATACGATGACTAAGAAAGAAGCTACATGACCAGTCATGAGGTAGAATAGATGCACTTTCTATAATAAATTCTTAGCTATTACCCTCAATATAAATCCATCCTACAACTATTATTTCATAGATTCTTGTATCAAAAACATAATAGGCAAAACCCATAACTACCCAAGTAGTCAGGTATAATTCCTCATCTACTATGTCTTCTAAATTGGTGAGATGCAAAGATAACTAGTGTGAAAGTTTTAGAGAATTAATAAAGGAAAATAATAAATTAAAGGAAGAGTTCAAGATTAAAGAATAAAGGATCTTTAAACTATGGTATAAAGTTGATGATACAGCTAATCTTACTCAAGTGATCCTCGACTATAGGCTTCCTGCAAGGGTATATTCAGTTTATCTTAAATAACAATGGAAAAAGGTTAAGTTCATGATAAGTTATTGTGATATTACATGTAAATTAATAAATACTCTCTCTTTATTTAAGTTATAAAAATAAATCTCACAAGAGGAACAACAAAAACTATGTGATTATTATCTTCATAACTATGTTGTGCCACATGACAAGGAATGGAATCCTAACTTGTATGTTGGAGATGTCCTTTTAAAGGCATTTTTAGCATATCTTTCAAATGAGCATAGGAGAGAATGAGAGATGACTTAATATATGAAAAAGGAAAGATAAAATCAATTGGTTATCAGAGGAGAGTCAAAAACACTTGAGATTTTGTTGGTAGAGTGGAATAACATTATGTTATGGAAGGAAATAAGGGATTGGTTTACAAAAAATAGTGATGAAGCTCAGTATTTCTACTTAGGGTTGAGAAATTTTGTTGGATTTCCAGTAAGAGAATCCTACATATAAATATGAAATGATCTTACTCTTGAGTTAAATACGAAAGAGCCACACTCCCCTTTCAATTTAAAAACAACATTTGATAGAGTAACAAGATATATTCTACTTCTAGGAGACCTAGGAGCACAATTGTTGAGCATAAGATTGTATCCTCCTCTATTTTGGTACCCCATTATAGATTGGGAAGATAAAAATCCATTTGATGTAACCAAGGAGGTTAGAAATTGGTATCTATTTGAATAAAGATGTGGATTTTATGGCCATTTATCCAATTATGTCATTGAACCTATAGACTTCAAAGCCATTTGTGAGTTTAAAATGAATAAGCTTGTTGCTCAAGGATGAACAAAGTCTTGATTTTGGGGTTGTGATGAGCCCCATAATTGTCATTATTTTTTTCTTCATTTTCCATACTCACCCTTCTTGTTTATCCATTTATGAACTATTCCCTCATAATTTTTCATCCTCAAACAACCATGTTTTGCAAATAGCATTATGTTCTCATATATCTTTGAATATTTATACTTTTATCTTGGAATTAAGTATATAATATTTATATTTTACTATAGGATTATTTTATCTATAATATATTTTAAAGATGTTTTGACATAATAGGTATATATCATAGACCATCATGTAGTAAAGGGATTTCATCATGAGAAAACATCTTATAGCCACTGCATGACTAAATATATAGACAAATAGAATTTGATTCCTAGTTTAACTAACTCATAGAAATTATAAAAACTTTCATGGAGCATAGTAGATATTATTTTGCATACTAAAACAACTTGGTTTGTCCTGAAGCAGTGTTGTAAGATCCATATGAATGATAACATTAGTATAAGGAACTAATTTATGTTATCCTACAACCCAATGTTTCTTAGTTTGGAATGTACTTTATTTTGTAAAAGATAATCTCCCCTATTACACACACACACACACACGCATGCACGCACGCACGCACGCACGCACGCACACACACACGCACTTACACACACACACACACACACACACACACACACACACACACACACACACACACACACACACACACACACACACACACACACACACACACACACACACACACACACACACACACACAAAACACATGCATACATACATACTATAGTCATATAAAATGCAAAAATTGGTAATTTGAGCATGGCTAATGACACGTAACCCTTACGCCCCTCTTGTTTGCTCTCATGACCCTCATAGGCATATTTTCATTGATTTTTGGTCATCTGTATCTTTCCAAAATTGATCCCAGCAGATCCAGACTCCTCTTTCCATGAAAAATCCATCCCCCTAAGTCTCATATGCTTATGATAATAGTGCCACACTAGGAATATAGTTTTGGTGCCACTCTTGTCCACTTTCAACCCTCTTGTCCTAGTCTATTTATGAACCCAATGGTTAATTTATTCTAGTTCCCCATCCTTCTCCTTATTGGCCTAACATGAGTGCATTCAAACCATGACCAATATATCCCTATAAAATCCCATTCAAAGATTATTTGGAAATGATTGGTAATTATCACTAAGCATGCAAGACTACTCAAGCAATCTTCCTTATTCTCCACATACAACCAACCAACACACTTACAAGCTTATCTAAATCCTTATAGCAATCACTAGGCACCTCAAAAACATCTAGTTTAGCATTATACATCTTCATAAATAAAATTTCATAAAGCACATCAAGTGGGAGAACTACATATGGCTTGATCCCTCTTCAGAGTATTGGTATGCAGGTAGTGTGCCCACACAAGGGGTGTGGATCCACATCCAATAAATATTACACACACTAACCCCCCTATTTCTCAAAATTGATCAAAGCATAATGTAACATAGGATTTGAAGAGAAAATCTACTCTACAAGGATTTCTACAAACATCCAACCGCTAAAACTTCATAGGTAGGGCCACATAGACATAACCAATAAAAACTAGAAAGCTTATATCCTTAGGACAACAATGATAGAGGTGGATTATAGTGTTGGTGCCACTCTTTTCTAGTTATATTTCTCCTATCCAATCACAAAATGAAGTTTAAATATTAGTTTGTGATAGTGTCCTAGTCCTATATAGTGAATTTTAGCCTGTCTTAATCATATCAATTAGTTTCTAGCTAAGTCTTGTTTTCTTCCCCTTATTACTATTTTTAGAAAATTTTGAATTGTAATTAAACTTACAAAATTAGTATCTTAATAATTACATATTTATTTACTTATTTTACTACTCAGACCATTTAACTAAATTAGGAATAAAACACCAATATTCCCAAAATTGTTAAATCATTTAGTGAACCTGACTTACTTTGTTTGTGCATAAAAACTTTACAAACCCTAGGTTAAATTTTATATTGATTTTTTATATATTTTTTTGATTTTTTACCTAAAAAATGAAATAAAAAATTAACATTAAATTTTAAAAAAAATTAGTAATTTTAAAATAATTTATTTCAAACCCTAGTTACCCATACTAGGTCTCAGTATTTTCCTAAGAATTTTCCAATAATTTTTTGAATTTTTACTAGCTTATTTAAATCAAGAATTCATCTAAAATTTCAAAATTCAATAGTAATTTTTAAAATAATTATTTTTCAAAACCCTTGTGGCATACACTAGGTCCTTTCCAATTAATAATTTTCTAATAATTTTCTAATTTTTTACTTGCATATTTAATTAAAAAATTCACATCAAATTTTAAAATTCCATAGTATTTTGAAAATACCAATTTTTAAAACCCTAATTACATGTACTAGCTCCTATTTTCTTCTTGAGGTATCACCTTTCATCTAAAATCAGATTTAAAAAATAGATCTCACTTATTTTCAAATGTTTCTTGCATTTTTAGTAAATAATAAGGAGACCATACTTGGTAATATCATGTACATAAATGATGAAGTTTACCATATGTTAATACAAAGCTTCATTATTTTCTTATCATGATTACTTTTCATAATATGGGATGACATTAAGGAAATAATTGTTAAACATAGTAAGATACCTCTTCTTCAAAGTAAAGTTTACTTATCTTTAATACAAGGTTTAATATCTTGATTTTTATCTCTCATATGGAATTTTTTTTAAGTTTGTCATGATAAAAATATTATAAATGTCATAGCACATGCCAAAGTTTATTATGCATTCATGAACAAATTCATGATCTCTATCCCAAACTTGTTTTCTCTCTTGTTGAATGCTCTTTATAAACATATTTTTATACAACTTATAACTCAAATTTAATGCATTTATCCCATGTACATGGTTTATACCTACAACATCCATTGCATAAGCTAACAACCACCTATCAAGTTTTAATGTTATATCTTATGCTCATGAAATAGTTTCCTTCTCCTCCTCTCCCTCAAGAGGGCGATAGTTTTAGATTAAGGTAAAAACAGGTTTTGAAGGGGCCCCGAAACCCTTTACATCAGACGAGATATAAACCTTAAGCAGACCCAGGATATGAAATAACCTGGAACCTGCAAAAGCTAGACCAGATTAACCAGAAAACTGAAAACAACAGTCAAGAATAGGACAAACAGAAACTATATATTTTTTTTTTACAAGACCAAAGTTTCATGTCTAGAGGGAGGACTAGAGACTTACATTTTTTCCTCTTAACAACTGTCCAACCATCCTCTACCTTAGCTGCCTCAGCAGACCAGTCCTCAGAAGGCCAAGAACCATGAAGTCCAGCGGGCGATGAAACCTCAGCAAAATCCATAAGAGAACCAGCCAACAACTAGATCCTAGGAGAATCCTTCGAAATAGGTGGAGGAACCACCACCTCCTCAGTAATCGGTTTAGAGAGATCACATAATCCAATCTCCACTGATCCTTCAATAGGAATTGTCTCCAACAGAGTCTCCTGATCTGTCGATACAGTTTGGATACTCTTTTCATTCTCATTCTCTGAATCAGTCAAAGCTTCCTTAGGTTGTTTTGCAATATAATGATCATGATCAGCTTCAGACCACCAAGAAGGCGATCTTCTGGATCTGGATTTCCCTGCAGTACACAAGGCAGCAACATGCCCCATCATGTGACACTTTCTGCATCAAAAAGGTAACCCTTCAAAATCTAACATTTTCATCCAAGAAACCCTAGGGGAGTCCAGACAAATCGCCTCAGGAAGGCCCTTAGAAAAATCCACCTCAACCATAAGGCGAGCACAGGTCGATCGAAAATACCTCTTAGTTTCAGCATCCTCGAATTAAAACTCCCCTATAGCATTTTCGATGGTTTTAAACACCGATTCATGCCATAGAT
The DNA here is from genome assembly GCA_037957365.1 of Torreya grandis. Taxonomy (NCBI): domain Eukaryota; kingdom Viridiplantae; phylum Streptophyta; class Pinopsida; order Cupressales; family Taxaceae; genus Torreya; species Torreya grandis. Next base: position 364,641 of record JARHVA010005248.1, on the reverse strand, counting down.
GCATTGGTAAATTAGGGAGCCAAACCCAGACATGGATCTTATTGAAGGTTTCCATAACAGGATTGAAATCCATATGCCATCGTTTGGCAAAAAGAGGGTATTTACCCTGCCAAAATTTTTTTTTGTTGGACAGAATAATCTTCCTGTCCTCAAAAATGTGGAATAAAGCTACAAAAAACCTTTACCACAGGGGTAAATTTCAACATTTCCATCAATTAGTGGCAGCCAGGTCTGGGAAATCTAACCATGTAAATCTGCAAGAGATGGCCAGAAGCCACGAAATCTACAAATAGCTGCAAACTTTGAAAAGTGCTCTGCTTGATGAAAGATTGCTTCAACAGTATCAGGTTCTAGATTAACCTTGATAGGATTTACAGCACTTACAGGTGAATCGCTCCATCTCCCAGCAGAAGCTTGAAGTTTCACGTCATGTATTTCAACTTCAAAAGTAGCCATGTCCACATAGGTTCTTCCCTTAGATCCAGGGATAGAACCAGAAATAGGGGAACCTTTTGCTAAAACCGTGACTGGAGAAGAACCTTCCACAAAAGAGTGAGTGAATAGGATCCCCTTCGCAAGTAAAGTCTTAGCCGCTCCAGCCACTCCAGCCACCGGATCAACGCCAACCTGATCTAGAATGTGTGTTCACGCTCGCACAGGCGCACGCTGTGCATTCAAAATTTCCATCCATGAGCGCTCTGGTTAACAATTGTTTATCAAAGTTTAAAGTTATTTTTATTTATCGCAGATCAAGAGGGCGATAGTTACTTTCCCTCTAACTAGGTTCATGCTATCACCCCTCCAAAATGTGAGGTATCCAATACTATGGTTCCTTATATATAAATTCAACCTATAGCTTCTTCACACCATCTTTAACATATGTGCTTATATGTTTAATCAAAAGAAACTAGGGTTCGCACTTACGAGACTCTAAGGGATCAAATCACTAGTATGAGCAAGATAATTTCAAATTTACAAATGTAGATTTAGCTATTACATGACAAGATCATAATATTTAAAAATTAAATTATAATACAAAATCCTCAAAGGCTCCTAGTGTTGATCATGTATATGCACCTTCACCTAGTCAATTAGTTGTAAGCAATGTTATATATCAAAAAAAGACATCAAAACAAAGTAACTCTACAACTAGTGATTCAAAAAGAATTCAAAGATCAAATAAGAGTTCAAGTGAGGTACTAAGGGAAATGATTAAATCTAACTTGATCAAACTACCTCCTCTATATCTAGTGAGAAGATCTAGGTATTATTGTGCATATCATAGAATGCATGGGCATCACACAAATTCATGTTTTATATTGAAACAACATATACAATAGATAATTACTAATGAAGACCCTATACAAGGTAAATCAGTCTTATAATCCACAGTGACATAGGAACACATTCACAAAGGGTCAAATTTAGAAATAGTACAAAGGTGGTTACCAAAGTAAAATTTAGAACAACAAAAGGAACAAAAAGAAAACTCAGAGTAAGAAATAGTACCACAAGCATAGGTAAAGGAAAAAAATATGCAAATCTACCTCTATAAAATGGGGCTTAGATTTCAAAGTAGTATGGGTTTGGTCAAATATATATACAATAGTTTGATTTTCAAGGTCAAGGGTTGGGTAAGCATGCTTAAGGAATCACAACTCCTATTTTAGTAGTTGATAATGTTTGCCACCAAGGTTTAGGTTTTATTGAAAATCCTAAGGCAAATCATTCATAGACACAATTTATCAAAGGAAAAATATAGATATAACAAAAGTCAACATTAGCATTCCATTAGTTCAAAATCAAGATGATAATGATGAGTGGAACAATACAGGTTATTATGATTTGCAAGATACCAATAATGAGCCCAAATATTTAGAGTCATATTCATAGATATTCCTTTATGCTTCAAAATCACACATGATTCCTTTGTTTGATATAGGACACCATGATAGGGAGTCTCCCATAAGACTCATCAGTTAGTATCATTTATTCTCAGTATTTCTTATAGATGGTTTCTTTTTTCTCACTTGTACGTAGTCTTCTTATGATTGATTATACATATATTATATATTAAAAATCCAAAAATATTCAAATAATTCCAAAATTCAAAAATAATACGAACTTTCAAAATACAAAAATATTCAAATAATTCAAAATTCCAAAAACATTCTGAGTGTATGCTTTATCCATGCTTTACATTCTACTGCTATGCTAGACTTACATTTATTGTTATATATTATTATTTGTCAATTGATCTACATTACCATGCTTCACTTGATCTTCTTTGAGTGTGTACAGGGACATCCAACTCTTTGATTGCTTCACTCTACCCATTGAGGGAGCATCCTACTTCTACATTGATACATACATCAATATACATTCCCATTGGGGGCAACTTCTACATGACTACAACATCTAGGTTATGTCATTCATATACCACACACTCTAGTTATCATGGTTGATGTAAATTACTTACTAACTTACATAGATTACTCTATCAACACTCACTAATATATATCACTTGTGTATTTCTTAACATATACCTAATCTTGTACTAACATGTCTTGCACACTTTCACTTCTTGCTTTAATTATTTAGGTGTGATTATATTTCTAGTTATTACATGCTTTCCTTTCTTGATTTTCATAGCTAGATATGATTTCATTTCTTAGTTCCTATTTGTCTCATGTATGCGCCTTAGGACATTTGCCAATGTCCTTTACTTCTATTAATGTATGTGCCTTAGGGTTTTGTACTATACTCTTCTATGTGATTACGACTTCCTTGTCATATTTACTTGTTTCAATTGTAAGTGTAAGATGTATTTGAACATGCCTTGTATGCTTGCCTTCCAATATGAGTGACATATGCCCATGTCCCTTATTTTCTTAGCCCCTTGCCCAATTTTATACACTACTTGGTTCTTGCCTTATGTGCTTGTTGCTTTTTTGCTTCTCATTGGTTGAAATCCCATGATCCACATCATCTATTCATCTTAATTTTTTGGATGCCATGATGGACATCATGCTCCATCCCTCCAACTAACAACTAATAACTAACCTAAATTTCATTTCTAGGTTAGTACATTGCACATGTTATTACATTATTATATCCATTAAGGCATACTCCTATTGATCTAATGATCTATGAATACAAATCATGATATATTTTGAGACATCTTTTTGATTAATATTGATCTATCATGTATCTTTATAACATAACACAATTGTAGGGATTTTTATTTTGAGGGAAGTCATTGTAGGGTATTCATTCCTACCCTTAAAATATGGGGAAATAAATATGGGTTTTGTCATAAATATCAAAGCTTCTAATAGTCAAAAAATTAGTTTTAAAAGACTTAAAACAATAACCAAACATCAAACTAGAAAAACTAGACCAGACAAATAGTCAATAATCTAGAATAGTTACTATATTTGGCTTTGGACAATAGTGCCCAACTTATATCATAGTGCTAGTGCCACTCTTATCCACTTTTAGTGATCTTATCCAAATAGAAAAAAAATAGACTTTCTAGAAGCAAGCAAAAAAGTAGGTTCAACTATAGTTTTGCATAGCTAAAATAGTTCAAAATCAATAGTTTTTAGTGCACTTTTTCCTCAAAGAATCTAGATATAGGGGTCATCATGTGTGGCATGATGGTTCTCACTTCTAATTTTAGATACAATATTTGATATGACTTATAGATTATAATCCATGTTTTAGACATCGGTGATTAGGGGAAATGTGCTCAACACATTTGTTTTTTCTTTTCATGTTCAACATTACCTAGACATTCTTAGCAATTTTGTTCCTTATTCCATCTACAAGTGATTGGCATCATTTTGGAATGGATTTCATACAAACTTAACTTCCACATTCATTATTTCACGAGTTCCTAAGTGGCTTTCATATAAGCCTAGGGCACTAATTTTAGAGTGGATTTCATACAAGCCTAATCTCCATCTTTTAGAGTGGCCTAGTTTCTAACATAAATCAAGCTATCCATGCTAACATTGTCAAATCATAGTAAATTCATGGGCTTTAAGATCTATCTCATATGACATACATTTCATACTAGTTTTAGTTCATAGCTTCACTTCATGGAGTAATGATGGATCCAAAGGTATAGCTATCTTTTGTAAGCTTGAGCCACCTATTCAGATGGATTGGACACATAGTTCAAACATTGATCAACACATGCATGATCACTAGCTTCACTTAGTGGGTGATGATGGAACCAAAGGGCCAACATTTACATTCTTGAGTCACTCTTAAGGAATTAAGCACTCATCTCCCTTCATGATATTACTCTTGGTACAACATCATCAAACATTACTCAGCATTACTTAGTATCACTCAACATCACTTAACATCATAATAGGTTTTATATTAGTCTATCTACCTAGTGAGGTGTATTCATTCCTTTCTCTTCCTCTCTCTTTCCTAGATTTTTATGTTCTTATTTTAGATATAGTGTATCTAGTAAGAACCAATATATTCTTTGTTTTTCTTACAAATTTACATTTCACAGTGTGCTTTATCTATGCACACCTAGCATCACATGTCTTCATGAGCTTCAACCTTTATAGGTAAGTTCATGTATGCTTTAAATTTTTCCTTTATCCTAGTATTTTATTTTGATACATCACTAGAATAAAGGAGGAAAATTTAGTCATATAAAATGCAAAAAGTGGTAAATTGAGTGTGGATAATGACACCCAACCCTTAGGTTCCTTTTGCTTGCTCTCACAACCCTCATAGGCATATTTTTACTAATTCACAGTCATTCGTAGCCTTTCAGACTTGATCCCAACTAAGATAGACTCCTATTTCCATGATAGATCCATCCCCATAGGTCCTATCTACTTAGTACAATAGTGCCACACTAGGACTATAGTGCCGGTACCACTCTTGTCCACTTTAGGTGCTCTTATCCAAGTCTTTTTCTGGCCCCAATGGTCAATTTATTCTATTTACCCATCCTTATCCTTGTTAGTCTAACATGAGTACATTCAACCCATGACCAATATATCCCTATAAGATCCCATTCAAATATCATTTGGAAAGGTTTGGCAATTATAACTAAGTAAGCAAGAATATAAGCAAGACCTACTCAAGCAATCTTCCCTATTCTCTACATATAACCAACTTACATACTTAAAATCTTATCCAAATCCTTATAGTACCTAGCCACCTTAATCACATTTAATTTATCATTCTACATCTTCATACACATAATTACAAAAATCACATAAAGTAGGAGAACTACATATGTCTTGATCCCTCTTAGGAGTATTGGTATGTGGGCAATGTGCCCATACAATGGGTGTGGATCCACGTCTAGTAAATATTACACACACTAACCCCCCTCTTTCTCAAAATTGATCAAAGTGAAATACAACATAGGGTCTTAAGATAAAATATAATCTACAGGGAGATCTATAGACATCCATCTTCTAAAACTTTGTAGACAAGGTCACACAAACAATGAACAAAACCCAAAAAGCTCATATCCTTAGGACAATAGTGGTAGAGGTGGACTACATTGTCGATTCCAATCCTATCTAATCATTAAATGAAGTTTAGATCTTAGTTTGTGATAGTGTCTTAGTTTTTCACAGTGAATTTTAGCCTCTGTCTTAGTCAGATCAATTAGTTTCCAACTAAGTCTAGTTTTCTTCCTCTTATTACTATTTTTAATTTTTTTTGAATTGCAATCAAATTTCACAAATTAGTGTCTTATTAATTACATATTTGTTTATTGATTTTACTACTCAAACCCTTTAAATAAATTAGGAATAATACACCAATATTACCAAAATTGTTAAATCACATACATACATACATACATACATACATGTATGTAGTAACAATGTTGAGAAATAGTAAAGATCAATTATAAAAATATAGTAGAAGCACATTTTGAAAGACAACTATTATTGTAATATCTTTGTAATAATTCTTTATTGCATTTAGTTAATATGAACAATTATTTTTTAGTCAATTTCATTGTTGTAAGAGGAAGGATTGAAGTTGGATTCAGAAGGAGGAATGGCCCCCTTTAGAAACCTTAAAACAACAATATAACCCATTAATTATTTAAGCATGTTATTTATTTCATTTATGTGTTGTGTGTTTTATTTCTGGATCATGTGATTTTCAGCTTTGCATATAATTTTTGTAAGAAAGCTTCTGAATATAAAATAGTTTAATCATTTAATTCATGGTTTTGTATGAGTGTTCAATTTTTTTATTTTATTTCTTGCATAATTTCTAGCATCCTAGATTATAATCAACAAAATATCAAATTAGAAGATAAGTGTACACATATAGTGATATCATCTTATCATGTTTACATCCTCAGATTGACATTTAAATGAAGTAAAAGATATAGGTCTTGGGTAACTCTCCTTATTCATTTAGATCAAGAGAAGTATATTAGATTATCTACTACTACTCATTAAGCATCTCATTACTATAAAGATAGCATTGCATGAATTTATGTGTGATTTCAATATTAAATTTAAAAATACATAGAATAAAATACTTACCATGATAAGGCCATCCCTTTATTCTAATTTCCTATACTTTTTGAGAGCCTTGAATTGTAATATTTTAGTTATAATTCAGTCCATGGGTGCTAAGACACTCCTAAATGCATATTAGGTTGCCATTAGAGCTAAAAATAATTTAATTCAAGATGGTAAAATAGCACCTATGCCTCCAATAACATTTTTTTCTAGAAATACATCTTATTCCACCTCCACAAACCCCATCAATGGCACAAATCCCACCCCTCAAATTCAAGTTCAAGTTCCTCATAATAAATCTAGTGATCTTGGTGAACTAGAAGGTATGATACAATATTTTGGTAATGAAATAGTTCAGATGAAGATACAACAATATCAAGACAATAGGCCATATCAAGTACCAAACCAGTCCACATATCAACCATATAGAGAGCAAAGACCTCCCTACCAAGTCTTTAGAGATAATAGGCCTCCATGCCAAGCTCATAGAGTCATTACACCAAACAAAGTATATATTGAAATTGACCCCAATGCTCTTTCCATAGACAATGATCTTGTACTAATACAAACTAATTTGATGTAAGATTCAAGTTGATAGCCTTATAACACCAATGATGTGCAAAATCTAGCTCTAGTTACACAAAATATGGAAATTCCTCAAATTCCACAAGAAGAAACCTTTATTCAATAAGGATAAAACAATGAATCTATGATAAAACAAAGGGAATTTTATCATGGACAAGTACAGTTAGATGTAATCATGGTGAATTGGAAAGTTGATGATCATGTGGTAGTAAATAAAATTAGTGAGCCTAGTAAATCAAACAACTTTATTGTAACCATTACAAGGGCCAAGATAATAGATATAGATGAGACACAAGTGATAATTTATGCTTAAAATAGTCTTAATATGGTTCCTAAAAGTACTAATTATCATATTGATACCCCTTTATCTCAAAAAATTTAACATGTTGAAGCAAGCAAGGTTCACCAAGTTCATCAAGTATAAGAGCATCCTATTTCTCCAAAGGTGTCACCAAAGATTGGAAGATCATATTTTAACATAGTAGATCATATGAATAAATAAAACATCAAAATAACCATTTACGATCAATTTTCAATCCCATGATAAAAGGATACCCTTATCTATGAGTTTTGAGGCCTTAGCTTGTCTACAAAACTAGTAGAGAAGGAAAGTGTCGTTCTAAAAAATTATGATTATAAAGAGAAGAAAAAATTAAATTAGGTATATAAAGGGGTAAATTCCATAAAATATTATTCAAAACCAAGTAATACACCTCCTTTCTATCTTTCCTTGAGTATTGACAACACACTAGTTCATAATTACATGATTGATAGTGGAGAAAGTAACAAAGTAATTTCAAAACAAATTACATAATTTGGGTTTTCTATATGATTACAACACTAAAGGTTTTTATAAATTTGATTTATTTTTAACCAATACAATGTGTATAATAAATAATCTAAAATTAACACTTCATGCATGCCCAAATGTTATTATTCAACAAGATGTGGTGGTAGTGGATCTTCCTCCATACTTTGTTATATGTTTATCACATGAATTAACTTCAAATATAGGTGGCTATTATTTATTTATTTGGAAATTAATCATGTTCAAAAAAATTTATGGAACAAAAAATTAAAATTTATTTTGAGCCTATTACTCATTTTTGTCTAGAACCATACATGCCTAGTATTGTTAATACTCATTGTGTCATCTTGGATGAAGTAGAGCAAACTAGTGAAGCTGAAACAAACTCATTCCTTGATGGAATAATTTATTTATTTATTTATTAATTGGATAATAATATTCATGATCATGATACATACAATATGATAGAGAAAGAAGGACTTACATTTTACTATTTACATGATCATGGTGCATAATTCTAGCTCTATACAATGAAGGTAAGCTAAATGATGCATTATGTCAAATCTATTTTCATGGATCATGGAATAAAAATTGTAAATGGGGTGGTATTATTCTAATTTCACCATTAAAACAAATTTAATATGTTTTTATAAAATTTTAGTTTGGATTCTCTAAAAATGTAGTAGAATATGAGTCCTTAGTTCATAGTTGGAAATGGACTAGAAAGATTGGAGGTAACCTCTTATAAGAATTTGGAGATTATAAAGTTTTGGTACATAAAATAGGAGGGATTAATGTTTGTAAAAATATAATATTAAAATAATACAAACATAGGGTATTGGATCTTCTATAACCTTTTGATGCATTTGACATACATGCAGATGTGTTGGCTGCAAGAGAAGCCTAGTTTGACATTCCAAATAATGTAAAGAATCATAAAACTTAGCCATAAATAAATATTATATCAATATCCTATATTCATAATAATAATATGAAATTTAAAGTCTTTAAATATGATGATCAAGTTGTTTGTTTCCTATAAAAAGAGGTTGAATTCTCTTTTAAAAATCAATTAAAACTTTTGTAGAAGTATAGTGATCAAATGGTTCAGCTCATTTTTAAAAATTTACCCAAGGGTCTTATCACACTTTAGAATATTTTAAGTAGGGATGATTATGTAATAATTTATAAAGATTCTTTTTCTACCAAAGAAGAACATTATGCAAGCAATGACATAGCCAATGGAAAATCTCTCAAGCTTGGTAAAGTATGCTCTCAATCTCAGAAAGAATTCTTTGTTGACTTATGTAAAGAGTTTGCTGATATGAATTCATAGTAATATGTTGATTTAAACTTTTTTATCCTATATTATCTCAACCCACCATTAAAATAGAGGAAGATAAAAAAATAGTGATGCAAAGATAAAGGCCAATCAACCCAAAGTTGGAACTTTTGATGAGAACATAACTTCATAAATTGATTAAATAAATTATCATATTTATCATAATACATTACAATTTGGTGGATAACATTGTTTTTATGAGGAAAAATAATGGATAAATCAGATTATGTGTAAACTTCTATGACTTGAACAAGGGCTCACTCAAGGACCATTATCCCTTGCCATCAATGAAACAAATAATGCAGTTAGTGGCTAGTTCAAAAAGGTTTTCATTGTTATATGGTTATAGTGGATATAAAAAAATAATTTTTAAGGAATAAACAAATTAAAAATATAATTCACCACTAAGTGGGGCACTTTTTCATACTAAAAAATGCCATTTGGGTTATCCAATACAAGAGTAACACTATAAAGGGCCATGGATATGGCCTTTCAAGGTTTGAACAATATGTTTGTTCTTGTGTATTTGGATGATGATATTGATTTTTCAAATAATTAAAGTGATCACATATTTAATATTATATATGTATTTGATAGATGTAGGTAATATGGAGTGTCACTTAACCCCACTAAGTGTGTGTTTTTAGTGCATTAAGGTAAACTCCTTGGTCATGTTGTTTCTAATCATGGTTTGAGTATTGATCTAAAAAGAATAGACTTTATTATTTTATTTTACTTATCTAATAATAATATTGTATTTCAAACTTTACTTGACAAAATTAAATTTATAAGAAGGTATATACCTGATTTTGCAAGTTTGTCAAGGCCTATTTTATCCATGCTCAAGAAAAATTAGAATTTTACTTTGACCAAGGATAGGATTTTGATTCATGGAAGTATCCTACTCACCCACTTAACCATAATATATGGTCCCAATATTAACATCTAAAAAATTACAAATTAGTGAGATTATTCCATGTGGTAACATCCCCCTCACCCACTAGCTTGCAGGCTTTGCAACTAGTACATATATATCTAGAATAGAAGGTCACCAAGATGATGTCATGTGGTATTATCTTGTGATCCAACTTACCTAAAGGATTTACAAGTTATAAAAACATTTATAGGGTATTGGGTCACCAAAATGATGCCACATCTCCATATCTTACAAGCTCACTTTCCCAGAAGCTTACACACTATACAGTCATATCTGGCATTACAAGTTATTGGGATGATGAAACATGGAAATATAATTCTATCCCACTTATCTAGAGGCTTCATACCTATATGGAATTTATTAGGATGATGAGTCACCAGGATGATACAACATGGAAACATCATGTTATCCTACTAGCCAAGTGTTGATTATACAATTGAGTACACCGATACCACTCTTAGGTTCATAGTGTAGTGACACATGGATTCCTCTAAAAAACTAACCAAAATTTTGTGAAGTTGACTAATTGAAAATTGAAAAAAAAAATACCAAGGAGATAAATTGGCTAAGGTAAAAGTTGCCAAAATACCCATCAACAAGGTTTCTAAGGTAAAGTCTATGCAGATGAATAAATTCAATGAGGATAACCTGACTAAGGCAAAAGCCTAAATTTGACTATGTAAAATATTGAAAAACAATAAAAAGATGACAAACGAAATTAAATATCAATTATGCCATTCTTATATGTAGAATAATTTAGCCAAAATAGAATTTGATGTTAAAAGTGAAGTGCAGAACTTGTTGATAAATGTTTCCACCTTTGGTCAAGGTTGCTTATGTGAAAGTTTTAAGGAATACTCCATTCATATAGTGAAGATTCAAAAAGGTTTCCAAAACATCTTACATACTTCATTAGGCCTAAACCATACTCAAGAACTATTTACAAGTTTTACTTCATAGGTCAAACTATCACCTCTATAATTTGAAATTTTACTTGTCATACTTCTACAACCTTGTTCATAGCTTTGTCATTCTTATGTGATCTTAAAGTGGTCGTTGTAAGGTCTTGTTAGAATTATTTAATGTAATATATTTTTCAAGAATTCCAATGAATTCAAATTCAATCTAGTGGGTCCTAGGGGTATGTCATGATGTGTCAAGAGAATACATTGTATATGAGGTCAATTCCTTTCACTTGGTCACTATGTTTAAAGTTTAATGATCTTGTTTGATGAAATTAAGATAGTTTATAAAAGTTTAAGATTTTTGAAGAAACCTAAGTTTCAATTTTAACTAAAATAAACCTTTTCAAGGCACTATCCTTGTGTGGATCATTAAATCAAATGATTAATATGTCATTTCAATTCCTAGAAGGTTTTTAATTTATATATTTTATATACATGAGGTCATCCAATATACATTAGCTTTCTTTACACTTGAATATTTTTTAAGGGATTTAAGTCCATTTAAAAGATCATCAAGATGGAATATACATACCATTTCATTTTTCAAAACTTAAAAATGAGTTTTCAATGTAATTATGTTAGAAGGAAGTCATAATAATGGTCTACATGTCATAATAGTTTAGTTTTTTCTCTAAAAAGGGTAGTTTTATGAGTTTATATGGACTTGGGGTATTCACTTACAGGTGAAAACACCTTAAAATTATCTCTTGGTCTTATTATATAAGTCATATACATGATTTTTAAGCATTCACATGTCCTAAAAGTTCAAAAAATGCTTCTTAACCTCCATCTCTACATTGGAAAGCTTGCAAAGTTAGTTTTCATGCAGATGGTATGAACATAGGAGAGAGAGTTGGGTCTTAGTAAGCTTCAAATTTATGGAATTTGTTTTTTAGATTCATCACCTATCCTTTATGAATAATTTTTAAGACTTTAGGGTACTCCAAAATTATCGACAAACCCCATAGGCTCATTTTTCTTTTTTGAAATGATAGTATAAAACAAACTGAATGCATAAGAGAAATTAAGGGAGATGTGTACGACTGAAAGTATCTAAGCCACACTTAGTATGTGTGAGTTCAATTAGCATGGAAAAATCCATTTTTACATAGTTTACAGGGTGGTTATCATAGTTTCTTTATGTTTTAGGTTTTATTGATGCCTAAACTCTCAATTTCAAAAAATAACTTCCTATGGGAAGCTTCACAGATGTGGGATGAAATTGTGATCTGCAAAGCAACCTTAGGGATTTTAAAATATATTTCTTTGAATTAATTTATTGGAAAGGGTAAAAATCAAATGAAAATGATATTAAACTATCTAAGGTGATGCACCAAGATCTTGAATGTATTGAATTAATATTTCATAAAATAGCATGAACTTCTAAAACATTATATACAGTTAAAAGAGCATATGCATGATTTAATTCCTACAACATAAACAAAAACTGACACTATAGAAGTAGATAACAAAAAATCATCATATGATAGGTATTTAGATCATAAAATTTGGCTTCTAATTATTTATACTAATAGTCTCATGTGCCACCAAGAATGCTAAAAAATAAAAATCCTTGATGCCTAAAACTCTCACTTTTAGAAAACAATTTCCTATTGGAATCTTCACAGATGTGGGATGAAATTATGAAATTTGAATCAATCTTTGGGTTTTGAGAAGATGGCTATTTTAATTAATTAAGGGGGGGGGAGGGTAGGAAAGAAATGCAAATGAAACTAAAATTAAATTATCTAAGGTGATGCACTAAGATCTTTAATGTATTCACATAATATTTCATAAAATAACATGAACTTCTAAAACATTACAGATAATTAAAAGAGCATATGCATGGTTTAATGCCTACAACATAAACAAAAGTTAACACTCTAGAAGTAGAGAACATAAACAACATACAATAATAGATCTCACTCAGTTTGACACAAAACACTACATCCTCTTCATTTTTGGGTGGAAAATACCATATAAAAGGCCCAAAGTCAAAATATACAATATTCAATCCTTCTCATGAGGGGCACCTGCTAAGGTCATGAATGAAAATAAATAATTGTTGTTATTCCTATCCAAAAACTAAACTACTACTATGGCTGCTCTAGTAAAAGATAATTTATATTATCCAATTTACAACTACCAATCCCTTACAAAAGAATGAAGATCAAAGTATATAAGCACAATGGTTTCATAAGGAAATGACACCTAAAATCTTGGCACTCTCACTCATGATGAGGTCATTACAACCAAATGGAGGAGATTCAGATCATGAGTGTAGACATTTATCAATATACTAGTTATGTTATAACCTCCCTACCTAATGATTTTGATGATGCTTAGAAAAATCATGATGGTGATGTGTGTCTCTCTTTGAACTACCTATATAATTCTCATTAGGAATGGGGGACAAACTCTTTCATCCAATGGAACTACTTGAAGATCTGATAGGAATAACTTTAATTTAGCCAAGCATTGTGATGCCATGTGAAAGGTTCACTTAATTCTTGTTAAAAATATATGTTGGGCCCCATTTCTAAATCCATTGACCAATCATGTGATCAAAATATCTGATAAAAAGGAGCCTACCTTGGATTAGCACTGTGATACCACTGGTAAGTTGACACTACTCTTAGGTAAGCTGAGCATTATTTTACAAAGAATGAGCATAGGGTCACCATGTGGAATGTCACCTCATTTTAATTATAACTACATAGTGGGCCCCACTTATTAATTTATCAACCAATGGTGTGGCTTTGCTTTATAAAATAATTCCTTTCTTTCTTGAGGAACACTGTGGTTACATGTGTCAAGATGACACTACTCCTAGGTGAGCCGAGAACCTTTTCATGAAGAATGAGTGTGGGGGTGCCATGTGGCACCACTTTAAAGAGTAAAAATTGATCTAAAATAAAGAAATGGAACCCAAGAAAGAGGATGCTAATACAAAACCCACCGAACTCACCAAGCCCATCTATGATAAAAAAAAACTAAGTATCTAAAAACTTTAAAATGTGGATTAGGATCCATAGGTTATTAATAAGTAAAATAATATAGATAAAGGTTTCATATAATATTTATTATATATAATTCTATACAAATCAATTAGATGGTTTTGCATGCTCTTTTACATCCACAATCTCTCAACATGAAGACAACCTACTTACTTTCTAGTATACCAATCATCATAAGTATAAAGATTTTTATTGAGTTACAGGTCTTGATTTGATGATAGGTTGTTGTTATGACATGTTTAATTCCTTTAAATTTAATATCAAACCTATTCTTATCATTTTAGGACTTAAATAGGCAAATCAAGAGTCATGTTCTTGTGACTCACCAAGGGACTATGTGGCCTACAAATGAGAGTTTGATATGATCTTATGTTTCAATCTAAATGACAAAACCAATATTTTATATTGGTTTTACATGGGATAAATAGATAAAATATATCTTAAAATTAGTTATATTAATTTCATCATCTTAGCTCATCACCAATACATCAAGGTAAACTGACTAACAGTCTAGGCTTGAAGCTAGTTGGAACCATGCCTACATAGAAGTAAGATAAAGTTGTGATGAGTGTTAAATTGGTAGTGCATATTGAGAAATATTACCTCATGAAAATTTGAGGTTTTAAATTCAGTGATAACATTGTCAACATGCACATGATAATAGAGCCTAAAAGTGACAAAAGTAAACCTATAGGTCTACAGACCTATACGTCTCATTTTCACTTTATAAACAATGAACTCTTGCTTGAAATGATGTTTAAAAGCTTAAGAGAGTATAAATACATGTCACTATTTTTTTTTTAAGTTTTAAAGTGTCAATAAAACTTGATGGAGTGATTTAAAACCCTAAGATGTTGTGATCTTAAACTCCAACATGTAGTCAAGGCATTCATTCATCACCTACAAGCATAATAGTAGTGTTGGTGTTTTTTAGACATTGAGCTAGTATGGAAAAGGTCTAAAAATATATATGTGAAAATTAGAGAGGAATTAAGGTATATTATACTAATTCTATAGCTCATAATTATTTCATATATCAATCAAGTGCATAGGAGAAGTAGTGACATTGAACATTGTTTGTTATAGGTAGAGCATACTAAATAAAATACATGGTAAAAATATATGCTAATAGGTTTGTAGAAAGGGTTAGCTATGAATTTTTTTTAATTATTCTCAAATGTGTATCAAAGTGCCTATTATATACTTGAATAAGTAAATGATCTAAATCTTCATATGTAAAATACTATCAATCAAGTCACTACCTACAACCAAGCCCAATAAACCTATAGTTAGATGTAAGAATTAAAGTGTATGATTGTGGAAAATGAGGTATTGGTAAGTATCAATATAATACAATAATATCTCAATTTTGTAATGAATATCTATTTAAAATCTTGAGTGATTTATAGAGATCACAAACTCTAGGTATGTAGTAAACACATCAAATGGTAGCATATATGTTTGCTTGAGTTCAAATTGGTTTCAAACATGAGAAAAGGGGTAAGTGTAGAAATTAAATCTAAAGGAGAAAAAAATATCTATTTTGTTAAATCTAACCTATCATAGTACTCTCATACAAAGACTAACTTATTGAGAAATCAAGGAATCTAAACATACCTATAGTCAGACCTACCAAAAGGTCGAACTTACTTTCAAATGTCCTATAATAAGGTACAGTGTTTTGATTTGGTGTTTAAATTATATTCATAAATTTTAGGAAAAAAAAATATGAGTTTTGATTCAGAGGATGAAGGTAGTTTCAAGTTTGAGAACTCATTTAAGTACCTAACATACCTAAAATGTCATACATACCTATATAAGATCATAAACTAAGAATCATATGATAGAGAAAATTGAGGTATGAAAGATAAGATAAATGTTAATATGGTTTGTAAAATACATGAGTGGAAATAATTTTATAGTTTATAAGATATTATGATAACTCATCTAAGATTATCAAACTTGACTAAGCACTCACTAATGATAAAGGTCTGTGTATGTAACATTGTGACAAGAGTTTGAGTAAGATGGAGATATAAAAGGTTTTTAAGATTTATGAATACTTAAATATGAGATTCATAAGGTTTATATTCTCTAATTTGTAAATAAAAATGGAGATTTTGGGCCATAAGTACCTACAACACAATGGTGACTATTCAGTTCTACATACTCTTGATGAGATATGTCTTTTAGTTTGAAAGACAAAAGTCTATGAAGGCATCTTCAGGAGTGAAAGTAATTATTATATTGAATACTATATTTTAAAAAATACTAATGAGTAACATGATAATCCAAGGCAATGAAAATCTTAAGAAAGACTATTTAGGTAGTTCTATGTGATGGATGATGAAAAATCTACACAAACCTAAAGGCATGTCTTGAGAAGACATACGAGAGAGAGAAGGGATGCTTGTGAGGATGTAGATTCTCATAGCAGATAATAAATATAAAATAATACCAATTAGGCTCTCAAACATAGTATAAAATGTAATTGAATTTCTTGTTGACATTCTTAAATTCTAGATTCTATATGTAGTCAAGACCTTAAATGACCACCTATAATTTTGCTTGGATACCTCAAGTTGTTTTCAATATTGTCAAGAATGATTTAGTATGAATAGAGTAAGTAATTTATATTCAATATATTTTAAATTTTTTATATATTTGGAAGTATGTACAAGCTTTGGAAGACTAATGGGTTATTAGAGATCCTTTCTAGGCCTTAACAATCAACAAGACACTTAATAGCCTTTTATATCATGTGAGGAGTTTGATTAAAATGAATAAAAATAAAATTTGAGTGTAGATAACCTACATTGATAATATTAATTTTAGGATAAAATAAACCTTAAGTTTGGTTCAAAGAGAATGTTGAAACCCTACATTTAACTACTGTCAAAATGTTATATATAGGCCTGCTCATGTTTTAGATCATTGGTGTATGTTTTGATTAGAATATGATAATTTTGAGAGCATGAAAAATAAATGAAAGTGATTTATACCTTAATGGAAACTTTTATGAACTTTTTAATCCCTTTAGCATGGAGGAAAAGGTCTAATATAGTCATCTAGGGTTATTTGTAATGGTTAGCTTGAGAACCCTGTGTATCAACCAATGAGTGTTGCAGAGGTTTTAGAGGGGAGAATTGGAATGGAATACAAATTTAAAACATGTTATTAGGTATTTAATATATAAAAAATCCATATGCAACTCAAACCAAGTGTCAAAACATCACTTTTAGGCCTAGTTTCTCCCTTAACATCATAAAATGCATATTCATCCACATGAAAAGCTCAAACTTTTGCTTATATCTCTCACAAGGAGTTTAATGGTATCCAAATATATTAAGGGTGGTTATAAATTTCTATTCATTTAAAAATTTAGTCATTATTTCTCAAGCTAATGCCCTATACTTTATGAATCATTGTTAAGATGATGAGGCACTCATAGGATGCCTAGAAGACCAGTTTTAACTAGTCAAGAGAGATTGGTCCCCAAATAACATTAAATGATCTAAAATATTCTTAAAAAATCCTTAAAATTTTTATATACTCTGATTATATTCTTACCATGAAATTTTTATTTTTTGCACCTGTATGGATGCATTAAAAATGCACTTCTATGAGTATTTGGGATCTAAATAGGGTATAAAAGATCACAAATAGTTTAAAATTATTTGAGATGATGTATTGGGTTTAAATATAATTTAAAATTAAAAATATCCATTTAATACACCTTGAAATTTTTATAATAAACTTTATTTTTTAAGGTAGTCCAAAACAGGCTTGAAAAAGGGCTAGTGTTTTGGCCATTTCTTGGTTTGCCTAATTACACAAGGTTTCAGAAGCCAAAAATTGGCATGGAGAATTTTTATATAATTTTTTAATTGAATAAAATAATTCCTATAATTTTCACACATTTTGTAGGAAATTTGAGCAAAAACTTACTTTCTAGGTAAGGAGGCCTAATTAGGCTTAATTGGAGAGAGAAAATGGGTTAAAAAGTGTACTTCCACTCAAAGTTAGGTCCTAAAACTTGGAATGGAGTTATAGTGGAATACTGGGTCTTAAAATATGGCTTTATTTCTCCAATATTATCCATAAATTTTTCCACACAAGGAGGTTTACCTATTTTGAAGGCTACAAAGAGTTGAGAGAAAAGAGAGGTAAATGTGCAAAATCATATCTCTTGAACTATTTCATAGCTCCAAGTGTCTTGTTTCAATTTTAGTATCATGTTTAGAATCCATCCAAGGAATATAATTTATTTCATAAAATAAAAATCAAGTTGTATACCTTCTACATCTCATTTAAATAGGAGGAGTTCAAGTTATTAAACCTCCATGTCAATACAATAGAATTATTCAAGGTTTCTTATCACATTCTATGCCACTTTGAGGGAAATAAAAAGTAAATAGGTTGGTTTCAATAAACATTAAAATGATTTAAAGGGTCTCAATAACCTTGAAAAGACATGTTCCTCTCTTATGCCAAGTGAAAGAGACAAAGTCAAATGAGCTTCAAATACTCTTCTAACAACCCAAGTAAGGTGGAGACACCTCATTAATGGATGAGGATAAGTATTAAATGGAGGAATTTATAAACACTTGAATACCTATTTTCATGTATGAAGACATATTAATCAAGGAGGACATGTAAGCAAGGATATAGGCACATGAATGGTTCAAATCACAAGAAATATGCATAAAACTTCTTAAAGCATTCCAAACCAACTCATATCTACCTCTACACCATTTTACAATATGAAAAAGAGAGTCAAGAATGTACTAAATAGGAGTTTAAGGAGGACTAGGTGGATGATTCATCACTAAATTTTATTCTTTTGTCTCTCTATCTCCTTTATAATTTTCTCTTTAAGTATTCCTATTTTTAGAATTTGTAATCATCCTTAACCTAAGTTGTGACAGAACCGTACTCAGAAAAACACTTGTACTTGGCTCTTTGTAATGAATAATATTGAATTTTTTACTCCTTAATGCTTTTGACTAGTGTATGCTTATGGTTTGTATATGAGTGTCATTGATAGTGAAAGATTCCTAAAATTTTCCCTCTCTTATGTACCTATTTATAAGTGGTTAATTAACCTTATAGGTTACATAGTGTGATTGAATAGATTTTTATGTTTGGTAAGTGTAATGTTTATTTATTAACCTTGAAAGACATATTCATCAACTACCTTATATCATGCATCAAGCTAAGCCTCTATGTGAAACATTGATGTTTGGAGAACCTTTACTTGGGAAGTACAATTAGGTTCATGCCATAATTTATCTTAGTGAATATTAGACAAATGAATGATGAATTTTTGTGTATCATCCCCTAAATTATATTTTCCTTCATGTTATCTTCCTCTCTTTTTCCTTGCAAGTTAGTAGCATATTGTATTAGAAAGCCTAACTGATATATCAAGGGGAGTTAGCCCTATAAATATAGAGATTGAATCCACCTATTAGGCCACCAAAATCCTAGGATTTATCCATGTTGATTCAAAATTTTAAGGATTGGACAAAATTCATAATGGTGTAGGTTTGAGTAGATAACAATAACCGCTCATAGATCCAAATTTTGGTAGAAGTTTCTTCTATTCTTTTAGCAAGCTACTTGCAAGTTAGCAAGAGTAATTTTAAAATGATTGATTCATGAAGTATAAGAATATTTTGTTTGAATATTATTATTATAATATAAGGGCCCATATTACATAAATATTCCATGCATTGGTTTCAGGTTACATGGACTTAAATTTAGGAACAATTGTTAAGGAAAGATGCTCTTAAACCCTAATAACTTTGTTTTAGGAGACATGATTTCATTTATGAGTTATTTTTTGAAAATTAAAACATTTATTAGATATTATATGGAATAAATAACCTTCCTACACATTCCTCAATCAAAATTTCAATACAAATAATGTATAAAGGTAAAGGTACATGTTGTAGGGTTTTATGCATCAAAAGAGCCAATCAAAAAAGTCATTTTTTTAGAAATTGAAATGATTATTTAAATATATATATAATGGTTTTAATGATTATAGTATATATTAAATGTACTAATTAAAAAATAATTAGTTATTTAATCCTCATAAAAATCATTAAAACACTAAAACTTAGACCTACAGGCATTTAGAAATGAGCTTATGCAAGCTAGGAAACACTAAAATGTGAATATTCTGAGTTTTAATAAATGAAATATATTAAAATTTTACATGGAGGTATATTTTTATGTATTTTATTTTTTTAAATTTTTTTCATATCCTTATTATATATGAGGAGATATAAAATAGTAAAATGTAGGTTTGCATTATGAAGGAAATCAAGGTTTTGACTATTTTTTCTTATAAATAGAGTTACAAATGAGTGTTTCAGATATTTCCAAAGGAAAAAAAATGAATTTTTAGGATTTATAATTAATTTCATGGTCTAAATAAATTATTAATAAATTAAAACCAATTCAAAATAGGCTCATATCAAATAACAACATCTCTAGGTCACCCCATAGGCAACAAGCAAGCACTTTTTTATGAATTTTTGTTTGAAAGTTTAGTAAATAATTTTAAATGTTTTAAAAAATTTATAGGTATTAATTGTTTATAATTATATAATTATCATATTATGTGTGTTTTTTGGGTCTTATAACTCATTTTATACCCCCCAATCAAAATTAAGGTTTGTTGAGGCCTAGAGAGCGCAAGAGAGCATGCTTTAAAGTTTTATATGGAGTTTGGAGATAAATTTTTTTTTGAAGGTATATGACACCATGGTGATTATTTTAAAATAATATTTAGGCTCATTATTTATTCAAATAATTAAAATTAATCAAATTATAGGTTCTCACTATGCATTCAAGAAGCTCACCAAAAAGAAGATGTACACTTCTAAGAAGGATCAATCTGGAGAGTTATGATCGTCATCATAAAATATAATTTAATATTGGATAATTAATGTATTTTAAAAATATAAACATCTAATATATCTCCTTATATTCCACCTTAGAGGAATAATACAATTAAAATCTCAATCAATGAATTAAAACCTTCAACAACCTTGCCTAGTCAAACACATGTTCTCTTTGCTATTTGGAGATCAAGAATATTTTAAGTGTTTGTTTTAAAAAATATAATAAATGTTTTAATAATATTTAAAAAGCATCATCATGAAATATATCTCTCCTAATACACCCCATTGGAGCTAATTTTATAAAAATTCAATTCAAACTACAAGATGATTCAAGAAGATTTTA
Source organism: Torreya grandis (assembly GCA_037957365.1). NCBI lineage: Eukaryota > Viridiplantae > Streptophyta > Pinopsida > Cupressales > Taxaceae > Torreya > Torreya grandis. The sequence continues at coordinate 343,197 of JARHVA010005248.1, read as the reverse complement.
ATCAACCCTAGAAAGGTGGAGGTCAAACATGCAAGAATGGAGGAGTTAAATTAAATAAATGATCAAGTAAATAAACCTTATTTTCATGGATGATACTCCTTAAACAATAATCATGCAATCTCTCTCCTATTATGCCACCTTGGAGTAATTTGAGGAGGTTGATAAAGTCAAACATACATGCAAGATAAAAGTAAGATAACTGAAGTCAAACTTGAAGATGTAAGTAAGATAACTAAGGTCACTCACTATATAGATGAAGAGTCTTGAGGATATTTAATAATTTGTTAAAAATTATTTAATTGAAGATCAAAAGGATTTAAGTAAAGATGATCAAGATATCTTCAATATTAAAGACCATTAATGCATGCATGAGAACTTTTAACTTTTCAAAACATTCAAACAAGATCATATCACTATCCTATGCCATTTTACAAGAATATGAAGTTTAAACTCTTGATGTACTACATAGGTTTTTGGATTTTAGAATTTATTTGAAGCTAGAGTGAAGTTGAGTTAGCATGATGACTCATCCCTCGTTTGGGGTTATTTTTTCCTCTACCATTCCTTACTTTTCTATATGAATATTCATTTTTGAGAGATAAATGGGAGATTATGATTCTGGATATATGAAAAATATACAAAAATCTATAATACATCACATTTATAGAAATAAGAATCCAATTTTTTTTCCATTTTTAGGCTATTCATGAAGTGTGTGTCTCATGTGCATTGATGTTAATTAGTGAATGATTGTTTTTATTATGTTTATGTCTAAAATTTTCACTTTTATGTATCAAATAATAATTATTACATGTCATATCATGTTTTTAATTCTTATTTCTACCTAATATGGAAGTGAATTTAACCAATATTCATTCCTTCATAACTACTATGAATGTTTCTCAAGACCTCTATATGAAATACTGATGTAAGAGTCATTATATGAAGAAGAAGTGAATGTGTGAAAGTTATTTAGATTCAAAAGTGTGTAAAGTATAGGAATAATTTACATTCATATTGGTGCATCACCACAAACTTTTAGTTTTTATATCCAATTTTAGTTTGTGTACTAATGGTTTTACACTTTTCCTAGTCAAGAAATCATCAAATTAGAGAGTTTAGAGAGAAGTAAGTTAGTGTAACAAAAGTAAAAAACAATTCATATAGAGATTATCTATATTATAAGGGCACCCATAGCTTTAATTTTTCCATTATCTTAATATAAGTGAGAATAATCACACATTCTTACAAGGGTACACTTCTAATTGATAACAAGTTTTGGCATGCTTGGTGGGACATAAATTAGAGTTGAAAAAAGACATTTATAGTAAAAAATTACCAATTTCATGCCTAAGGTAACTATAAGGTCTAGAAATAGAGGTATACCATTTGATTTTTTTGAATTATCTAATCATTCAAATAGAAGAATAAGGTTTTTTATACAAATTCCATATCCTTCAAAGTTATTTTAGTCACTAAATCAACATATTATGTAAACCACTTCAATTTAAAATCCCATTATCAACATGGATATCCCAATTAACCAATTGTTTATTCCTATAAATGATGGAATCCTTATCAATGTATCCCAATATGATGATATCCTAGCCTCAACCCTCAAAATCCTATCATATTTCATAGGTGAAGATCAAACTACACCCATAAAGCATATCAAAGATGTGGACAACTTGTGTCCATTGCACCATATTACACAAGATAATGTTTCCATCCATTTAATTATTTCATCTTTCAAGTTGAAGGAACTGAAATGGTATAGGAACCTTTCCTTGAACTTCATTTCCACTTGAGATGATTTAGGTGGAGTATTCTATAGACAATTTGAAGACAAATCAGATCATCTATCCTTTGTTGATTAACTCACTACTATCAAGATAACATCACATGAATTTATGAATGATTTCATTCTTAATTTTATAAAAAGGAACTATAATACCTCCCATGATAAGGCCATCTCCTAATTATTCTTTCCTATACTTTTTGAGAGCCTTCAATTTTGATATTTTAACTATAATTCAGTCTATGGGTGTTAGGACACTCCTAGATGCCTTGACATTACCATTAGAGCTAAAAATAGTCTAATTAAAGCTAGTAAACTTGGAGCTATGCCTCCAATACCATTTTTTCTAGAAAAAATTCTTATTCCACCTCCTCAAACTCCATCAATGACCCAAATTTCAACACCTCAAAGTCAAATTCAAGTTCCTCATAATCAATCTAGTGAGCTTGGTGAACTAAAAGGTATGATATAATATTTTGGTAATGAAATATTTCATATGAAGAGGAAACAATATCAATCTAATAGGCCATATAAATCACAAAATCATCCCACATATCAGACATATAAATATCAAAGACATCCCTAATAAGGCTTTAGAGGTAATAGGCCTCCATACCAAGCTCAAAGAGTCATTTCAGTAGCCAAACCATACACTACAATTGACTCCAACGCTCCTTCACAACCAAGGCCCTTGTACCAATACAAAATAATTTGATGCAAGATTCAATTTGGCAACCTTATAACATAAATGATGTTCAAAATCAATCTCTAGTAGTATAAAATATGACAATTCCTCAAATGAAAAAAGATTAAGCCTTTATTCAATGATGCCAAAACAATGAAGCTATGATGAAACAAGGAGAATTTAATCATGGAAAATTACAATTGGATGCAATCATGGTGAATTGGCAAGTTGATGATCATGTGGTAGTAAATCATATTAGTGAGCGTAGTAAATCGAACAAATTTTTTGCATCCATTATAATAACCAAGAGAAGGGATATGGATGAAACATAAATGTAAGTTATGCTTAAAATGTTACTAATGTGGTTCCTAATATTACTAATTATAAAATTGATACCCCTTTAGTTTAAAAAAATTAACATGTTGAAGCAAGTAAGGTTCACCAAGTGACTCAAGTACAAGAGTGTCCTATAGCTCCAAAGGTGAAACCAAATATTATTTGATGCAAGATTCAAGTTGGCAACCTTCTAACATAAATGATGTTCAAAATCAATCTCTAGTAGTATAAAATATGACAATTCCTCAAATGAAAAAAGATTAAGCCTTTATTCAATGATGACAAAACAATGAAGCTATGATGAAACAAGGAGAATTTAATCATGGAAAATTACAATTGGATGCAATCATGGTGAATTGGCAAGTTGATGTTCATGTGGTAGTAAATCAGATTAGTGAGCGTAGTAAATCAAACAAATTTTTTGCATCCATTATAATAACCAAGAGAATGGATATGGATGAAAAATAAATGTAAGTTATGCTTAAAATGTTACTAATGTGGTTCCTAAAATTACTAATTATCAAATTGATACCCCTTTAGTTTAAAAAAAATAACATGTTGAAGCAAGTAAGGTTCAACAAGTGACTCAAGTACAAGAGTGTCCTATTGCTCCAAAGGTGAAACCAAATATTGGATGCTCCTCCTTAAAAATAGTAGATAATATGAAGAAATAAAATATTATAATGAACATTTAGGATTTATTGGCCATCCCATGACGAAAATATACCCTTATCCATGATTATTTAGGCCTTAACTTGTCTAAAAAACCAATAGAGAAGGAAAGTGTGGTTTTAATAAATTTAAATAAAAAATAAAAGTAATAAATATATCATGTATATAAAGAGGTAAAGGAAAAAAATATGATGAAAAACCAAGTAATACACCTCCTTTCTATATTTACTTTATTTTTGATAGCACACTAGTTTATAATTACATGGTTGATAGTGGAGAAAGTAGCACAATAAGGCCAAAATAGATTACATATAAATTGGGTCTAATGTACGAGCCAAACACTAAATATTTTTTTAAACTTGATTTATTTATAACCAAAATAATTTTTATAATCAAGAATCTAAAATCAACACTTCATGCATGCCCAAATGTGATCATTCAGAAAGATGTGGCGGTGGTCTATCTTCCTCCATACTTTGCTATGTGTATATCACATTACTTCAATTCAAAGATAGGTGGGTATATTTAGGCTTATTATAAATACCTCATGTTAATAAAAAGGTATATAAAAAAATTTAAAATTTATTCATATCCTTTTGCTCATTTTCATCTAGAACCATACATGCCTAGTATTGCTAATACTAATTATGTCATCTTAGATGAAGTAAAGCAAACGAGTGAAACTAAAATGAACTCATATATTGATGGAATACTTTATTTATTTATTGATGAATGGGATAATAATATTCATGATCATGATCCATATAAGATTATAAAGGAAAAAGGACTTGTATTTTATTATTTACATGAGCATGGTATACAAATTCTAGCTCTATATAAAGAAGGTAAGCTAAATGATGCCTTATGGCAACTATATTTTCATGGATAATGGAATAAACATGGTCTATGGGTTAGTATTATTATAATTTCACCCTTAAAATATAGTTATTGTGATTCTATAAAATTTTTCTTTTGGATGCTCTAAAAATGTAGTTGAACATGAGTCCTTAGTTCATGGTTAGTAATGGGTTAGAAAGATGGGAGCTAACCTCTTACAAGAATTTGGAGATAGTGAAATTGTGGTACATCAAATAAGATGGCTGAATGTGTGTAAAAATCCAGTGTTAAAATCATAAAAACATAGGGTATGGGATCTTCTATAATATTTTGATGCATTTCACATATATTTAGTGCCTAAAGACAGAAATAAGCATGTAGATAGATTAACTACAATAGGAGCCTAGTTTGACATTTTAGATGATGTAAATAATGATAAAACTAAACCATACATAAATACTTTAGTAATATAATATATTATTAATAAAATAAATTAATTTTAAAGTCTTTAAAGATGATGATCAAGTTGTTTATTTCCTACAAGAAGAATCTGAATTCTCTTCTAAAAATCAATCAAAACTTTTATAGTAGTATAGTGATCAAATAGTTTATCTCAACTCTAACAATTTACCTAAGGGTATTGTCACACTTGGGATTATTTAAGGTATGGAATAAGTGGAAATAATGGAGAAATATTTTTTATCTACAAAAGAAGAACATTATGCAAGAATTGACATAGCCAATAGAAAATCTCTCAAGCCTGGCAAAGTATGCTTTTAATCTCAAAAAAAATATTTGTTTATTTATGTAAAGATTTTGATGATGTGTTTTCATGGTAATATATTTATTTAATTTTTTTTAATTATATATTGTCTCAAAAAACCATTAAACTAGAGGAAGATACACAAACAATGACGCAAAGACAAAGGCCAATCAACCCAAAGTTGGAACCTTTGATGAGAACATAGCTTCACAAGTTGATTGAATAGGATATCATCTTTCTCATAAATCATTAAAAATGGGTGGATAACCTTGTTATTTTGAGGAATAATTATGGATAAATCAGATTATGTGACTTGAATAAGGCTTCACTCAAAGACCATTATCCCTTGCCATCAATGGAATAAATACCATAGTTAGTGGTTGGTTCAGAAAGGTTTTCATTTGTATATGGTTATAGTGGATATAACCAAATACTTGTAAATGAATTATAATAGTTTAAAATAACATTCACCACTAAGTGAGACACCTTTTCATACTAAAAAATTCCATTTGGGTTATCCAATGTAGGATCAAAATTTTAAATGACCATGTATATGGCCTTTCAAGGTTTGAGTAATAAGTTTGTTTGTGTGTATTTGGATGATGTTATAGTTTTTTCAAATGAATAAAAGTGATCACATGATTCATATTAGAGATTTATTTGAGATATGTAGATAATATGGGGTGTCACATTACCCCAACAAGTGTGTGTTTTTTATGTATGAATGTAAACACCTTGGTCATGTTTCTATGCATGGTTTGAGTATTGATCCAAAAAGAATAGACTATATTCTTGAATTTTCCTTGCCTAATCATAATAAAGTATTTCAAAATTTCCTTGACAAAATCAACTTTATAAAAAGGTATATATATATATATATATATATATATATATATATATATATATATATATATATATATATATATATATATATATATATCTGATTTTACAAGTTTTTCAAGCCTATTACATCCATGACCAAGAAAAATTAGAATTTTACTTAGACTAAGGAAGGTATGAAAAGTTTTGAATAAATAAAGCAAGCCATTGCTAGTAATATCACTCTCATCAATCCTAATTTTTCCAAGGATTTTGTGTTGTATGCATATGCTGATGTTGATACAATTTTAAGAATATTGACACAACAAAATAAACAATGTTTGGAGTAGCCAATAACATTTTTTAGTCAAGGCTTGCAAGAGTATGACATGAGGTACACATTTGTTGAGAAACTTGTGTTTTCCATAATTAGATGTATTAAAATATTTAGGCACATACTATCTAACAACAAGATCCATATGATGGTTTATCATCCTAGCATCAAATATTTATTTTTAAATAAGGACACGTGAAAAAAGAGTAGTATGGATAACAAGGGTAATGGAATATGACATGGAAATAAAGGTAACCAAGATGATTAGATGTAAAGGGTAATGTGAGCATTTGTCTCAAGACTTGTAGAAAAGTAAAAAGGTAGTTTTGGTATTGAATGATGAAGATATTACAACTAATCATACACCTTTAACAAGACAGTTTCAATATATGCTAAGCTATCTTTAAAGTGGTATGAATTCTTCAAATTTAAGTGGTTAGAAGAGAAGGTAATTTAGGTTGTAATCTATTCTTTATTTGGTTGATGATGGTGTGATATTCAAAAAGGATGTTTATGGCATGTTGTTGAGATGCATAGAGCCAAGTCAAGTTAAAATATTACATAAATAATTTCATGATGGGCAAGGTAGAGGCCACTTTTTATCAAGGAAAACAAACCTAAAAATCATGAGGGGTGGATATTAGTGGCCAAAAATTTTCAAAAATTGTCATGTTTGGGTAAGAAAGTGTAAAAAGTGTGCATTATTTGTAGGAAAGGAAAATTTGGATGCCTTACATCTTCAACCTATTTTAGTAGACCAACCATTTATCCCATGGGGTTTCCACTTCATTGGTATCATCAATCCACATTATATCCTAGGCCACAATTGGATTCTTACAGCCATAAATTACTTTAGTACATGGATAGAAGTAGTGGCTTTGAAAGAAGCAAATGAATATAGTGTCTTGGACTTCTATGAATGTTTACTCATAAGGTTTGGTGTTCCTTCCACTATAATTTCAAATAATTCTATGGCATTTGTATGGGATAAAATAAGTCAATAGAATATATAAAATGGTGTGTATCTCAACACTTATTCTAATTATTATCTGCAAGGAAATGGCCTTGATGAGTCTACAAATAAAAACTTGTTAAAGATCATTAGGAAAACCATTGAATAAAATCAAAGGATGTGGTATTTGAAGTTAAAAACAACTTTATGGGCTGATATGATGATCATCTTCAAGAGGTCCATTAACAATTCATCTTACAAGCTAGTGTACGAGAGAAAAATTCTATTGTCAATCTCAATTGAGTTCCTTGCTTTGGAGTTAATGCATCATCTAGAATTATTGGAGAGTGAGCCTATGGAAATGAGATATGCTAAACTTATGGAGTTAGAAGAAATTATAAATCAATCCATGTTAATTATGGAGATGCATCAAGTATAATTAAATAAAACATATGATAGAAGATAATCTTCAAGGATATTTCAGGAAGGTGACTTGGTTCTTAAATGGGATGAGGATAGGACCAAACCATGAAGACACACAAAGTTTGGCTCACTTTGAAGTGGTCCTTAAATGATATTAGGTTAAAAGCCATGTAATGCCTTCCAACTAGCCAAGATGGATGGTGAATATCTCTCAATCCTAGTAAATTAGGTTCATATTAAGCATTATTATTAAATATAGGTTCTTATTTGTATATAGTATTTTTATTTTTCCCTTTTCTCTAAGTACTATCTTGCATATTTTTCAGTTGGTAGTTGTTTTAGTTTTTAATTCTCTAAGTACTTATGCACAGGTATTGTTATTACTTGAGGTCATTTTTAGTTTAAGATTTGATTATGTTTTCATAACTCTGTATACCAATGTATAAGGTTACCAGTATTGAGTATTTACTAGGAAAACATCCCAACAAGGTCACCAAGAATGTTGACAAATGTTATCACCTTTGGTAAGGTTACTTATGTGTAGGTTTTTAAGAAGACTACATTCATGTATTTAAGATTTAAAAATGTATCTAAAACATAATACATCATTCATAAAGATTAAACCATGCTCAATATTTTCACACAAGTCCAAATTTTGGAAAAAGTATCTTTTATTCCTTTAGTAAGCTAGTTGCAAGCTAGTAAAGGCAATTTTAAAATGCTAAATTCATGAAGGATAAGAATAGTTGGATAAAATGGTCTTATGATATTATATGGGAATATATTATCTCAATATTACATAAATTTTTTTTAGGTTATATGGTATTAAATTTATAAATAATTGTTAAGAGGGAAAGGTGCTCTAAAATCCTTTTTAAACCCTAATAGCTCGATTGTAGGAGATGTGATTGCATTTTTGAGTTATTTGTTATAATTTAAAAGTTGTGTGAAATATTATGGGGTATAAATAACCTTAATACATATTCCTAAATAAAAATTTCAATGTAAATAATGGATAAAGGTAAAGTTATAGGTTGCAGGGTTTCATGCATACAAGAGAGACAATCATAAAAGGCATTTTTGAGAGGTTTACAAGATTATTTGACTATATATAATGGTTGGAATGATTATAATAGATATTTAAGGTCATAATTAAAAATATTATGTATTTATACCTCATAAAACTAAATTAAATGCTAAAACTTAGACATTTAATCCATTCAACAATGAGATTATGCAAGCTAGGAAACACTAAGAAATGCATATTTTGAGTTTTACAAAATGAAATATTTTTAAATTTGACATGGAGGTATTTTTTGATTTATTTTAATTTTTAAAATTAGTTTCATTTCTATATTATATCTAAGGAGAGAGATAATGCCAAAACATAGGTCTACACCATAAAGGAAATCAGGGTTTTAACTAATTTTTCTCACAAATGAAGTTAGAAATGAGTGTTTCAGATATTTCAAAGGGAAAAAATAATTTTATAGTATTTATAATTATTTTAAATATATGAATACATTATTATAAAATTAAAATTAATTTAAATTAGGATCAGATCAAATAAAAACATCTCTAGGTCACCCTACGAGCAACAACCAGATATTTTTTTGTGAATTTTTGTTTGAGAGTTTAGTAAATCAGGGGTTCTTGACGCCTAAAGAGAACATGAGAGCATTTTTTGAATTTTTATATGAAACGTGGAGCTAAAAAACTAATTGAAGGTCTGTGACACCTTGGTTATGATTTTACAATAATATTTAGATTCATTACATATTCAAATAATTTAAATTCATCAAATTATATGTTTTTACTATGCATTAATAAATCTTGCCAAAATGGAGTTGTACACTTCCAAGAAAGATTATTATGGAGAGTTATGATTGTCATCATCAAATAAACTTTCATAATGGATAATTCATAGATTTTAAACAAAATTAACATCCAGTCTCTCTCATTATATGCTACCTTGTATGAATAATATATTTAAAATATTAATTAATTCATTAAAACCTTCAACAACCTTGCCTACTCAAACACATGTTCTCTTTGCTATTTAGAGATCAAGAAGAGTTTAAGTGTTTTTTATAAAAAAATGGACTCAAGGTGGAAGAAGAGTTCAAAAACATCATCATGCAATATATATCTCCTAATATGCCCCATTAGATATAATTTTATAAAAAGTCAAGTCAAACTACAAGATGATTCAAGAAGCCTTCAATCAGCCCAAGGAAGGTGGAAGTCAAACCTGAAAGAATGGAGGAGCTAATTTAAATAATTTATCAATTCAATCAAACCTATTTTCATGGAGGATACTTCTTAAATAATAAACATATAATCTCTCTCCTACTACACCACCTTGGATTAATTTGAAAAGCTTGAGAAATTCAAACATGCATGCAAGATGAAATTAAGATAGCTGAAGTCAAACTCTAAGATGTAAGTAAGATAACTAAATTCACTCACTAGATAGATGAAAAATCTTAAATATATTGAATAAGCTATTCAAAATGAGTTAAGTGAATATCAAAATGAGTTAAGTGAATATGATCAAGATCTCTATAATATTGAATATCATCAATGCATGAATAAGAACCTTTGACTTTTAAAAAAATCAAAACAAGATGCTCTCTCTCTCCTACACCATTTTCCAAGAAGAGGAAGTTTAAACTCTTTATGTACTACATATGTTTTTGGAGTTTGGAATTGAGTTGAATAAGAAGTAAAGTTAAGTTACCAAGATGACTCATCCCTAGTTTGGAGATTTTTGTCTCCTCTTTCCTTCATTATTTTTCTATATATATATATATATATATATATATATATATATATATATATATATTCATTTTTGAGATATCAATGGGAGATTATAATTTTTTCAATACATAAAATCTACCAAAATTTATACTACATCACTTTTAAAGTAATAAGAAGCTAATTTTTCCTTTATTTTTAGATTGTTTATGTAGTGTGTATCTCATTTGTATTGATGTTTCTTAGTGAATGATTATGTCTAAAATTTTCAATCTTATGCAATAAATCATAATTATTTTAGGTCATATCAAGTGTCTAAATATGATTTCTAGTTAATCTGGAAGTTAATTCAACCAATATTCATTCTTTCTAAGCTAATGTGATTTTTTTTCAAAACCTATATATGAAATACTGATGCAAGAGTCATTGTTTGAAGATGAAGTGAATGTGTGTAAGTTATTTATCTTATAAATTATTTCAATTATAAATATAATTAACATTCATATTGGTGCACTACCCCAAACTTTTAGTTTTCATATCCAATTTTCTTATTACTTTGTTTACCCGTTTTCTTAGTCAATAATTCACAAAATTAGAGAGTTTAAAGAGAAGAAGGTGAATATACAAAAAGGAACCAACCCTTAATTTAAATACTATCTCCAATATAAGGTTACCCACACCTTTAATAGTTTCTATTATATCAATAGGAGTGATAAAATGCATACATTCTTACAATGGTGTACTTTTGAGTGATAATTGAACCTTAAGGCTAAAATATGAAGTCACTCAAATTGGAAAGAAATAAAATGAAATGCATAGAGGATTATAAAATCCTTATACACTAAACCAATATTATTATTAGTTTAGTTCATCATCTAAACAATACTAGGCAAGCTCAATAAGAAAGATGACTAGTCTATTGAATATAAGAAAAACATTTGAGGTTTAATATAGAGACCCAATATGTTAAACCAAGATAAGAGAGATAAAAAAAGTTTAAAGCAAAAGTATAAACATAGAATTTAAGGAAAGGTCTTAAAATCCTCCTCTAATTGTAATATTCCCATTAGGATTTACTAGAATAATGTATGATTTTTTTTAAATTATATTTCATGTATTCTTTCATTAGATTACACCATGATAATATAATTAATGACCTTAGTATATATAGTAAGTATGTTAAGCATAAAGTAAACATGTAACTTCTATTAGTTATTGTTCACTAACATTGCATGAAATAAATCATAACTGCATATAGAAAGTAATTACTTATTTTTAGCCATGGCTTGTACAAAAATACAACCACCATTGTCAATGTATAATGAGTAATTACATAAATTTAAAATTGGAATAATGTTTTAACAATAAATAAAATATAAGATACAAGGCTCCATAGAGCATGAGTCTCATAAAATCTAGTATCTCTAATAATGTCAAGTGTAGTCTCAAAATAAATCCTATTATGGGGAGGGAGAGCATCATTCAAGTGTTTTTATGCACCAACCATGGACCATAGATCCTCTACACAATCCCCCAATTAGGTAATTTCCCTCCCTTCATGTATGGGTAGATAGTTAAAGAGTGACAATCCATAGAAAAAAGCAATTACCTTTGTGCTATAAGAGTTCTAATACATTATGTGTACCATAAGAAAATAAGTTTTAACATGATATCACACAAACATGTAAATCATACATATGAAATGACAATTTTTGACTAGACATTACTTTGGCCAAAGTTTTCAAATTGTTATTGATCTTCAAGATTAGTCAAATTCATACACACCACTTGATCACATTACCTTGATCTAGCATTGGTGATTCTAAGTAAGCTAGTGAAGTCTATCTCACTACTTAGTTAGTACCAACAATGTGAGATTTGGTTAATATAATGTGTAATAAAATAGATTCATACAAATTACTTATTATTATTAGGCATAAAACATGATAAATATTAAAATAATAAAAGTATATACATTTAGTCCATCAAATGTATGCAATGAATTTATTTATATTATTTATCACATAAATAATAAACATAAACAAGTAAAATTTATACCAACCAAATATAATATCTACTTATACTATGTGTTTCTAATTTATGTAAGTATATATAAATACAATACATCTATAACAAACAATAATATCATAGTGTTTTGTTTTTATGTACACACTACTCAATTACAAAACAACCAATCATAATATTTTCAAAGATCAAGTATCTCATTAAAAAAATAATAATATTTTATTTATACAATGTGTTATACTTTTAGGAGGTTGTATGCATATAATGATAGGTTTTTTGTCCCTCAAGAATCTATGACTTAATTTTTAATAGTCAATAAAACTATAAATATAGGCACACATCCTAATGCGGTAATATATGTTATATATTTATATGGGAACCTAAGTTATTATATAGATATATTTCATATATTTATGCACTTTGAATAATATGCACCACATAATTTTTATGTTCTAATACACAAATACTATTCTATCACACTAACAATAACTTCTATTTTTTATATAACTTCATGTGTTCCAAACAAACCTTTTAACTATTCATGAAATAGAAATCAAGACCTAGCATAAGATCCCAAAATTTATGAAACCCCTATTTTATTCACTTATTTTAATTTAAAAATCATAATACAATTATGATAAAACCCATACAAGGTCTACTACCCTATATACATTATTGTAAATTGTTGAAAATAGAGTTTTATGAACAATCAACCATATAGACATATATTTTGTCTTTATTCATTTATTAGAGGATTATAATAATTTTGATATTTTATAAGTATCTATAAAATCAAATCCACATGATATATAAATTCATTTTGAATTGTGTAACACACAACCTTTACACAATTCATAAAAGCATTTAAACTTCCTATGCTAAGTACACTATATTAACATAAGAGTCAAACCAAGTCCAAACCTGTCGACTTCTAAACATATTAAAAATTATTATGCATATACATACACAACTAATTCCCATACACAACTTGTACCTAATATATAAGCCATACATCTTGTATATATATGTATGTGAAAATCTAGTTATTCTATTTATCAATTCAACATTGTTAACCACTACATGTATATGCTATTAATTATCCAAATAGATTATATCAATCACCTCTCATAGTCCATACATATGTTTTCATGATTTTTAAAATAAAAGTGCACAATGTGTGTGTGTGTGTGTGTGTGTGTGTGTGTGTGTGTGTGTTGTGTGTGTGTGTGTGTGTGTGTGTGTGTGTGTGTGTGTTCATAGTTTTTAAGACAAATAACCTTAGTTCATTCATATATTCTCATGATTTTGATTAACAAATACACACAATCTTTTTTATATGTATATCAAATGCTAAATGAATTATATATATATATCAATTTGTTTATTCCTCAAATTACTCAGACTTCATGTTTATACCCATAATAATTCAAAATATGTATAGTCCTATGTATTACATATGTATGTATGTATATACTCAATATTTATAGATATTATAACTAAAAGTGTGTGTGTGTGTGTGTGTGTATTTAAAAATTGCAATTTCAAAACAAATATTAGTTTCATTTATATCAAAACCATCTACCCAGTGTTTTATATTTCTTAATCTAGGGAATTTTTCCATTAAAAAGAAATAAATACATTTAACCCTATCAAATTTACACATACACATAATTTATTTTCCTTTCCCTAAATATTTAGGGGTAGAGGTTTAGTTATGTGGATGCTTGAGCCATCCATAGGGCTAAAACTATATCAATATTAAAATGTAATTCGATTTTGAAAACCCTAAGAGATAATTTAAACACTCAAATTTTATTTTTTACACATAATAATTAAATAACATTACCAACCTTATAAAATCTTCCAAATTGAAATTGTATGAACTAGAAAATCCTTCTCTCCTTCACTCTTCTATCTCTCTTCTCCTTTTTGTTCCATGTCATTCTCTTCTCTAACTCCCCTCTTATCATTATTTTTATATCCATCTTTCCCATTCATTATTTCATGTAAATTTCAGTACAAATATTGTATTTCTCCATGCATAACTCAAATTATCCATCTAAAACTAAAACTAATCCTAGTTAACTCCCCATTGACTCAACAAAGAAAAACACTAATTTCTCTCAAACTTTCCCTAAATTCATTAATCATTATTTTAATATAGTAAATCCTTCATTATTTATATATGTTACATGGCCATGTTTCACCTCACAAAATTCTAGTATTAACATAATTATCAATGACAAATAACTCTTCGAACATTACCATGGTCTATGCATATGAACAATGACTAAGTTTAGTTCCTAGGATAGTCTTAGGATAATAATAATTTTTTTTAATAACTTGTAAAATATAATCAACCTCATGAATTTAAGTTAAAATGTTACTAATATAAATTTGATGATATTAATTTAAGTATAATGGTAAATTAGATAACTATTATACCACACATAATAGTATTATAACAACATACTCATTGTTATTATTTTTGGCATCCTAGGTTGCACCCTAGCTAATAAGGGGATTGTTCGGGTCCTCCTACTCAAATATAGTCCAACATGGGAATGAACCTATGATTTTGGTCACCTAATATTGGGTCAAACCTTTTGAGAAGGCTAGTTTCCTTTTGGGTCTATCACCTATACTAAACCTAAACTAGTCTCCTACTAGAAAAAGGGAGATAAATTGACAATAAACTATGAAATCATGTCAAAGGGGGGAGATGCACAAAATATTTTGATCCTTGTAATTTCACAAGACATACTATAGGATGAATTAAATATTTTTAAATTCCACTTAATTCACTCTTTAATCAACTTCACATAAGTATTTAACAACAAGGTATTGTTTAGCTATCAACCTAACATGGGAGGGTAGTTGTCCACTTTCACACTAACCAACAGACTATATATGCACTTATAATTACTTGTGAGAACTACCAAAACACTACATGAAGGTAATAAAACTTAGATAAAGTCAAGGAAAATATACATTCACTTAACCACATCAATGAATTCATAAGACACACTTCAACCCAATTTTAAAAATAGAGGAATTCAATCTCTTATTACATCAAACAGATGTTACAGTACAAATCTTGGTAGAGTCTATTCATGCCAAATAGCAGGATCCTTTTCAAGGCTTAAAATCCTATATTTATAGCATAATTGGATGAGAGAAATGGGGATCATGTCTAGAAGGATGGAGAAGGTATCATACTGACTAGGATTTCTAATCATTCTAACATTGATGCCATTAGAAAATATCATAATGCCTAAGATTACTTTTGGAAGGCAGCCATAAAAATCATATAAGTCTCTTTAAATATATTTTTGGCTTGAATTTATGTTCCTAATGAATATAATGATAGGATCAAGTCATTTGAAATATTAATTTTGGCATTGAAGTAGTTACAATAGCTAGATCAATCTATTATGATCTTATTCTAACATGGATTACTCCTTACTGGTTCATCTTTTACATGTAAGAATGGTTAAAAGGGTCATAATCATATTACTAGATTTTGTGATGAACCCATAAAAACTGATGTGTTTGCCTTAGTCACATCCATTTTTAAATATTTGCTCTAGTTTGACCTCAAATATATTTAGCCTTTATTTAAAATTTGGAGGCTTCAAATTTTTATATTAGCCCTCAATCTTGAATCGGGTTTGTGAAAATGTGCCACTTAGTAGTTATTTATTTGTTTTCAAGATTATGATGACTTGTTGACCCCTCACTCACTATCGATATGTTTGGTATAATGGATCTTGTATCATATATTTGTTTGATAATTATTGTGGTCATGATAGTTGGAAATTACATGTTTATTCCTAGGATTTGTTGACCTTTTGACCCCCCACTCATCATTGATCTTGGATCATATCATTAAATTCATACCATAGATCTATTTGGGATCACTAATCTTGTTAGTTTCCATGTGCCATTAGATATTCATATGGTTACCCAATATCTTACCACTTATCAACTACACATTCAACCTAAAGAAATGTTGACTTTTTGACTACATGCTCATCATTGATCTTTGATGTATGATTTAATGCATTTAATTAGATCCTCAAGACCCACTAAAATCAATGATTACATGCTCACCATTAGATATTGACTCAAGATTCCATGATTTGGATACTTATCAGTTGTGCATTCATCCTTGGAATATTTGGATTTAAATGTCTATTTCTTGAGGCTTGAGCTTCATGTTTGCATGCATGGTTTCATTCTATTGTATTAAATTTAATGATTTATATCTTAATATATCAAGCTCATCAAGATACAAAATTTGTAGATCATGATTAAGGTACCAAAATTATCATGTCCATGCATTTCTTTGACTCTAATAGGCCTCCTAAGTAAACTTATTAAATTCATAATAAAGTTGATGCATCCATTTCTTCATGACATCTTATGATGGTATGGCTCCCTAAAATCACCAAATTCACATTTTAAGTCTCCCTAAAGTGTTTCAAAATCTTGAAAATGGTAAGTGATATTATCTTGAAGTTTGTCTTCTCCTTGTTACATTGCATCATTCTTCAATCAAGACCCTACTTAACTTCTTATTTTAGATTAGGAAAATTTTGGTATGTAGGATAAATTTCGCCAATATATTTGGTGAATTATTTGGGTAGCATGCCTTCTATGCTTAAGAACTCATACCATTTACATGACTCTTGGACTCATAAATAATGACAAGTTTGATTCATGGATATAAACAACACCTTTTACTAATGGAAGATAATAATTCCACCAAAACAAGAAGGGAAACATATAAAATAGGGAAGATAACTAAATAAAACAAAAATAACCATACTAATATTCTCGGATAACACTTAGAGGAAATCAAGACCAACTAACTATGTACAAGGAATGTAGATTCATTAATAACAATGTTTCAGATGTATCTCGTTCAGTGGGATAAGAAGCTCTTCATCATCCATCTTTGCAAGTTGGAAGGCATTATGTGATTTTTAGATGGAGATTGTATATGGACCACTCCAAAGAGAGTCAAAATTTATATTCCTTCCTAGATTAGTTTTTTCCTCATTCCTCTTGAGGACCAAATATCCATCTTTGACACTATGTGAAGAGGTTCCTTTGTCAAAGCATCTCTTTAATTTTGATTGATGGTTTTCCATGGATAGTATGGACTAATATCTTGTCTCTTATAATTCAATAAGTTCAACATATCTGATCTCCATAGGTTTATTAGCTAAAACTCAAGTTGATGCATTAGTTTGAGGGCAATAAATTCAAGAAAAATAGGAATTCTTGCTTCCTTACCATATACCAACTTGTAAGGAGAGTTAGATATTGACTTCTTGTAGGTGATCTTATCATCTCATATAAAAAAATTCAGTTTGAGATGTCATAACCTTTGATTATATTCAATGGTCCTTATTATTATCTTTAATAAGTTCTTATTAGTGGACTCAACAATGCAGTTACATTAGGGATAGTAGTTTGATGAAGTGCCAAGAAAGAGACTATGTTGAATTTACCATTGGCTGATTTTAGACCCCACATAGGCCATAACATTGTTAGAAATGATGGTTTAAGGGATTGCAAATCTATTAATAAAACTTTCATAGAAATCTAAAATATTGGACTCATTTGCTTCCCTCAATGCCACTGCTTATGTCCATCTAGTAAAGTAGTCTATGGCAATTCATATCTATTTATGACTTGATATTAAAGGGGGGTTAATGAGACAAATAAATTCCAATCTCCATTAGACAAAGGGATAATATAATGCATTTTTTTGGAGAGATAAATATACAAGTTCCACCTTTCTTAAAAACATAACACATTGTTTACATTTCCTAACCCATGCATGATAATCACCAAATAAGTTTGGCAAATAATACCCACCTCTCATGATCTTCTAGGTTGTATTCCTTATTGAGTAATGCCCTATACCATGCCCATCATATAACTCTTCAAGTATTATTTCTATTTTATGTGGCTCAATGCATCTTAACATCATAACACTAATGTCCTTATTGAACAAAATGTCATCAACAAGAAGGAAAGGAATGGATTACAATCTAAAATATATTCTTATTGAAGGAGTTACATGAGAGGGATAAAGATAATATTGGAGGTATCTTACCAAATCATGACACTAGATATAAGGTGTGGTATGATTATCTATAACTTCATCATTAGTTAACACAATAACCACCTCATTGGCTTCTTTTAAGTCTTGGGATAGATGCTCACAAAGTCCTTTGCCTCTAATCAACTTTGTGATTTTGATATCCACATCATACATCATTACCTTGGTTATCCAATGAGCTTTTTTTTCATTTATTTCTTTGTTCTAGAAAAACTCCTTGAAACTTGGATGGGAAACCAGTATGTGCATCTTATTGTTAGACAATAAGTATCTGAACTTCTTGAGAGACCTTATAACAAGAAGTACATATTTTCAATAAAAGATTAACTTGTTTCATACTCCTCTAAGCCTTGACTAGAGAAGGCTATTGGTTGTTCCAAAGCCTCATTATTATACTACATAATAATGCCTAAAATGGTGTCAATATTATCATAGGTGTATATAATAAAGTCATTTGTGAAATCTAGGTTCATCAACATATGAGAACTAGCCATGGATTTCTTAATTTCCACAAAACTCCTTACTTCTTCCTTGGACCAACTAAAGCTCTGATTCTTCCTTAGAATGACTGTAAGTGGATTAGCTAAAGTGGAAAAAATTGAGATGTATATTATGATAAAATTGATCTCTTCTAATAAAATTTCCAAATATATTTTGTGATTAGGTAAGGAAAGTACAAGAATTAAAGCTATGCTTTTAGGATCTATGTTTAAACCATGCTTTGAAACTATATGTTCAATAATCTTACCTTCATGAACTGATAAGACACATTTTTTGGGATTTAGGGATACCCCAAATTGTCTACACCTTTTAAACACTTTATCAAGGTGAACCATGGGGTCACTTTCATTGTTTTAAAACACTATTATATCATCCAAATAAACTAGCACAAACTTGTTAAAAAGGCCCTAGAATGCCATATCCATGGATCTCTAAAAAAATTCTCTAGTATTGGATAAAGGAAAGTGCATCTTTATATACAAAAATGTTCCCCTCTTTGTGGTGAAGGCTATCTTGAATTGGTTTTCTTCATTGACCTAAATCTAGTTATAACCACTATAACCATCCAATAAGGAAAACCTTTCTGAACCTACAACCAACTATAAAATATATTCCATAGATGGTAGTGGATAATGGTATTTAATAGAAGCCTTATTCAAGTCATAAAATTCAACACATATTCTAATTTCACCATTCTTTTTCAATACTGGAACAAGGTTTGCCACCCAAGTTGAGTGCTTGATTGGAAATATAATAGCTAACTCAATGAGATTAAGAAGTTTAGCTCTCATCAAAGGCTCAATCTTAGGATTAATAGGCATTTGTATTTGTCTTACTAGCTTCATTTCATCTTCTAGCTCAATGGTGTGTTGAGATAGACTTAGATCAATTCCCTTGAGATAACTAAATTTCTATATGGATACATCAACAAAACTTGCACATAACACAATGAAAGATTCCTTCTTTGAATAAGTGCATACCTTACCCAACTTTAAGTTCTTACTAAGTGCAACTTCCACATTGGCATATTTTTCTTCCTTTGTTAACAAATATGACTTTTCTTTTTTTAGCTCATCTCACCACTAAATATTTTTTCAAGTGTGACCAATACCTTGGGCAACTTATTTGTTTTTAGTTGCATAATCTAGTCACCATACTACTATAAGTATTTTGACTAATTTCTTAAGGAAAACTCAACTTCCTCTTACAAGAACCTAAAAATCTAATTATAATCTTCAAACACTTTCTAATTATCAATGTTATCTAGAATAGAAGGCCTTATAACCACCTTAATGTGTGACTAGGATTTTTCACTTCTTCCATCAGTTGGGATGCTAAATTGTGCCCTAATGGTAGCCAACCTATCTGCATGTTTGTTCTCATCTCTAGGTATTCATTAAATGTTGAAGGCCTAAAACTCTTTAAGTTCCACATCCTATGATTATAATATTTAATAAGTAAGTTTTTACTTACATTAATACCTATCAGTTAGTGAACTCTAAGTTCTCTATCAGCCAAAACTTGTAAGGCATTGACTTTCATCTTCCTAGCTCATTGTAAACCATAAACTAGTGCCTCATATTCAACAACAATGTTTGAACAACCAAATTGAAACATGATAGATGAGAAGTATCTTTGAATTGATAGAGAAATAAACACCATTACAACCCTGATACCATGATTATTCCTTGATCCATCAAAGTATAATTTCTAAAGACCATTAGAAGACTCATCATCCTTCATCAAGGTTGGAATTAGTGCACCTTTCTTATGGAGGAAATAAACACCAATACCTTGTTATTCAATTAGTTTATAATGATAATATTCATGTGAATTAGAGGTAAAATCATCAAGGAAAGAATATGGGATCCCATCTAAAGGTGATTTAGTCTCCTCTACACTAGTTTCTAGTAGCTCATCAGAGATGACACAATTAATGTTTACAACACTTGGCATACATGGATCTAAATGGAAATGTGAAATGGGTTATAAATTTATTGTTACCTTAGTGCCATACCTAGTCCTAAACATCAAATATGTCCACTTAGATGATAAATATCTTCCAATCTTTAAAGTAAAGTCCCTAGATAGACACATGGAAAAGTAGGGAGGCAAGTCCACCACAACTACATCCTACTGAATGGTAACATTAGGACAACCATGTAATGCCAACTTCATATATTTAATGATGCATACTATATGTTTTATTAATCCATCTAATTTCAATACTCCTTTAACATTTGGTTCATAGATAAGACCATGATTATCTACATTTTAATTAGGCATGATAGTGCAACTAGATCTACTGTCCACCATATAATTATGAGCTAGACAATCACCAATTATTAAAGAGAGGTATAAGGGAGGAGTTTTACTTGATTTTACCTCAGATTTTTCCCCCTTTACTATCTTATGTACCAACTATACTTGATGATTTATTGGTTGGTCTAAATTAGTTAGGACAACATCTTGTTTCTCAACTAGTTCTAGGGACATCTTGAGAGCTGAAAGCTTTTGGATGAGCATATATTTTTTTCCAAAAATAGAAAAGTAATACCACATGATAATGATAAATTTGGTTTTCTTCATATGATCTAGCATATTTAATGAATCTCCACTAATCTTTGGTTACACCTTTAAAATCACTAGTTGTTCATGGACTAGAGGTATTTGAGGGACCTACCTAGCCTCTGCATTCTATTTTTTTGTGTTTTAGGGATAACAAGTTGATATTTTCTACATTTGGAAACAAAATTAGGAGTAATTGAATAATTAGTTGCATTTTGAGCCTCATCAATGGCCCTTCTTTTATCTCTAGTTATATATACAACTTGACCACTTGATTTTTTAGTCTGACCACCATGATTGAAATCAACATAATCATCTATTTTCCCATTTACATTAATGGACTCATGATTTCCTTGAACTTGTTGAGCCTATCCTTGGGGTACTTAACTTGTCTCCTGATATTGACCTCCTTGAAGAGAAAAACTTCTTGATTCATTTGTGGCATATTAATGTTTTATGATACCAAGGCTTGGTTATGAACATCATTGAGGTTGGAGGGCTACCAATTTAAATCATGCATCAAATTATTTTGAGGTGGTATGGGAACAATATATTTTAATGTGGAAGGTGCACTAGGATTAAGAGTTGCATATGGTTTAGATTGAGTTATGGCTCTTTGTGATTGGTAGGGTGGTCTAATGTCTCTAAATCCTTGATGAAGAGGCCTTTGATATTTGAAATGTTTATAGGAGGTCTAATTATATTTTTTATAAGTCCTATCCTAATATTTTTGTATTTTAGGTTGAACTATTTCATTCCCAAAACATTGTAACATACTTTTTAATTCTCCAATCTCACTAACATAACTAGAAGGGGTTGCAACTTGAGCTTGGGGAGATGGAATAGGGCATAATAATGGAAATTGAGGAAATTAAGGGTGTGTAATAGATTGAAACTCTAAGAATATATGCATTAGAGTCCTTAGAGCAAGATTACCATCTTGTATCAAACTATTTTATGTTCTTATTGCAACCTCATAAGAATTTATCAAGGTATTACCAACTATGTACTATATCATCACACTAATATCATAATTAAAGGATATTAAATAATATAAGAAGGAATATTAAAGGGATGGTTTGATCAATGTATGTATTCTAGTCCATGTCTTTTAGAATTTGAGATTTAAATCATACATAAACTCATGAGGAGCCCTCTTTATGTTAGTAAACTATTCAACTAAAGATAAGTGATCAAATTTGTCCTCAAATTATTTTACTAAGGATGCACCTAACTCATCCAAAGTATAAATATAATTTAATGGAATATTTTTATACCATTTCAATGATTTTCGTTTGAATGAAGAAACAAGTAGTCTAATAGCCACATTATCTTGAACAACATTGTGAACAAAGTAAAAGTTAGAAACATTTTGTATGTGCTCAATACTAGGTGTTTGACCTTCTCCTAAAAATAATGGGATACCCTTAAGGTAAAACATAATAATTTCATCAAAATTTGTCAACCTCAATGGATTACCTCTATTGAATGGGAGGGACACTTTATTCCTAATAGCCATTTAGGTAGTGGGGATTTCACTAATTAAGAGAATATGATGACCAAGAAATGAATATTAATTTTAGAGATAAGGTATTATACTATTAAACCTTGTTATTTTATATGAAATATCAAGTAGATCAATGAATTCAAAGGGAATACCTTTACTAACTAACTTTGTAGTAACCTTTGGTATAAAAATGTTGTCTAGCAACTTGAAGAATCTTCAGCTTCTAATGATGATGGATCTCCTTCACTATTGTAGATTATTCTCCTTAGATCCAAATTTTAATTCCTCTAAGAGAATGGGTCCCACCAAGCATGCCAAAACTATTGGTATCCTAGGTTGTACCCTAGTTGAGGAGATTGTTCAGGTCCTCCTACTCAAACTTAGTCCAACATGGGAATGAACCTAGGCTATGGGTCACCTAATCTTGGGTCAGACCTTCAGAAAAAGTCAACTTATTTTTGGGTCTATCACCTATACTAAACCTAAATTAGCCTCCTACTAGAAAAAAGGAGAGAGGTTGATAATAAACTATTAAATCATGTGAAAGGGGGGTGATGCACCAAATCTTTTGATTCTCATACTTGCATAATACACACTATAAGATGCATTCAAGACTTATAAACATCACTTAATTAAATCTTTTATCTGATTTCACATAAGTATTTCATAACAAGGCATTGACTAGCTATCAACCTAGTATGGGATGGTAGTTGTTCACTTCCACATTGACCAACAGACTGTATATGCACTTAGAATGACCTATGAGAACCACTAAAACATTACGTGAATGTGAGAAAACTTAGATAGAGGAAATAAAAACATACAGTCACTTATCCACATCAATGAATTCATAACAAACACTTCAACCCAGCTTGAAAAATAGAGGAATTCAATCTCTTATTACATCAAATAGGTGTTACTTACAAATATTGGTAGAGTCTAGTCATGCCAAAGATGGGGATGTTTTTCAAGCATAGAAGCCTATATTTATAGTAGAATGGGATGAGAGAGATAGGGATCATGCATATAAGTATGGAGAAGGGAGCATAATGACTAGGATTTCTAATCACTGATCTGTAAACACCAGTAGGAAATTCACTACTTTTTAAAACATTTAAATGGATCTTTTAAATTCTCAATTCTAATAAATTAAACTGAATTGGAAGTAGAAAAATTTAAATGGATCTTTGATGGCCTCAATTTGTGACAACTTGCCCATGGTTTCCTGAAAACCCCTAATTCCACACTACACACTATAATATAATCAATCTGCAAACCAATAATCTAACTATTCCGGAAGCAACTGTCAACACATAACTAAAAGCAAACCCTACATTATAACTACTCTGATACCAAAATTTGATCCATAAACACCATTAGGCACTTCACTACTTTTTAAAACATTTAAATGGATCTTATTCTCAATTCTAATAAATTAAACTGAATTGGAAGTAGAAAATTCTCAACTTAATAAAGTTGGCATATTTAAATCTAATTAAAATATAATTCAAGTATCATGTTTCAAAACTAAAATAAAGTGAATTGAAAAGATCACTTTAGTTATCCATTGAAACCATCATATTTTATAAATTCTTATTTTTATCTAATTTCCCATAATGATCAAATGATTAAATTTTACATTCTAATTTAAATCTAAATTTGTAATCTACAAATTAACTAAAACTAAAATGCAAAAATGAATCCAAAGATCAAAACATAGAAATTGTTTATAGGGTTCAAAATTCCTACATCCTCAGGTTCTTATTGAACAAATCCATTAATTGTTACTAAATTTTTAAGCCAAAATAATACTTACAAACAACAAAATATCATATCTCTCTACAAAAATAATGTTTCAAACCTTCGAAAGACCTTGGCTGACTCATCACATCCTTCACCTTCCTGAATCACATGCAGAGGCTTCTCCAAATCTAAATTGGAAACTTAGATAGCTCAAAATGGCATCACCAATTCTTTAAAATGGGCAAATGAATATATTGTATAGAGTGTATCAGAATTATAAACAAGTTTTTAGTTTACTCCAAGCTCTGGTTCAACCTCTAAGGGCTCAAAATTGATCAATTACAACAAATTGGTCTATATTTTTCATACACAGTCAGCTAAAAGCTTACCTTTAGATACAAGTTCACTCCTTTCAAAACACTTCCAAGTCCATAGTTTGGTTGGTCAAGACCTATCCTTTTTACAAGGTAGGTCACAAGTTCAAGTCTTATCCCTTCCTTTTTGGGTGCTTGGGTTATCTCATTATCCCACATTAGCAAATGGGAAATGGATTTGTGGCTTTAAAATGAATGGTGTCTCCTTTTGAATCTACCAACAACCCCTTTTGGTGGGCTCTCCATGTCAAACTTAGCATGGGTTTGTTGGTTCATATACTAACTTAGCATATAAGCTAACTTCATGTCCTCTTCTCACATTATCCAAACTAGCATATATTATGGGACATGGCATTTCTCATAGCATGTAACATGGCAAGTTGGGAATATGGTAATTAAAATATTACCAAGGAATAATTACAAAGTTTTAAAAACAATTTATCCCTCATTGGTGGGGTTTCTCTGGACTTTGCAAATAAAATGCAATTTCAAATACATTGCAATATAAAATCCAAAAGTTTCTATGGACTCCTATTGATTACCACGTGTCACCACATAAATAGTCCACTTGTCATGTCCAAATTGCGCCACATCATCTTGTGACACCACATTTTCCCTATCACATCAGAACTTCAGAGACCTATAACTTTTGCATACGGTGTCCATTTTGCAAACTAAGAAAAGTGTTAAAAATCTCTCGATGAGTTCTAGGCTGTGAAATAATTTTCATTACAAGTTGGAAACTTTTTGTAAACTGAACTCTAGATCACACCTCCCTACAAAAGAGGCTTTTGGTCTCTAAAAGTCTACTATCTCTTGAAAATTGATAACTAGTCTACTGCATCCATGAAAATAGAACCCAATCATAGCAAGAGATATAAATAATTACATTAAAGTGATTCATAATCAAACTACAAAAATGCCTAATCTAAAATGCATGAGTAAGTGAATCTACAACTTCCAAAGTGATTACAACATATCAAACTGCCTACCCATGTCACATCCTGTAAAGCGGTGAACTTTTAATAAACTAAAACAATTCTCAATATAACTACATAACAAGTTTGTTAATGTCGACAACATATAATAAATGTTGTGGACATATTGCAATACAATGCCCTAGTATGGGACTTATATTCTAATTAAATGCAAATAACACAAAGTGTATATTGACTAACATCTCAAACATGCCCATAGGGTCTTACAATGCATCTATACATCCATGTGCCAAAAATAGATACATTCTAAAAATAGCAGTTAAATAAGTGTTGTAAGTAATTTACTCAACCTACAACATGCATTTTTATATTATCTCCAACTGATCAAATGAGTTCAAGTCCTCAACTCACACAACATATTCTGGAGATCAAAAACTTATCAAAAAGTGAGAATTGAAAAACTTCATATGGTAAACCTATCTTGAAGTGTTCCCACCAACTCTAATCTACATCTATCAAAGTTTTTTCATTCCCTTAGGTGAATTCTTAACCATGCTTTGCAAAAATAATGTAGTGATAATCCACTTAACTAATTCTTTCATCCTAGTGAAATTTATTGTCTTTGTGGATTCATTATCAATTGCATGCTTTATCAAGTTGGGTTTTGCCATATGTAATTGAAAAAATTGTTCGCTTAACCTCTTAAATGGATTTTCACTTGTAGGTTTTACCTTATCCTGGGTTGTATTGTCAACTACATTATGGATTGAATTAGCTTCATTAACCTTAGTGAGAGGTTTGTAAATCATCTTAGTTTCAACATTACTTGAATGTGAAGATGAATGAAGCTTAAAACATCTATTAATCCTATGTCCACTTGGTTTACAATGAGTGCAAACATCCTTCTTAGGTGAGGGTCCCCTTTTGCCAATTCCCAACTTAACATGAGAATGGTATCTCAAATATGCAATCTTCTTAAACAAAGCTTTTCATTTCCAACAAGTCTTAGCACTATGGTTATTCATCCCATAAAAAAGTGCATGGAAATGATTGCATTATCTTTTGTACATTATATCCAAACTTCTTAAAAGTATCAATTAGATCAGAAGATTTAGTGTAAGAATCAGGAGGTGGAATATTAATACCTCTTTTACCTTTACACTTTTGAACTAGTGGCATATAACCTTTACTATTGGAAGCTCATCTTCCTTTAGCCATGGAAGAAACTTCTCCATCATCCACCTGCACACTAGTATAACCCAAACCTGCATGAATATGTCTATGCTCAACCTGAATTGGGTTAGTAATTCCTTGGCTATTTCGACCAATACCTCTTCTATTAAATCCCATTTTCATCAACAATTTGGATCCTATACCCTTAGTGTGTTGTTCAAAACTACCAAAAGCATCATTACTTGAATCTGAATCTGAATGGAAAGAAGTAGATGAATTACTTGGTAAATAACTTATAGTGCACTCAGTCATAGTCTCTAAATCTAAAGTTGAAGGCTTTACCTTTCCACACTCACCACATTACAATCTAATCAAGAGCTCATCCTTGGATTTGAGCTCCGATTTTAACTTTGCCACTTGTAATTCAAGTTTAAATCTCTGACATCTCAAGATTGCATTTTCATCTTTAATGGCCTTAATTTGTGACAACTTGCCCACAGTTTCTTGCAAACCCCTGATTCCACACTGTACACTACAATATAATCAATCTGTAAACCAATAATCCAACTATTTTGGAAGTAACTTTCAACACACAACTAGAAGCAAACCCTACATTCTAACTGCTCTGATACCAAAATTTGATTCGTAAACACTAGTAGGAACTTCACTAATTTTTAAAACATTTAAATATATCTTTTAAATTCTTAATTCCAATAAATTAAACTGAATTGGAAGCAAAAAATTCTCAACTTAATAACGTTGGCATATTTAAATCTAATTAAAATCTGATCCAAGTATCATGTTTCAAAACTAAAATAAAGTGAATTGAAAAGATCACTTCAGTTATCTATTGAGACAATCAAATTTTCTAAATTATTGTTTTTAACCAATTTCCCATAAATGATCAAATGATTAAATTTTGCATTTTTATTTAAATCTAAATTTATAATCTATAAATTAACTGAAACTAAAATGCAAAAATGAATCCAAAGATCAAGACATAGAAATTGTTTACGGGGTTCAAAATTCCTATGTCCTCAGGTTCTTATTGAACCAATCCATTAATTTTTTCTAAATTTGTAATCCAAAATAATACTTACAAACAACAAAAGATCATATCTCTCTAAAAAAATAATGTTTCAAAACTTCAAAAGACCTTGGCTGACTCATCACATTCTTCACCTTCCTGAATCACACGCAGAGGCTTCTCCAAATCAAAATTGGGAACTTCTATAACCTAAAATGGCATCACCAATTCTCTAAAATGGGAAAATTAGTATATTGCATAGATCATATCAGAATTCTAAACAAGTTTGTAGTTTACTCCAAGCTCTGGTTCGACCTCTAAGGGCTCCAAATTGATCAATTACAACAAACTATCTATATTTTTCATACACAGTCGGCTATAAGCTTACCTTTAAATACAAGTTCGCTCCTTTCAATACATTTCCAAGTCTATATCTTGGTCAGTCAAGACCTATCCTTTTTACAAGGTGGGTCACAAGTTCAAGTCTTATCCCTTCCTTTTTGGGCGCTTGGGTTATCTCATTATCCCACATTGGCAAATGGGAAATGGCTTTGTGGCTTTAAAATGAATGGCAAATCCTTTTGAATCTACCAGCACCCCCTTTTGCTGGGCTCTCCATGCCAAAATTAGCATGGGTTTATTGGTTCATCTACTAACTTAACATATACGCTAACTTCATGTCCTCTTCTCACGTTCTCCAAAACTAGCATATATTATGGGACGTGGCATTTCTCACAGCATGTGACATGGCAAGTTGGGAATATGGTAATTAAAATATTACCAAGGAATAATTACAAAGTTTTAAAAACAATTTATCCCTCATTGGTGGGGTTTCTATAGACTTTACAAATTAAATGCAATTTCAAATACATTACAATATAAAATCTAGAAGTTTCTACAGACTCCCATTGACTGCCACATGTCATCACCTGATTCATCCACTTGGAGTGTCCACATTGCACCACATCATCTTGCGACACCACATTTCCCTTGTTGCATCAGAACTTTAGTGGCTTATAACTTTTGCATACGGTGTCCATTTTGAAAACTGAGAAAAGCGTCAGAAAGCTCTTGATGAGCTCTATGTTGTGAAATCATTTTCATTACAAGTTGGAAATTTTTTCCAAACTGAACTCTAGATCAATCATTTTGGTATTGATGACATTAAAAAATATCACAATGCCTAAGATTACTTCTAGAAGGCAGACATAACAATTGTATCAATATCTTTCAATATATTTTTGGCCTACATTGATGTTCCTTACAGTTACAATAGTGGGATCAAGTCATTCAAAATATGAATTCTAACATCTAAGAAGTTATAATAGCTAAATCAATCTATTATGATCTTATCTTGGTATGGATTAATCCTTACTAGTTCATCTTTTATGTGTAAGAATGGAGAAAAGGGTCATGATAATGTTATTGGATTTGGTGATGAACCCATCAAAAATGATGTGTCTACCTCCAAGGCATCCTTTTTGAAATATTTTCTTTGGTTTGACCTCTATTGTATTCAACCTTTATTTAAAGTCTTGAGGATTCAACTTTTGATATTGGCCCTCGATCTTGATCTAGGTTTGTGAAAATGTGCCACTTAATATCTATTCATTTTTTCTCTATATTCTATTGACTTGTTGATCCCTTTCTCACTATTGATCTATTTGGTATGATGGATCATACACCATAGATTTGTTTGATAGTTACCATGGTCATGACACTTGGGAACTACACATTTGTTCCCAATATCTACTAGCCTTTTGACATATTACTCACCGTTGATCCTAGATCATATGATTAAATATACACCATAGATATTTTTGGGCCCAATAATATTATCAATCATCACAAGCCATTATATATTCATATTGGTACTCAAGATCTTGTCACTTGTTATTCATGCATTCAACCTAAGGAAACACTAACTTTTTGACTTCATGCTCATCATTGATCTTTGATGATTTAATGTACTATGTTGGATTGTTGGTACCCACTGACATCATTTATCACCCACTCACCATTGGATCTCAACTTGAACTTCTACCATTTGGACACTTTTAGCCATATATTCATTATTGTAACATTTGAATTCATATGGCTATTTCTCAAGGCCTAAAATTGATGTTTGTGTGTACATTTCATTCTATTATATTAACTTTGAAGCTTTATATCTTGAGACAGTAATCTCATCAAGATAAAAAAAATTTATAACATGATCAAGGCACGAAAAATATCATGTCCATGCATTTATTTGACTCTGAGATGCCTCTTAAGTGAACTTATTAAATGCACAATCAAGATGACTCATCTATTTTTGTATGATGTCCTA